>CM053743.1:86993372-87019176 GCA_028658305.1 Pachyuromys duprasi | reverse complement strand
AAGACCCAGAAATGAACCCACACACCTATGGAAACTTGATTTTTGATAAAGAAGCCAAAACCATTCAATGGAAAAAAGACAGCATCTTCAACAAATGGTGCTGGTCCAACTGGATATCTGTATGCAGAAAAATGAAAATAGATCCATATTTATCACCTTGCACAAAGCTAAAGTCCAAGTGGATCAAAGACCTCAACATTAAACCAGACACACTAAACAGTCTAGAAGAAAAAGTGGGAAAGACCCTAGAACTCATTGGCACAGGAGACATCTTCCTGAATGGTCTCAAGTCTTGATGAGACCTGATAAGCTAGGGTCAGATGGAAGGGGGAGGACGACCTCCTCATCAGTGGACTTAGAGAGGGCATGGGAATAGATAAGGGATGGGGGGTGGGATTGGGAGGGAATGAGGGAAGGGGTACACCTGGGATACAAAGCAAATAAAATGTAATTAATATAAAAAATAAAAATTTAATTAAAAAAGAAAACATAAGCTAACAGAATGATTGCAAAAAGAGCATCCATCATTCTGCTGCATACAAGAAACATACCTCAGCAACAAAGATAAACATTACACCAGGTTTCCAGGTTGTGGCTATTATGAATAAAGCTGTTACAAACATGATTGAGCAATTGTCCTTGTTGTATACGATATGTACTTAGGAGTGCGATAGCTGGATTGAGGTAGTACTATTCCTAATTATCTGAGAAAATGCCAGATTGATTTCCAAAGTGGTTGTACAAATTTATGTTCCCACCAGCAATGGAGGAGGGTGTTTAAATTATTTTTAATTTAGAACATAATAATACTCTCTATAGAATCCAGAAATTAGTAATCTATCACGTTTTAATTTGTTCTTATTAATTATTTTATGTGATTTTTAAAGATAATGATATGTTATATTTAATCCAGGATAACACATGCATTTCAAATTTTATGCATTCTCTGGCCAACTAACACAATTGTATAATAAAACACAGATGTTCTGACTGTTCTTTGTCAACTTGACACAAACCTAGACATATCTGTGAAGAGGACCTCGTAATTAAAAAGTGACTCCATGAAACTAGACAAGGCTGTCACTCTTTCTGAATCTCTTCAATATAGTACTTGGCTAGAGCAATAAGACAGGTAAAGAAGATCAAGTTGTTAGAAATTGAAGAAGTCAAAGTATCACTATTTGCAGATGATATGATAGCATATATAAGTGACCTCCAAGATTCTACCAGGGAATTCCTATAGCTGATAAACATCTTCAGCAAAGTGTCTGAATACAAAATTATCTAAAAAATAATCAGTAGTTCTCCTTTATACAAGTGACAAAAGGGCTGAGAAAAAAATTAGGGAAACAAAACCCTTCATAAAAGCAATAACTAATATAAAGTACCTTGGTGTAACTCTAATCAAGCAAGTGAAAGACCTGTATGACAAAACTTCAAGTCTTTGAAGAACAAAATATAAGATTTTAAAACATTGAAACATCTTCCATGCTTTTGGATCTTTAGGATTAACATACTAAAAATGGCCGTGCTGCCAAAACCCATCTACAGATTCAATGCATTTCCCGTCAAATTCCAACACAATTCTTTACAGACCTTGAAAGAATAACCATTAACTTCATTTGGAAAAACAAAAGACTGAAGATAGGCAAGACAATTTTTGTACAATAAAAGAACTTCTGGTGATATCAACATCCCTCATCTCACACTATACTACAGGACAACAACAACAACAACAACAAAAAAGCTGCATTGTATTGACATAGAAACAGACTTATTGATCAATGGAACTAAATTGAAGACCCAGAAATAAACCTATACTCCCATAGCACTTGATTTTTGACAAAGAATCCAGAACCATATAATGGAAAAAAGAAACCATCTTCAACAAATGATGCTGGTCTAACTGGATATCTGCATGTACAAAAATGCAAATAATCCCATATTTATCACCCTTCACAAAACTCAAGTCCAATTGGATCAAAAATCTTCACCAAAACAAACAAACAAACAAAAGAACAAAGAAAACAAAAAACTCTAAACCTGTCAGAAGACAAAATGGGGAAATTTCTGGAACTCATTGGCATAGGAAACAACTTCCTGAACAGAACAGCAACAGCACAGGCTCTGAGAGCAACAATTAATAAGTGGGATCTTATGACACTGAGAAGCTTCTGTAAGTCAAAAGGCACTATCAATAGAACAAAGTGGCCACCTACAGTTTGGGAAAAGATCTTTACCAACCCCTATATCAGACAGAAGGCTAATATCTAAAATATACAAAAAAATTAAGAAATTAAACAGTAACAAATCAAATATATGGTACAGAGCTAAACCAAGAGTTCACAACAGAGGAATCTCAAATGGTTGGAAAACACTTAAAGAAATGTTCAGTGTCCTTAGCCATCAGAGAAATGCAAATCAAATGACTCTAAGATTCCATCTTACACCAGTCAGAATGGCTAAGAATAAAAACTCAAGTGACAACAAATGCTGGCAAATATGTGGAGAAAGGAGAACACTACTCAATTGCTGGTGGGAGTGCAAACTTGTACAACCTCTTTGGAAATTAATTTGGTGCTTTCTCAGAAAACTGGGAACAGTTCTACTCAAGACTTAGCTAAGACACTCCTGGGCATAGATCAAAAAGATGCTCCACCATACAACAAGGACATTTGCTCAATTATGTTTAAAATGACTTTATTCATAATTGCCAGAAACTGGATACTATCTAGATGTTCCTCAACCAAAGAAGGGATACAGAAATTGTGGTACATTTACACAATGGAATACTACTCAGCTAGTGAAAACAAGGAAATCATGACTTTTTCAGGCAAACTAAAAGAACTACAAAAGATCATGATAAGTGAGGTAACCCAGACACAGAAATATGCACATAGTATATACTCACTTATAAGCAGATATTAGTCCTATAGCATAGGATAACCCTGCTAAAATCCACAGTCCAAAGGAAGTTAAGTAACTTAGAGGGTCCAAGTGAAGGTCTCGGAATGTCATTCAGAAGGAGAAATAGAATTGAGAGGGAACTGTGCAGGAGATAGGATGGGGAGGGAAACAAGGGAAGGGATCAGATGTAGGGATAATGGAGCTCAGAGGTGAGAGGGCTGGGAACAAGAGGAGAAACTGAGCATTAACATCTTTGTCAAGCTAGAGGCCTGTGACAGTGTAGGCTCCTTGGAGAATATGGGTGTGACTCTAGCTGAGTCTCCTAACAGGGGTGAGGATCGGCATGAAGACTGAAGTAACTACTTCCAGTCAGGATTAGTGGGAGGAGGGGAACAACAACCCACCAACAAACCCATGATCCAAAAATTACCCTGTCCCAGGTAAAATCAGGGATAATGAGGGAACAAAGATTGAGGGGAAAGTCCAACCAATAATTGGCCCTATCTGAGACCTACTCTATGGTAGAGAGCCAGCCCCTGACACTAATAATGATACTCTGCTATGCTTGCAGACAGAAGCCTAACTTGACTGTCATCTGGGAGTCTCTAGCCAACAGGGGATCAAGACAAATGCTGGGGCTTGCATCCAAGCATGCAGCGGAGCTTGGGGATCCTGTGTAAGTGTTGGGAAAAGATGGAACAATATGGAGGGGACAGGAATCTCAGAATACCAACAGCAACAATAACCCAGTCTCAATGAGGCTTTCAATACCAAGAAATCAACTAAGGGGCATGCATGATCTGGACCTAGGCCCCCTGCACATATATGGTATATTGGAGACTTGGTCTTCATATTGGATGCCTGATGAGTGGAAGGGGAGGGAGGGTTTTTTTCTATCATGAACTCTATTGCCTGCTTTTGAATCACTTCCTCCCAGCATCCCTACCTTACCTGGTCTCAGGGGATGAAGATATGCTCAGTCCTGATGCGACTAAATGTGCTGGGAAAGGTTGATGCGGGGAAGGTAGGGCTCCCCTTTTCTGGGGGAAAAAGTTGAGAGGAAGAGGAAAGGGAGGAAGTGGAGCACTGGGAGGAGAGGAGGTAGCGGCACCCTTGGGATGTATTGTAAATTAAAGACCAAAAAAAAGGAAAAAAAAAGATTGAACTGTAGTCAAATCTATGGGGCATTTTCTTGGTTAGTGATTAATATGAGTGTCCAGACCATTGTGGGTTGTACCACCCCAAGGTAGGTGGTCCTGGAATGTTTAAGAGAGAAGACTGGGCAAGCTTGATGGGTAAGCAACAAGGCAGCACTCAACCACAGCTCTTGCACCAGTTCCTGCCTACAGGTTCCTGTCTTGAATTTATGTCCTTCCTGCCTCAATGTAACCATATGGTGAGATAAGTTTCTTGTTTTCTTCTACTCTTATCTCTTCTTCCTGTTTCTTTCTCTTCTCCCCTTCCCCTCCCATTTTCCATTTCTTTTCCTCTGTACACCTATGAGGCATATTTAAATGGTCAAGAATTCAAGAAACTGTGTCCAATTTTTACAAATCTACCAGGAAAATATTAAACAAGTTTTAAGTGGGATACTAAAATGATTTTAAAATAAAAGTTTGAAAACAGAGGTAGTACTCAATTTAAAGTTTTAAGAAATATATGCAAAATAATTTATTCCAAGTATAGTGATTTTTCTTAAGATATGTTCATATGTCAAAAATTAATTTGAATGTTAAGTGGCGATAGCCTAAATACCTTTAGAGGTCTGAATAAAACATGCATTTGTAATTCCTCCCTCCCATAAGTATGATTCTCTATATCTAGCTGTTTGGAAATTAACTTACAGCTATGATTCAAAAAGTGGTAGAACACAATAGCATCAGCCAAGAAAAAATTAACTCAAAGTCCCAATATATTTAGTTAACACCTGAACTCTTGCAAAAAATAGCCAAAATGATAGAGCTGCTGAAAAACACGTTTCTCGTACATGCTCTCTTTGGACTCTGAATCAGTTGTTTTCTATTCAATTATGCATTTACCCACAGAGAAACGCATTTATAAAAGTCAATGTGAAAGGACTACCTTTTCCTCTTTATTTTGTCTCTTCAAGTTATTTGACATCTTATTGTAAATACTAATGTTGTGGGTTATTAATATTTATTATTGATTTATCTTTTAGTTAAGCAGTAGTTATTCTTAAACCAGTAGTATACCCAAATCACCACACAGAGATTGGGATTTATTTAATTAACCTAGAGCACAATGCTAGGCAATGATTACTCCATCCTAAACTTCCAAACCCACGTAGTTTCCTACCATTCAGATTTTACCCATTGTACTTGCTTTTAGTCATATCTTTGGTCCAGTTCATCTCTCCATACGGTTCCAAGTCCTGTCCTGCTGACCTCTGCTCTCCTCATTTTCTCTCACTTGCTTCCTTCTCCTCCACTCTGGACCAGCATGTCCCACCTTATTCTCTCCATTGCTCAGCTTCGCTAGTTGTTTAGTTGACAATATAGAGAACAAATGGTAGCATGTTTACACAAACTTGAGACAGGTGAGGCTTAGAATAAGCATCACAATGCAATGTTGGGATTGAAACCAGATAGTGGAGTAGAGAAATCATCATTTGAATGTGCAAAGGTACATTCCACAAGAATATTATACCAACATACTAAGTTTTCTTGATGGTTAAAGCCTGGACATCCCTGAAATAGAAGATACAGGTGGCCAGCCACCAAGAAGAACCAGGCTGGACAACTCGGTGGCCATCTGGGAGCAGATATGGCACTTGAAGACAGTACTTGCCATAATATACTCCATCTATGAAGTGCTGGAGCATGTGGAGGAGCTGGCTCTGCAGAGCTAAATCCAAGAGCACATCTTCACAGTCCAAGATAAAAACCTGAAGCATGGCTGTGATCCCAGAAGGTCTCTGACACCCACCTTGTGACCACAGAATAGCTCTGGAAGCCCAAGAAACCCTAGACTATCAGTGTGCATGGAGGTTCCAAGGAGAGAGGAGGAGGCAGCGGAGAAGTCTGCAGAACTTGCAGTGTCTCTGGAACAGTAGAACTAGAGAAGAGCAAGTTTCAAAAAACATCTTTACTGTGGGAAGATGCTTTTTAAAATGTGGGCTCGTGAAATTGGGAGGAAAGGAGGGTGGGACTTGTGGGGGGAGTTGAGGGATGGGTCTTCAATCAGGATGTATAATAAATAAATTGTGAAAAAATAAAAGTTAAAAAATTGTACAAAGGAAAAAAAAAGAAAAACAGGGCTGGTTGTTGAGGGGAGAGGATGGCAAAGCTGCAGATGTGGCAATGAAGTTGTTGTGGAGGGGTGCTGTGGGAGCACGGCGGTAGTGGACAAAGATCATGGTGTTAGTGAGTAGAGCTGGTGCTCATACCAGGCTGGCCTGAAACAGGGCGCTCTGCCTGAAGTTTGCCTTGCTGGGAGAAGAGCAAGGGACCTTATGCTGCGTGCAAGCTGCAAGTACAACAACCATGTGAGTGTGGGACGGCCAGCAACAAAATCAGGGAGACTGCGCAGCAGTCTGGCATTTATGTGGGCCCTGCCCCTGAATGCCATGCCCAGATGCAAGATCATCCTGACTCTGGGCAACAGCAGGGTATTCAAGAAAAGTCTCAGTGATGGTCCAGAGTTTGTGGAGCTTCACAAACCAGAATCCTTGAAGCAGACCAATGACTAGTTGTAATGAGTATTTGCATATAAAGCTGTGTGGGTAAAAATTTATATTGCTTGCGCTGCTACCAATGATTAAGTTGGTGTCTGTCCTTGGCGCATGCTGCTCCTGAAGCCATGTTGATGTCTATGGTCCATGCTGTAGCCAGAAACCATGTGGAAGTCCGTGATTCCTGGTGCCGCTGACTCTAAAGGAAAAGAAAGCTTCTTTAACCGTGGTGTCAGTGACTGCAGACTCAAGGTAAACAATGAGACATAGGAGACTTCTGTGATAACCTTATACCTTCCCCCCACCGCCCAAAAAAGAAACCGTCTAGACAGGAAACCATTGAAGAGAATTCTTAAGAAACTGTGTGGGATGGTGTTGGCAGAGGCCTTTAATCTCGGCATTTGGGAGACAGAAGCTAAAGGATCTCTGAGTTTGAGGCGGGTCTAGTTTACAGGGGTACTTAAAAAAAAAACAAAATAAACAAGGAAACAAACACAGAAAAATAATTGTGGTAGGAATGCTGAAGTGTAGCTCTTCACAGCTGATGGCTTCTGGCGGGGGTGAAGGTGAGGCTGGCCACTGGGACTCTGACCATGCTCTAGTGAGTGTACAGGAAACACAAATTGGATTTAGTACCTTTACTTCCTTTTTGGCTTCTTTCTTCTTTTGTTTTGGGGAAAGTCAAAAGGATGTGGTTTGCACTTGGGAAGACTGAAATAAACTATATAAAATTACCAAATAATCAATAAAAGTATTACATTATTCTTCCACATTAAAAAACAAACAAACATGATACCTAAAAGAAGTCTTGGAAGCCACATATAGCTAGACAGTATTCAAAAATTTGTTTACCTCTAGCTATAAAGATTTACTTACTTGTATTTTCTAATGAAGTTCTCAACATGAGCTGTAACATGTGTTCATGGATAGCCTGGACACCAGGCTATTTCCTTACCTTCCTACTTAATGTGACATGGCTTGTTGGTCCTTACTTTTTATAAGTGGGCAACTTTCACTTCATGGAATAACCCAATGATGACGTTTTAAAGCACTTCATTAAATCATCACAATATAGTTTTAGAGGAAAAGCACTATTTAGGCATTAAAATTTCAGTTTCCTGGATCTATTTTCCTTGGGCTGCCTTATCTACCCTCAGTGGGAGATATGCTTAGTCCAGCTTGAGACTCAGAGGGCACGGTGGGTTGGTACCCCTTAGGTCCTTCCCCTGCTTTGAGAAGAAATAGAGAGAGAGTATGGGAGGATATGAGGGTAAGATTGAGAGGAGGGGGGCTGGGCTGGGACTGTAAAGTGGTTATATAAATAAATTTTAAAAATTAGTTTCTTCCCACAGACTCAAATCAGAGAAATTGCTTTTGTCGAGTCTTTAGCATCCTTTCTCTTTCTTATATCACATTTATTTTCTCCATTCTTCTTATTTTTTTCTCATTCAGTACATTTTTATTTTCAAAAGGAAGAAAATAGAAAGGTCCACATGAGATACACGTATGGAGAAAAGAAGTCCAATGAAAGGATGAGAATGTCTTTGAAAAAAAATTGAGAGTCAAATTTGTATGATTTCCCACCAGAAGTAACATTGTTAAGTGTGACGTAAGCTAAGGGCTTGTGACACTTTATCAGGAAAAATATTAAGATAATAAGGCGATTGTTAAATGAGATAGTCATTTGTATTCCTTGTTCTCACATACACAATATTAATTGTCTTTAAAATACTTGATTTGAAAGGCATTATTTTTTATCTTTAAATTATTAGCACATTATTGCTAAGATTGTAAGTCTTGTTTGCTCGTTTATTTGGGTTTCTGTTTATTCTTAAGTTTACCCTCATTTCTTTGGATCCTTTTACCTACCTATTAAATATATATTAAAAACAAGAAGCAAAATTCATTTCTGTATGCTCTAAATATAAGCAGTAAGCAAGAGAGAGAGAGACAGAGACTTTTCCAGGAAATTTGTGAGACTAAGGGAAGAATAAAATTATTAATATTCTTAGGTAAATGTTTTGTTTTCTGATGGTCTTTCTGGGATCCAATTGTAAAAAAAAAGTGTGAATATTCAAATATGTTTAAAATTGATATAAAATTAAATAATAGAAAACTGTACAAATGATTTCTGTTCAAGAAAATGTAAATTAATATTCCTTAGTAGAGAATATGTATGTCTCTAAATCAAATTTATTCCTGCAGATTATAGCATGTTGCTGATTCTCCACATTAAGGAGTTAAATAAAAGCTTTGTTGCATTTATATTTAATATTTAATGAAAGTCATGACATCTCAGGTTTGAAAAATCTATTTTAATAATAAGCTTGTCCTTTTGGAACTCAATAGGTTTTATGCAAATGTCTACACAATTCAAAAAATAAGGATGCATTACTTCTCATCCATCACATTGAGACAGCTTCTCTGAGAAAGTAGAACATCACTTATAAAAACAGAAAACAGAAAATGATTTCAAATGTTTGACTTCCCAAATACATCTTTTCTTTCTGAAAGACCTTAAAGAAAGGACACACCATTTTCTCAGGTTCTGTTTTATCTAACAGGCCTACAGCAAACACAGTCACACAATGTTTAGATAAAAGTTTTGCTAATTAACCTGAAATAAAAGTATACATATTGTTTACAGAGTTGACAATAAATATAGACGAACGCCCACTGTGCTGCTCCAGGATCCAGCTGGTGATTATAAGCTTTTATGAATAGCCAATAAAACTTAATAGATAACATTTCTAGTGCTTTACTCCCAGAGCCACAATCAGGTAAAAAATCAGCTCACTTTGAAAAGACTATGACATCATTTATCACATATTACCCTGAAAATACAGATACTCAGTAGTGATCTCTACAAATGACAAAACAGTAACTGCGTGTGTGGAAACTCAGTGTGTGGTAGCCAAGCAGCACTGTGACAGTTTCTGTAAAATTCGGAGGCCTTGCCAAGTCTTCCTGAAAGACTTTTGTTTATATTTCTTGGCCTGCAATATATAATTTAAATACTAAGGTCATTAGGACAGCATTTAAACAGATTGGAATACTATATTTTTTCATTTATGAATTGAACAAAGATTAGTTTTATAAGTTTTCTCATTTGAGTAACAAACAAGCTACTCTTAAAGTGAATACATTGATTAAATTCAAATGAGTTTTACGAAATACTGCCACTTCTTGATTCTTACTGTGTTTCTGAGAGTAGAATTGATGTGCGTACTCTTGTTTTATAAAAGTCCATGATTCATAACTTAAACATTTGTTATTTGCAAATTTCAATCCACCAAGATTCAATCATCTTGTAGTGAAATAACCCTGTCTGTAATTTTTTTTCTCATGGTGATTATTAGCAACTAACACTGTAGTACTTCATTTGGCAGCAAAACATAGAACAGAAGCATCAGGCATGTTGAATTTCAAATGGAAAAGAAAAAAAAATTGCTTCTCTCACATTATCAAAATTTCAAGATTTTTCAGCCATGTTAAATTTAAATTTAACATAGTGAAGAAACCTTAATAGCTAACATAGTTATAATCATAAAATGAACAAAGAGGAAAACAAAACTATGAAAGGAAATATATTTGTTTAATTTATTTAAGTAATGGCATTACCTTTGAAAGGAACTCTTGCTAGAAATCAAGACTGAATAAACTGTCTCCCTGGATCTCTCATCTGAGCATGTTTGTCTCCCATGGATCACAGGCATTTCTTTGTAAATAAAATCTCAACAGGGTTTAGTGTTCTCTTATGGGTTATAAAACATTATATATATTTGCACAGCTTCATTGCACATAACAGATCATAATGAGATGCCTTATGTGTATGCACCTAATTTGCTCCAGTGGTGTGATGGATAATATTGATTGTGCTTGGGGACATCACCCAACACACAAGCCTCGTGGTTTGCCCGTGAGGAGTTCTCTGAACTGAGGAATCTCTGGTCATGCCCATGAGCATTTATCTGAAGTGGGTTAATTGAGTTTGTAAGTCTTAATGTGAGGAATTCCATTCCTTGTGCTGGGGTCCTGGACTGAACAAAAAAGAGAAAATGAGCTTAGATCTCTGCTTCTCGTCCAGAAATGGAAAATGGCCAGCTGCTTAGAACTCCATTGCTATGACTTTCCTGTCACATTAAAAGTGTGAACCAGAACACACCCTTTCTGCCTTAAATCCCTTCATCTTTTCTTCTTCTTCTTCTTCTTCTTCTTCTTCTTCTTCTTCTTCTTCTTCTTCTTCTTCTTCTTCTCTTTTGATGTTTTTGTGATGCTGCAAGGACAAATGCAACTAAAACAACTGTTTACACTTTATGTAATTCTAGTACAATATCCAATCCAATTATTTGACAGTACTATAACAAGTATTTCCACATCATAAAATTCTGTGGCCACCTGTGCGATCGTCAGAAGAGTTATACCATAAACACAAAACTTACTTTGTGTTTATGTTTACACACAAACACACACACACACACACACACGCATACTCACATGCACCTTAAGTCTTTCTAACACTCAAGAATAACTTCTATGTTTCTACCTCTGGCAGTCTATCAATGAAAAAAAAAAAAAGAAATCATATACACTGTGTACTTTGAGACCATATTATTTTCCCTCATTAAGATGCCAATGATACCCTTCCAAGATGCAATATATAGCAATAATTAAAAGTTTTATAGTATCTTATAGATGAATATACCAGTGCTTTTCAATTCACCTACTGAGCAAATTTTATTTTATTTCCACTTTTAAAGTACTAAAATCAATTTTGCATAATACACAGAATTTTGTAAAGATTCATTTTATTTTCTTAGGTTAAATGATCCAGATTAAAATTGTTTGCTCATGGGCTAAATGGTTTGTTCTCATCTAAGTAAGTCTTTAAATCATCTTCTTTGAATAATTTATTTATTATAACATTTTTAAAAATTTTACCTCTTCTGAAGGTGTGTAGTTTTTGTCTCTTCATACATCCTACTAGCACTGTCCTCATGGGTAGAAATATTGTTTATGTGTGTATGTGTTCATGTCTCACTTGTATATTAATCTCTATGAACAGTCACTTCATATCTTTGCTCATATTCTGACTAAATTTTCTGCTACAATTGACTCCTGGAATTTCATTAAATACTAGTTTTTATTACATTTAATTCTGTGTGTGGTGGGGAGAACATGTGGACATCAGGGCAAATGTCCACAAAGGCAAGAGCTGTTGACATTCCCAGGAGCCACATGTGGTAGTTATGAGATGCCCAGTAAAGGTGCCAGGAACTGAATTAGGGAACTCTATGAAGGTACGCTTGATTGACATCTTTGATCAACAAGTATTCTCTCCAAATCTATAACTGATATTTTCATTCTCATAGAACAATTCCCTTTCCCAAAATACTAGAGCTTACCTGTAGTGGACACAAATGTATTAATTTGTTCTAACATGGTTTTTCTCTGTTTCATATCAATATGTTTTTTCCTGCTGCAACTTCTGAAATATTTTTTTATATTTTGTTCAAAAGTTTTATTTCTTTTTTTAAATAATTTATTTATTTTTATATTAATCACAAGATATGTACTTTGTATCCCAGCTATAGCCCCCTCCCTTATTCCCTCCCACTCTCCCTATCCCTCCCTCATCTCCTCCCTGCCCCTTTCCAAGTCTGCTGATAGGGGAGGACCTACTCTCCTTCCATCCGACTCTAGCTTATCATGTCTCTTCAGGGCTGGCTGAAATGTCATCTTCTGGGATCTAGCAAGGCTGCTCCTCCTTTGCGGGGTGCAGGGGTAGGGTCGAGGAGCCAGCCATTGAGTTCATGACAGAAATAGTCCCTGTTCCACTTGCTAGGGTACCCAGTTGGATACTGAGCTACCATGGGGTATATCCGAGCAGGGGTTCTAGGTTATATCCATACATGGTCTTTGGTTGGAGAAATAGCCTCATAAAAGACTCCTGTGCCCTGATCTATTTGGTCTTTGTGGAGCTCTTGTCTTCTCCAATTCTTACTAACTCTCCCTTCTTTCATGATTGTGAGTCTTAATATCTGCTTTGATACACTGATAGTTAGAGTCTTTCAGAGGCCCTCTGTGGCAGGCTCCTGTCCTGTTGCTTGTTTTCTCCTACAATCAATGCCCATCCCATTTGTCTATCTAAGTGAGGATTGATAATCTTACCCGGGTCTTCTTTCTTGCTCATCTCCTTTAAGTGTATAGATTTCAATATGTTTTTCCTATCTTATAGGTCTATACAAGTGAGTATATACCATGTGTTTCTTTCTGCCTTGGGGATACCTCACTCACAATGATTGTTTCCAGGTCCCACCATTTGCCTGCGAATTTCATGATTTCCTCATTTTTAATTCCTGAGTAGTATTCCATTGTGTAAAAGTACCAAAATTTCTGTATCCATTCCTCAACTGAGGGACATCTGGGTTGTTTCCAGGTTCTGGCTATTACAAATAAATCTGCTACGAACATAGTTGAGCAAATGTTCTTATTGTGTATGTGAGCATCTTTTGGTTATATGCCTAAGAGTGGTATAGCTGAGTCTTGAGGAATCACTATTCCTAATTGTCTAAGAAAGCACCAAATAGATTTCCAGAGTGGTTGTATAAGTTTGCATTCCCACCAGCAGTGGAGGAGGGTTCCTCTTTCTTCACAACCTCCCCAGCATGTGTTGTCACTTGAGTTTTTGATCTCAGCCATTCTGGTGGGTGTAAGGTGAAATCTCAGGGTTGTTTTGATTTGCATCTCCCTGGTGGCTAAGGATGTTGAGCATTTCTTTAAGTGGTTTTTTTTTGTTGTTTTTTTTTTTTTTTTTGCCATTCTACAATTCTCTACAGAGAGTTCTCTGTTTAGCGCCATACCCCATTTTTTAATTGGATTACTTGATTTGTTGTTTTTTTAACTTCTCGAGTTCTTTATATATACTGGACATTAGCCCTCTGTCAAATGTAGGATTGGTAAAGATCCTTTCCAAGTCTGTAGGCTGTCATTTTGTTTTGATGACAGTGTCTTTTGCTTTACAGTAGATTTTTAGTTTCATGAGGTCCCATTTATTTATTGTTGATCTTAGTGCCTGTGCTGTTGGTGTTCTGTTCAGGAAGTACTTTCCTGTGCCAATGAGTTCTAGGGTCTTCCCCACTTTTTCTTCTAACCGGTTTAGTGTGTCTGGTTTTATTCTGAAGTCTTTGATCCACTTGGACTTTAGTTTTGTACAGGGTGAGAAATATGGTTCTATTTTCATTTTTCTGCATATAGACATCCATTTGGACCAGCACCATTTGTTGAAGAAGCTGTCATTTTTTCATTGAATGGTTTTGGATTCTTAGTCAAAAATCAAGTTTCCATAGGTGTGTGGGTTTATTTCTGGGTCTTATATTCAGTTCCATTGACCCACTATTCTGTTTCTATGCCAACACCATGCAGTTTTTATTACTATTGCTCTGTAGTACAGCTCTGTAGTACAGTGTGGGATGGAGATACCTCCAGATGATTTGTTGTTGTACAGGACCATTTTGGAATTTCTGGATATTTTTGTTTCTCCATATGAAGGTGAGAATTTTTCTCTCAAGGTCTGTGAAGAATTGTCTTGGTATTTTGATTAGAATCTCATTGAATCTGTTGATTGCTTTTGACAGAATGGCCATTTTCTCTATGTTAATCCTACTAATCCATGAGCACGGGAGGTCTTTTTATCTTCTGTTATTTTCTTCAACTTCTTTCTTCAGAAATTTGAAGTTTTTTTCAAACAGGTCTTTAACTTTTTTGGTTAGAGTCACAGCAAGGAACTCTATGTTATTAGTGGCTATTGCGAAGGGTGTTGTTTCCCTAATTTATTTTTCGGCCCTTTTGTCTTTGGTGTAAAGGAGGGTTTCTGATTTTTTTGAGTTAATTTTGTTTCCAGCCATTTTGCTGAAGGTGTTTATCAGTTATAAGAGTTCCTGGTTGAATTATTGGGGTCACTCATGTATATTATCATATTTTCTGCAAATTGTGATACTTTGACTTCTTCCTTTCCAATTTGTATCCCTTTGATCTCCGTTAGTTATCTTATTGCTCTAGCTAGGACTTCAAGTACTATGTTGAGATATGAAGACAATGGGCAGCCTTGCCTTGTTCCTGATTTCAGTGGGATTGATATAAGTTTCTCTCCGTTGATTTTGATGTTGACTATAGGCTTGCTGTATATTGTCTTTACTATGTTTAGGTATGTGCCTTGTATCCCTGATCTCTCCAAGACTTTAAACATGAGTGGATGTCGGATTTTTTTCTAATGCTTTTTCGGCATCTAGTGAGATGATTGTGTGGTTTTTCTCCTTCAGTTTGTTTATATGGTGGATCACATTGATGGATTTCCATATATTCAACCACCCTTGCATGCCTGGGATGAAGCCTACTTGGTCATGGTGAATGATATCTTTTATGTGTTCTTTGATTCGGTTTGCAAGTATTTTATTGAGTATTTTTGCGTCAATGTTCATAGGAGAGCTAGGTCTGAAGTTCCCTTTTATTTTTGGGTCTTTGTGTGGTTTAGGTATCAAGGTGACTGTGGCTTCATAGGATGAGTTTGGTCATTTTCCTTCTGTTTCTATTGTATAGAATAGTTTAGAGAGAATTGGAGTTAGCACCTCTTTGTAGGTCTGATAGGATTCTGCCCTAAAACTATCTAGCCCTGGGCTTTTTTTTTTGGAAGGGAGGCTGTTGATAACTGCTTCTATTTCCTTGGGGTATATAGGTCTATTCAGTCTTTCTACCTGATCTTGACTTAATTTAGGTAGATGGAATCTATCAAGAAAATTTTCCATTTCTTTTAGATTTTCAAATTTTGTGACATATAGGCTTTTGTAGTAAGACCTAATGATTGTTTGGATTTCCTCAGTGTCTGTAGTTATGTCCCTCTTTTCATTTCTGATTTTGCTGATTGGAATAGTTGCTTTCTGCCTTTTTGTTTGGCTAGGAGCTTGTCTATCTTGTTGATTTTCTCAAAAAACCACCTCTTGGTTTCTTTGATTCTTTGAATAGTTTTATTTGTTTCTTTCTAACTGATTGATTTCTGTTTGGTGATTGATTATTTCCAGCTGTCTGCTCCTCTTTGGTGCATCTACTTCTTTTTTTCTAGTGCTTTCAGTTGGGCCATTAAGTTGCTTGTATGAGATGTTTTGAATTTCTTATTGAAGGTACTTAGTGCTATGAACTTTCCTCTTAGCACTGCCTTCATTGTGTCCCATAAGTTTGCGTATGTTGTGCTTTCATTTTCATTGAATTCTAGGAAGTCTTTAATTTCTTTCTTTTCTTCTTTCCTAACCAAGTTCTCCTTGAGTAGCAAGTTGTTCATTTTCCATGTATGTGCAGGCTTTTTGCTGTTTCTGTTGTTGTTGAGGACCAGCTTCAGACCATGATGGTCAGATAGGATACAAAGGATTATTTCAATCTTATTGTATCTACTGAGGCTTGCTTTGTGACCAACTATATGGTCTATTTTGGAGAGGGTGCGGAAAAGAAGGTATACTCTTTAATTTGGGGTGAAAATTTCTATAGACATCTATTAGGTCCATTTGATTTAGGGCCTCTGTAAATGCCTTTGTTTCCCTGTTTGGCTCCTGACCGGATGATCTGTCCTTTGGTGAGAGTGGAGTGTTGAAGTCTCCCACTATTAGGGTGTTGGGATCAATGTGTGATTTTAGCTTTAATAATGTCTTATTTACAAATGTAGGTGATCTTGTATTTGGGGCATAGATGTTCAAAATTGAGATGTCCTCCTGTTGGAATTTTCCTTTGATGAGAAGAAAGTGCCCCTCTTCATCTTTCTTAATTAATTTTGTTTGATAGTCTATTTTATTAGTTACTAGGATTGCTACCCCACCTTGTTTCCTGGATCCATTTGCTTGAAAAATATTTTTCTAGCCCTTTACTCTGAGATAGTATTTATCTTTGTTGCATAGGTGGGTTTCTTGGATGCAGCAGAATGTTGGGTCCTGTTTCTGTAACCATTCTGTTAGTCTGTTTCTTTTTCTTGGAGAGTTGTGTCCATTGATGTTGATAGATAATAGTGACCAATGACTGTTAGTTCCTTCTATTGTGCAGTTGGTGGTCTTACTATGATTCATTGGTTTTTTTTTTTTTCCTTTTTGTTGGGGAGTTATCTGTATTCTACATTTTCTTTGGTGTAGTTTTTTCATTGGATTGAAGTTTTCCTTCTAATATCTTCTGTAGGGCTGGTTTGCTGGGTAGATATTGCTTAAATTTAGTTTTGTCTTGGAATACTTTGTTTTCTCCATCTCTGTTGATTGAAAGCTTTGCTGGGTATAGTAGTCTGTGTTCCCTTAAAGACTGCATGACCTCCGCCCAGGCTCTTCTGGCTTTCATAGTTTCTGATGAGAAGTCTGATGTGATTCTGATCCGTCTACCTTCATATGTTATTTGACCCTTTTCCCTTGTTGTCTTTAATATATTTTCTTTGTTTTGTAGGTTTAGTGTTTTGACTATGATGTGATGAGAGGTATTTCTTTTCTGGTCTATGCTATTTGGTGGTCTGTAGGCTTCTTGTATGTTTATAGACATCTCTCTCTTCAAGTTGGGAAAATTTTCCTCTATGATTTTCTTTAAAATATTTTCTGGTCTTTGGAGCCTGGAGTCTTCTTTTTCATCTATTCCTATTATTCTTAGGTTTTGTCTTTTCATGGCATCCTTGATTTCTTGGATATTTTGTGTTTGGGACTTTTCCGATTTTACTTTTTCTTTGAGTGGGGAATCACTTTCAGCAAGTGTATCTTCAACTCCGGAGATTCTCTCTTCCATCTCTTATATTCTATTCATGATTCTTACCTTTGTGGTTCCTGATCTTTTCTCTAAGTTCTCAAGTTCCAGGTTTTTCTCTGTTTGTGTTTTCTTTATAGTTTCTAATTCTGTTTTCATGTTTTGTACCATTTCCTTCATCTGATTGAATGTGGCTCCTATTTTTTGTTTGTTTGTTTGTTTCCTCTCTATATGTCTTCAATTCTTCCTCTACCTGGGCAGTTATATTCTTCAGTATTTCTTTGAGGGTTTTGTTCTTTCCCTCTTTTTGTTCCTCTAGTAATTGCATAAGCATAGCTTTAACATCATTTTCCTGTGTCTCTGCTGAATTAAAATCTCTGTACCTGTGGGAGGAAAAGCTAATGGCACAGTATCGTTTTTGGGGTGTGGGGTGTGTGTGGGGGGGTGAGTAACTGTGTGTGTGTGTCTGAAGGTGTCTTGAAGGGGAGCGCTAGAGAGTATATATGTTTGGGCTATATGGTTTGGGAGCAAGAGCAGGAGAGGATGTGGGTGCTAGCCCATTTAGCCATTGCAGATTGCAGGCGCCAAGTGCCTGCACAGGTTTCCTGAATTCCCAGTGGTCTTCAATCTGTGACGGGCTCAGAAAGCTGGACTCTGAGGTCAGTGGGCGACGGTGCAGGCAGAACACATACTCTGTTGTGGGCTCTGTGTTCCCAGCTCTGTGCTCTGTGCTAGAAGCTGTGAGCACCACAGGCTGGTCACCACTTTCTCCTGGAGGCGTGGTATCTTACTCTGTGCCAGAGGCTGAGTTTCATAGTTTGAGATGACGGCTGGGGGGCTCTGCTCTGGTCTGGAGAATTAGCATCCCCTTTTGAGCCACAGGCTGTGCACCTGGTCTGAGATGGTATTTGGGGGCAACTCAGACTGGATGGGAGACTGTGTGTCCCGGTCTGGGATGGCGGCTGGTGGAGCCACAGGAGCTGTGTGTTCAGATCAAGGCTGGCACATGTGTACCGCCAGTCACCTGGACTTTTTCCAGGTATTAACTGGGTGTCCCTAGGACCTTCCCACTTGATTTCCTCACTGTAGGATTTCCTCTTACCTGGCAATCACAAACGCTGGTGTTTTAGGTCCTAGAGTTCAGTCTCCTGGTTGCTGTGCTGACACTGCCGTCCTACTCCTCAGACACAAGATGGGGGCCTCCATCTTGGAAGAGTCCGTTTTATTTCTTTTAACTTTCAAATTTGTTAAATCTGTAGTTCATTTTACTAAATTATTATAATATCTATGTTATATGTTAGTGTAAATTTTGGTAATGGTTATGGTCATCTATCTTTAAACCATTTGTCAAAATGTTGTCTTTTCTCTATTGAATAATTTTCTCAAAAATAAGTTAAACTTTGATATGCTTGTCCATGTTTGTTTCTCAGTTCTATTGTTACTTTTATTTCATTGATATACTTTTTTCTCTTTTCAGGGAAAAAAACAGTCTTCATTATTGTTGCCATGTAAGCTTTGAAATTGGATGAAATGATCCTACATTATTACTTTTAATGATTTTAGTTGCTTTGATTTTCCATAGAAATTAGAAATAAGCTTGTCAGTTATCTGCATAAAATATTGCTGAAGCTTTGAGATATTTCTTGAAATATATACAGATTTGGGGAGCATTGTCTATTCTGCATTAAGTATTCCAGTTCTAGCATGAAGTGATTTTTAAATCAACTTCATTCAAAGATAAAATAGATGCATACATAGTGAAGTGCTATTCAGCCTTTAAAAAGAATGAACAACTGAAATTCAGTCAATTGCAGCAAAATTTGTTAAGTGAAGCAAGTCAGGCCGAACAAATACAAATATCATATCTTCTCACTTATATGCAGATGCTAAAAATGTTGACACTAATCTACAAAATATACTTGGCCTTTTTATATCAATGTTTGATATGCAGTGCTGCATATAAAGCCCTAGGAATACAGAATAATAAAGTGGCCTAAGAAGTCATTTTAATGTTACTTTTCATCTAAAATATTTTTTAAAAGATGCTCATTTTTAATCCTACCTGGGAAAAAGTCCCCTCAAAATTTCAACAGTATTTGTGATGAGAACTAGCCTTATATAATTTGGAAAAAAATGAATAATAACTTCTTAGTGTTTTTACATGTAAAATTATCATCCTGCCCAAACATTATAATAATGTTATATATATTTGATAGATGGAAGTAGCCTTCTTAAATTAATTACAGATAAAACAAGCTACACATTTCTATAAACAACTTTCAAATTTCAGACTTCTGACATGAGCAGCTATTTTTTATTCTACTCTTTTTCTGTTTTGCTGGTTTTCTAATTTTTTTCTTATAGATTGTTTTTTATTTTCCTCTAAAGAACTGTGTTTTTATTAGGAGAACAAATGCTTTTGTGCAGATCCTGACATGGAACAGTCATAAACTTAAAATTTGAATATTAAAAGAGAATATTAATAATAGGGGTTAGGAATAAAGGATTAAGCATGGAAGAATAAAATCCTAAAACAAGTTCAACTTTGACCAGTCTTTTATCAAACTAGTTTTTCGAAATAATCTCTTATAATATCAAAGGTAGGTGACTTAAATTACCATAAATATGAAAGTCACATTATGATTAGTTAATTTTTGCATCTATAGGACAGATATCACAACCTGCACATGATCATCCACTGTGCGATTAATGAAGGAGTAAAGGGTTTACTAAGTCTGAATAGAACAAACCGTACTTTGAATATTTCATATTATTCTTGGCATTATTTTTAAAATGGCACGTGTGAGATCCTTGAGTTATTTTTGATAATATTGATATTATCTTATTAAACTGTTGATTCTTATCTAAACTAGAGGAGGGACAGCCGCTTCCACCTTAGAAAGCTTTTCTGGAATAAATGGTTTCATTGCTGTAAGGAAACCCCATGAAGAGGGCAGATTTTATAAAGGAAAATATTCAACTCAGGCTGGTTTCCTGTTTGGGAAGGTTAGTCCAGTACCATCATGGACAGAAACAGGGCAGCATGCAGGCAGACATGACGTGAGAGAAGGAGTTGAGAGTTCTACTTATTTTTTAATTAAAAAAATATTTATTTATTCACTATATATCTTGATCGCAGCCTACCTCTCTCCTCCTAGTTGCCATCATCACACACCTCTCCTCAGAGTCATAGAGTTCCCCAGCAACTGAACAAGTTGCTTATCTGCTACATATATGCAGGGCACCTGGGACCAGTCCATGCATGCTCTTCGCTTACTGATTCAGCTTCATGAGCTCCTATGAGCCCACATTAGTTGACTTTGTAGGCCCTCTTGTGGAGACCTTGACCCTTCCAGCTCCTTCAATTGTTCCCCCAACTCTTCCATAGGACTCCCCGAGCTTTGTCAATGTTTGGCTGTGTGTGTCTACATCTGTTTCCATCAGCTGCTGGGTGAAGCTCCTCACAGAGATGTTATTCTAGGTTCCACTTCTTGATCTACAGGCAGCAGAAGTGAAATTAGCTAGGCCTGAGCTTCTGAGCCTCAAAGCCCAGCCCCTAGAGACACGCCTCTTCTAACAAAGCTACACCTACTCAAACAAGGCCATACCTCCTAATAGTGCCACTCCTTCAGGGCATATGGGGGCCATTTTTATACACACCATCACAGGTCTTTGAGCCACCTTTTAACTGTTTCTTAGCTGACATTTAGTAACTGCCGCTTTCGCCTCTTTTTAGTTTATAGTCAGTGAGCATTATTACTTAGGTCAGCATTCCTAAGAACTGACAAACTATATCTTGTTTTATAACTTATTAGAGGGACTTGAAATTTGTTCTTATAGCAAATCCACAATAAATGCATCAGAAACACATTTTAGAAAATATGTGAGAGAGAATGGTGGATTTAAAGAGTTTTATTTTTCCACAAGATGAATCAATTACCTGTAAAATTATCTTTTTAATGCAACCAAGCAACAATTGGAAGAAAGCTTATTAACAAGATGGCAAATAAAGACCTTCATTTCTCCCTCTTCCCTCCAAATCCAATCTCTCAGTCTCATGCCCATTTCTTCAGAAAACACCCATGGCAGCCATCCTGCCCCTTGCTCCCATCTCTTGTTGATTCCACAAATCTTTGCTTCTAATGTTTTCCCAGCTCCTTGCTTTATTCTGGGCACCAGCACAGCAGATACTGCCAGCTCATACACAGGCCGTGTTTGCCAGAAAACTGGTTAGACTGCCTACCAATCCTCTCTTTTTCTTCTGTTCTTCCACATCCAATTTCCCAGTCTTATTCCCAACTCTGCAGCAAAACACCCATGGCAGTGTTACCTACTCCTCCCAACTCCTCTCTATTCCACAGATCTTAGCCTTATAACCTCCCTTCTCCTACTTATTGATCTGTGCTAGCCCATGATCCCATCAGACATGCCCTGCTAATACAAAGTCACCCGAAAGCAAATCTATACCTTAGCTTCTCCCTTGGATCCAATACTCTGGCCTCATGCCCATATTTATGCCAGAAAACCTGCTGCAGACATCTCCTTTTCCTATATGATGCCATCCCCAATGAATCACAAAGATCTTCTCCTCCAATATTCCTCCTATCAACTCATCTGAGTACCCCAGGGTCCAACACCAGCATGCATTCATTGCACAGCAGCTGAGCAGGGCCTGGGAAAAAGTGAAGACACAGACATTGCATTCTCTGAATTTCAGGTAGGAAATAAAAACTATTCAACAAAACACCCGCTGAATGAAAAAAAATCCAGAAATCAGCACCTACTTCTATATTCAGCCCAATCACAGATACCTAGATGCCAGCACAAAAACATGACTTATAAAAGCCAAGGTAATCATTCTACACTGGAGTCCCGCTAGTTCTGAATATTCCAACATAACTGAAGCATAAGGAAAAGATATTAAAACCTTCTTTATGAAAATGATAGAGGTCCTTTAGAAGGAATTAATAAATCCCTTTAAGAAATCCAGGAAAACTCAATGAAACTTGTTGAAAGAAATGAATAACACTGTTCAAGACCTGAAAATAGAAATAGAACCATGAAAGAAAACAAAAACTAAGGAAATTCTAGAAATAAAAAAATTAGGAACTAGAACAGGAGCTACAGAGAGAAGCTATATGAATAGAATACAAGAAAAGGAAGTATTAGGCATTGAAGATATGATAGAAGAAATGGATATATCAATCAAAGAAAATGTTAAATCCACAAAACTCCTGATGTAAAATATCCAAAAACTCTGGTACACTATAAAAAGAACAAGCCTAAAAATAATAGGAATATATGAAGGTGAAGAAATATAGCTCAAAGCCCAGAAAATATTTTTTTAAAAAGTCATAGAAGACAAATTTCCTAACCTAAAGGAGAAGTTGCCTATAAAGATATAAGAAGCATACAGAAAACCAACTAAATTAGCCCAGGAAAGAAAATCCCTTTTGCATATAATAATCAAAAAATATGTACAGAACTAAGATAGAATATTAAAAAGTTGCAAGGGAAGAAAACCAAGTAGCATATAAAAGCAGACCTATTAAAATTATACGTGAATCCTCAAGGAACATACTAAAAGTCAGAAGGACCTGAACAGATGTGCTGCGGACTGCAAGAGACCACAGATGTGAGCCCAGACTACCATTCCTAGCAAGACTTTGAATAACAATGGAAGGAGAAAATAAGATATTCCATGATAATGTCAAATGTAAGCAACCCTACAGAGTGGGTTGAACAAAACTTCAACCTAAGAAAGAAAACTAAAAACAAAAACATAAAATAATCTCACACCAGGAAAAGCAAAAGAAGAGAAACAGAAATGCACACACTCACACACACACTAACATACTTAAACACACTATCATCACCACCAACAACAAAATAATACCAATCAACAACCATTAGATATTTATATCTCTTAATATTAATGATTAAAACTCCCCCAAAAGGCATAGAATAACAGAATGGATGAGAAAACGGGATCCATTTTTCTGCTGCTTCTGAAGACAAAGACTTCAACCTCAAGGATAGACATTACCTCAGGGTAAAGCACTGGCAAAAACATTGAAGCCAGCTAGGGTAGCAGCTTGCTTTTAATACCTAACAAAATAGACTGCAAACCAAACTAATCCAAAGCAATGGGGAAGGATACTATGTAATCATCAAAGGAAAAATCCACTAAGATGATTTTACAAATCTTAACACCTAAGTCCCAAGTGTAAGAGCACCCAAATTTGAAAAACAAACAAACAAAAACCCACAAAAATCTACTTGAGTTCAAATTGACCCCTACATACTGGTACCTAGGAAACTTCAACACACAACTCTCAAGAGTGGACAGGTCATCCAGGCAAAAACTAAACAGAGAAATGATAGACCTAAGAGATGTTATAAACCAAATGGACCTAAGTAATATTTATATCTCACACACACAAAAAGAATATGTCTTGTTCTCTGCACTTCATGAAACTTTTAAAATAATTGACCACTTATTCAGATACAAAGCAATTCTCAACAGATAAACGTTAAAATAACTACTTCCACCCCATAAGACCATGACAAATTAAAACTGGATTTCAATAACAACAGATAGATTACTAAGTCATGAGAATTGAATAACTCTCTACTGAATGAAAATTAGATCAAGAGAGAAATAAAGAAATAAAGAAATTATTTTCTAGAATTCAATGAAAATGAATACATACCATACCCATAATAGCAAACACAATGAGAGCAGTGTTAAGAGGAAAATTCATAATGCTAAGTATCTACATTAAGAAAAAAAATGAAGAGAACTCATAATAGCAACTTAAGATACCTGAAATCTCTAGAACAAAAACAAATCAGACCGAGGAGAAGACGGAAAGAAATTATTAGACTTAGGGTTGAAATAAATAAAGTAGAAAGAAAGAGAACAGTACAAAGCATCAATAAAAAAATGAGTTAGTTCTTCAAAAAAAAAATCATTAAGTCTGACAAACTCTTATCCAAACTAAGTAAAAAGTAAAGCGGGAATGTCCAATTTAACAAAATCAGAAGTGAAAAGGGGGACATAGCAACACACACCAAAGAAATCCAGAGAATTATAAGGGCATATTTTAAAACTTGTACTCCACAAAATAGGAAAATTGAAAAGAAATGGATAACTTTCTAAGTAGATATCATTTAGCAAATTTAAATGAAGATCAGATAAACACTTTGAGTAAACATATAATCCCTAGTGAAATATAAGCAGTTACTAAAATCTCAATACTAAAAAAGCCCAGGGCCAGATGCTTTTAATTCACAATTCTGCCAGACTTTCAGAGAGATAGTGGAAATACTCCTCAAATGATTCCCCAAAATAGAAACAGAAGGAACACTGACCAATTCATTTTATGTAGCCACAGTCACACTGACATGTATATACCAAAACTACATACAGACTCAATAAAGTTTTAGAATTACACACCAATTTCCCTTAAGAACATAAATGCAAGTTAATAACAGATTGTAAACCAAATCCAAGAATACATTAGAAAGATCATTCAACATGATCAAGTAGGCTTCATCCCAGAAATGCAGGGATATTTCAACATATGTATATCAATAAATGTTATCCACCATATAAACAAACTTGAAGAAAAATACCACCCAACATCTACTTGCATGACAAAAGGGCCTGTGACAAAAATCCAGCACTCCTTCATAATAAAAGTCCCAGAGAGATTAGGGATACAAGGGACATATCTAAACATAACAAAGATAGTTCACAGCAAGCCTATAGCTAACATTAAATTAAATGGAGAGAAACCTAAAGCAATTGAGGTAAATCAGAGGTAAAACAAGTCATCTGTTCTTTCTATACAGATTATGGTTTATTTAACAGCTAACAATAAAAAGTGATACATTAATAACAATAATAACAACAATATTAGTAATATGAAGTGAATACATACCATATTTGTCTCTCTGGTTCTGGGTTACTCTAAGTGTTAGAAATAAGATGAGGCTTACAACAGGTTTTCTATGAAGGGGTTTATTAGGGGAGAAGGGGGAACAAGAGTGGGCCATGATGGGGGAGAGAGGGATAGAGGAGAGGAGGAAAGGAGGGCGCCCCATAGAAAGAGACAGGAGAGTAACAGAGTAAGAGTAAGAGGAGTAAGAGAGGGAGCAAGAGGAATAAGAGGGTAAGAGAGAGAACACGTGTCCGGTGGTCCTTTTATAGGTCAGGTAATTACTAACCACGCCCCTAGGTGTGGCCACCTGGCTGGGCGATACAAGATGATGTCATAAGTTGCTAGGTAACCCAGAAGCAAGGTTGTTTCAGAATACTAACATTCCTCCCTTTTTCTATAATTAAAAACTGAAGAACTTGGTCTGCTTTTCATCTAAGGCAAGTTAAGGTATATAAGTGTAGGTTCATTGGAAGCAGCTCTTAGTTGTCATGCAAGAGGTTATGAG
>CM053743.1:86954640-86993272 GCA_028658305.1 Pachyuromys duprasi | reverse complement strand
TAAGCTGCTTTGATGCTGTCCAGGATCTGTGAGAACATCAATGGCTGGGAGGGAAGTGTAGGTCCAGCTTGTTGGAAGTCTGTGGAGTCAGAGTTGAACACTTATAGCTGCTTTGGTGCTGTTGTGGCTATAGAAACATCTGTGTCTGGCAGGACACTGAAACACACATATATAGGCAAAAGGTAAAGTTAAGTAGGTTATGGAGAAAATCCTTTAGGTGTACATTGAAAACTTTTGGGATAGCAAACAGAGATGGAAGGTTTGAATCAATGAGACTTGTATATGGGAATCTCCATTTACCTGGGGAACCTTTAGGTACCCAATCACTGGCAGTAGCTAAGAAGGCTTTGCTCTAGATCTGTCATTGAGGCAAGGTTTGGTTACAGAAGGGTGTAAACTTGGAGCCCCTAGTGCTAGCGGGCACTAGGTGTAGAAACCTGAAATTCTCCGGAAGACATCTCATGAGAGAATTTGGAGATTGGCGTCTGGGAGCTTTCCTACTGTGAGGCAGGGCCAGGGACCTTCCTTTTGGCGTCGCAAGAGGACAGGTATAGTCAGAACTAGACCCTATATGTCTGAACGACTCATCAGTTGTTCAGTCAGAAGGGTATACCCCTGGGGCACCACAAGAGCACGGTGGTTGCCTAATGTTAGGACTAGTTTCAGCTTCAGCAACAGAGAGACCACATGTGACAACGCCTCCCAAGGGAAAGTGAACCCTAAAATGAAAGTGAGCCTTAAAATGAAGGTCAGCAGAGGGTTAGCCCTAGACATGGTTGGAAGGGTCCCTCCGTCTCAAAAGATAGTATGAATTTGATCAAGCTTCTTCTACCAAGAGAGGCGTTTTATGCTGACAACTGAGGTGAACTCATCAATGTAGGTGCTGGCAATGAGGAGATTTCACCAATCCAGCCAGTGTTGCATACAGTAAATGGCAGTCTGATAGCCAGTAAAGGGAGTCCCAGAACCAGGGAAAGGGAAGAAATCCCACCTTTTGAGATAGGCCATAAGTACAGTACTTACCTGGAGTCCAATTGACCTGAGAGGTGGATTTAGGTGGACTTCCTGCAGCTTACAAGAATTACCTTTAAGTTTTAAGAAGGAGATAAAACTTTGAACATGTTAGTATCACAATTGTAATCTGCACTGAAATATACATTGTAGAAAAAGCAGTAGACAACAGGACACGTGTTCTCTCTCTTACTCTCTTAGTCCTTACTCTTATTCCCCTTATTCTCTTACTCTCCTCTCTCTTTCTATGGGGTGCTCCCCCTTTCCTCCTCTATCTCCCCCCCCCATCATGGCCCATCCCTGTTCCCCCTCTCTCCTAATAAACCCCTTTCATAGAAAACCTGTTGTAAGCCTCATCTTATTTCCAACATTGGCGAGCCGACCAGGAGTAAAATGGCTTTAACAGGTTTGCTCTGTTCTTACCTAAACTGTTCTCTCGGTCCTCTGGAATTTTCCAGGCTACCTATGCTTTTCCCAAGTGTCCGCTTACAACCCTGCTGTGTGTGGCGGGCAGGAATGGGGAGGCGGCAGCCGCAGAGAGTTGCGGCTGCAGCTACAGGGACGAAGTTGCCTCCTGGATGGGCACAGTGTGCAGGGATGCTTTGGAGCGGCACTCCCACTTCAAATACACAGCCTGCTTCTACCTGGGTAAGCATCCTTCCCTCTGGCTGCAGATGGCTCCAACCTTCTCCCTCACCAAGCTGCCCAGTGGAGCTGTGCCGGTGAGTGTGCGGCTCTGGGGATTCCCTGCTACGACCCTGCTTGGGCTGGTACTCTGAGCCTGAGGCATTCTCACTGTGCTAAAATCAGCTTGAGGGTACTTGGTATTTAGGAAAAATTCCCCGATCGCACTGAACAAGATTTTAAACTTGCCACGGGATCTTAAACCTACCGGTGAGACTTGCAACACCATGTTGCTTTTGGGCAAAGTGGGCAAAACCATCCTTCACTATGGGCTCCCATGCGGTGGCCCCTCCCCCACCAAAGCCACATTCTTCCTAGCTCTGGGAAATTCTCCAAGCTGTGCTTTGAAACTCAGACTTCCAATTCTTCTGATCTTTCTCCAAGCTTTTAAATAGCAAAAAAACTTTTCTCCCTAATTTCTGTATACTCTGTTATTATTTTAAATATTTTAAATTTCTTATCTAATACTTTATATAAATTTCTCATGTTTATAAAGCTTCCTTAATAACTGTTTTTTTTATCTTTTAGACTAGACTACAACGACAAGCGTCATTTAAATTGGTATACATTTTTATAAAAATTCAAAGTTGTGTTTTACTATGTGTAATTCAACCCTGCTTCAAAATAAGTTTTATATAATAATAAAAATTCAAAGTTATAAATATTCAACTTAAGTTGTTTTAAAATATGTATCTGACTGTTTATATCTCTTTCAGTTCTCAAATTCAGTTCGCAAATGTTGCTGTTTTTTCTGCTATGATCCAGATTCACCAGTAGGCTTTCTGGTTAATGAAACAACCTTGCTTTTGGTGTTCTATGAAAGGGGTTTAATAGGGGAGAAGGGGGAACAAGAGTGGACCATGATGGGGGAGAGAGGGATAGAGGAGAGGAGGAAAGGAGGGCGCCCCATAGAAAGAGACAGGAGAGTAACAGAGTAAGAGTAAGAGTAAGAGGAGTAAGAGAGGGAGCAAGAGGAATAAGAGGGTAAGAGAGAGAACACGTGTCCAGTTGTCTTTTCAAAGGTCAGGTAATTACTAACCACGCCCCCAGGTGTGGCCACCTGGCTGGGCGATACAAGATGATGTCAAAAGTTGCTAGGTAACCCAGAAGCAAGGTTGTTTCAGAGTACTAACATTAAGAGTCAAAGTTAACCACTAAGCCACATCTGCCCAAAGACATATAACTTCCTAAAGTCCTGGGGCTGTGGGTCTTAGGAGATAACATGTCACCTCTTTTTCACTCCCCTAAACAAGTTTATTTGCACCGGATGTGCTTGATTGGATGAGGGTAGGAGGAAAGTAATTAGGGAATATCTCAGGATATATGCTTGCCTCCGATTGAACCTGATGGGAAATATGGTAACCTTGTGGTTTTGCCTTGTAAAGCCTCTATAAAATTTGACTGGTCAACATTTTCTGGGAAAACAGGAATGGAACTGGCCAAAGTTTATCATCCTGCCCAGTATTTAATTAAAACTTGCTTCAAATTTGGTTCAAAATTGTGAAATTGGGTTTTTCTCTCCTGATTGTCAGGTTTAACAATTGGGCACCCCAGTGAGATAACACAAAGCAACATAAAAAAAAAGAACCAGAACAAACAAGAACAAACCAAAACAAACAAAAATTTCTCCAAATTCTGCTGAAGCTGGGCTCTTCACTCTTCCCGAGATGACCAGCTGCACTCGAAAGGAAGTTTCTGAATTCTGGTTCTGGGGCATTCCCTTCTGAGTGTGTAGAGGGTCTGAGGAGGCCTGACAATTCTTTATCCAGGGCAAAGGGAGATGGTGCATGGCCCACTGTTTGTTCCTTGGTAATGGACAGTTCATGGGGGAGGTGATCAAAGAGCCAGCCACTGAGTTCATGTCAGAGACAGTCCCTGTTCCCCTTATTAGGGTACCCATTTGGAGCCTGAGCTGCCATGGGCTACATTTCTGCAGGGGTTCTAGGTTATATCCATGTGTGGTCGTGGAGTATCAGTCTCAGAAAAGACCCCTGAGCCCAGATTTTTGGTGCTGTTGCTTTCCTTGTGGAGTTCCTGTCCCCTTCACATCTTTCTATCTCTCCCTTCTTCCGTAAGATTTCCTGCACTCTGCCCAAAGTTTGGCTGTCAGTCTCAGCATCTCTCTGCTTCTGAGATAGCACACTCAGGATGATCTTTTCAGTTCCCACCATTTGCCTGACATTTTCATGATTTTCTTGTTTTTAATTACAGAGTAGTATTCCATTATGTAAAGGTACCAAAATTTCTACATCCATTCCTCAGTTGAGAGACATCTGGATTGTTTCCAGCTTCTAGTTATTACAAATAAAGCTGCCAAGAACATGGTTGAGCAAATGTCCTTATTGAGCATCTTTTGGATATATGCCTAGAAGTGGTATAGGTGGATCTTGAGGAAGCACTATTACTAAGTGACTGAAAAGGCACCAGGCAGATTTCCAAAGAGGTTGTACAAGTTTTCATTCCCACAAGCAATGGAGTAGGGGACCCCTTTCTGCACATCCTCTCCAGCAAATGCTGTCACTTGAGTTTTTTATCTGAGTCATTCTGATGGGCATAGAGTGGAATCTCAGGGTCGTTTTGAATTGCATTTCCCTGATGACTAAGGATGTTGTACATTTCTTTAAGTGTTTCTCTGCCATTTGATATTCCTCTATTAAGAATTTTCTGTTTAGCTCTGTACCCCACTTTTAAATTGGATTACCTGATTTGCTGCTGTTTAAAGGTTTGCTAGCATTCTGAATTGAAACCGTCTGATCTTGAACATTTTTTGGAGGGAAGACTTTTGATGACTGCCTCTATTTCCTTGGGGGATAAAGGACTAATCTATTCACCTGATCTTGATTACATTTTGGCGAAAGGAATCTATCAAGAAAATTGTTCATTACATTTAGGTTTTCAAATATTGTGGCACATAGGCTTTTATAGTAAGACCTAATGATGGTTTCCATTTCCTCCGTGTCTGTGGTTATGCCCCCCTTTTTACTTCTGATTTTGCTGATTTGGATAGTTTTTCTCTGCCTTTTAGTTAGTTTGGCCAAGGGTTTGTGTATCTTGTTGATTTTCTCTAAGAACAAGCTCTTGGTTTCATTGATTTTTTTTGAATTGTTTTCTTTGTTTCTAAATCATTGATTTCATCCATGAGTTTGATTATTTTCATCTGTCTACTCCTATTGGTGTGTCTGCTATTTTCCCCGCCCCCTAGAGTTTTTAGATGAGCCATTAAGTTGCTTGTATGAGATGTCTCAAACTTCTATCTGGAGGCACTTAGTGCTATGAACTTTCCTCTTAGCACTGCTTTCATTGTGTCCCATAAGTTTGGGTAAGTTGTGCCTTCATTTTCATTGAATTTTAGTAAGTCTATAATTTCTTTATCGTTTCTTCCCTGACCAAGCTATTATTGTGTAGAGAGTCGTTTAGTTTCCATGTTTATGTAGGCTTTTTTTATTTCTGTTGTTGCTGAGGTCTAGTTTTAGGCCACGGTGGTCTGATAGGATACAAGGGATTATTTCTATGTTCTTGTATATTTTGAGGCTTGCTTTCTGCCTGACTCTATGGTCAATTTTTGAGAAGGTTCCATAAGGTGCTAAATAGAAGGTACATACTCTTTGTGTTTGGGTGAAAAGTTTTGTAAACATCTATTAGGTTCATTTGATAGCAGACCTTAGTGTTGTTATTTCCCTAATTTAGCTTCTGTCTAAATGTTTTGTCTCTTGGTGAAAGCGTAGTGTTGAACTCTCCTAATATTAAGGTGTTGGGATCCACGTGTGATTTAAGCTTTAATAATATTTCACTTACAAATGCAGATGCTCCTGTATTTGGGGCATAGATGGTCAGGATTGTGATGTCCTCCTGGGGGAATTTTCCTTTCATGAGAATGAAGTGCCCCTCTTCATCTTTTTGGATTAATTGTGCTTGAAAATCTATTTTATTAGATATTAGGATAGCTACCCCAGCTTGTTTTCTGGATCTGTTTGCTTGAAGAACTTTTTCTAGCCCTTTACTCTGAGGTAGTGGTTATCTTTGTTCCAGAGGTGTGCTTCTTGGATTGATCCAAATGTTGGATTCTGTTTCTGCAACCATTCTATTTGTCTGTGTCTTTTTATTGGAGAGTTGATTCCATTGATGCTGATAGATAAAAATGACCAGTGAATGTTTGTTCCTCTTATTGTGGAGTTGGTGGTGTTATTGTGTTTCGACACTTCTTGTCTTTTAATTCTTTGTTGTGAAGTTATCTATATCCTGTGTTTTCTTGGTGTAGTTGATTTACTTGGATTGGAGTTTTTCTTATAGTATCTTCTGTTGGCTGGGTTGCTGTGAAGATATTGTTTAAGGTTAGTTTTGTCATGGAATATTTTGTTTTCTCCATGTATGTTGATTGAAAGCTTTGCTGGGTATAGTCCACTCCTGGTCATCTCTGCCAAGCAGGGAGACCTGTGCTTGGGGCAAAGGGAAGTTTTGGGGGATGAATATTCACCACTCTCAGTCCCTGGAGATGAGGACAGGTGACCTGGATACAAATTGTCCTGTCTCATGGGTTGTCCCCTCTCATCCAGGAGTGGGCTGCCCCTCCACTCAACAATTCCAGAATTTTGGATCCTGTACCCCTCTGATACAGTTCATACTGATCACTGCCATCTTGGACCCATCCATACCTTGAGTTTTTGATCTTAGCCATTTTGATTTGTGTGAGCTGTGATCTCTGAGTCCTTTTGATTTGCATTTTCCTGATGACTAAGGATGTTGAGCATTTCTTTAAGTGTTTCTTTGCCTTTCGACATTCCTCCATTGAGAATTCTCTGTTAGCCCCCTGTCAGATGTACGGTTGGTGGAGATCTTTTCCCAGCCTTTAGGCTGTCATTTTGTTCTGTTCATAGTGTCCTTTGCTTTAAAGAAGGTTTTTCAGTTACATGAGGTCCCATTTATTGATTTTTGCTCTTAGAGCCTGTGCTGTTGGTGTTGTGTTCAGGAAGTTGTCTCTTGTGCCAATGAGTTCCAGGTTTTCCCCCAATTTTCTTCAATCCAATTTAGTGTGTCTGGTTTTATGTTGAGGTCTTTGACCCACTTGGACTTTAACTTAGTGCAGGTTGATAAATATGAGTCTGTTTGCATTTTTCTCCATGTAGACATTCAGTTAGACCAGCATCATTTGTTGAAGATGTTGTTTTTTTCTTCCATTTTTCGATATTGGCTTCTTTGTCTAAAATCAAGTTTCCATAGGTGTGTGGGGTTTATTTCTGAGTTTTAGATACAATTACATTGATCAAGTCTATTGCTGCCTTTTCTGCTTTGTATGCTTTTGGTTATTTTGTCAAAAATCAAATGTCTTTGAATCAGTTCCATTGATAAACAGTCTATTTCTATGTCATTACTATGAAGTTTTTCCCACTATTGCTCTGTAATGAAGCTTGAAGTCAAGGATGGAGATATCTCCAGATGTACTTTTATAGTATAGGATTGTTTTAGCAATTCCAGGGTTTCTGTTTTTGTTTATATTTAGTGTTGAAATGTTCTTTCAAGGTCTGTAAAAAAAATCTTGCTGCTTTTTGATGACGACTGCATTGAATCTGCAGATTACTTTTGGTTAGATGGCCATTTTTATTCTGTTAATCCTATTGATCCATGAGCATGGGATATCTTTCCATCTTCTGATATCTTCTTCATTTTCTTTCTTCAGAGACTTGAGGTTCCAGTTATACAGTTGTTTCACTTGCTTGGTACGAGCTACACCAAGATACTTTATATGATTTGTGGCTATTGTGAAGGCCATAGTTTCCCTAATTTGTATTTCAGCCTGTTTGTCATTTGTATACAGGGGGGTTACAATTTATCTTAGTCTCTCAAATTAAAAGGAAGCAATATGAGTAATATCTCTTGCAAAAATCATATAGGAATCACAGCATGTTTTCATGATGTTCATCCTCTGTCATATCAGTACTATAAGCTTAGGTAATGAACTTCCCAAAGTAGTAACACATCTTTTTATTTTTTCCCTTTCTTCATTAATTTATTCATTTATTACAATTTATTCACTTTGTATCCCTTCTGTATCCCCCTCCTTTGTCTCCTTGTAGTCCCACCCACCTTCCCTCTTCACCTCCTATGACCTATGATCGCCTCCCCTTCTTTCTGACCCTAGCCTATCAGGTCTCATCAAGGCTCAGAGCATCTTCCTTTGTGGCCTGGCAAGGCTGCATCCCCTTTCCCCCTCCACCAAGGGGAAGGTGATCAGAGAGCTTGTAACTGAGGTCTTTGTCTTTTTATTGTGGAGCTGAGGCCATTGATGTTGAGAGATATTAATGACATGTGGTTTTTACTTCCTGTTATTTTGATGTTGATGATGGTAGAGTATGTATGTGCTAGCCTTCTTTTGGTTTTGCTGATGTGGTTATCTACTATCTGTGTTTTCCTGTGTGTAGTTGGCCCCCTTGGGTTGGAATTTTCCTTCTAGTATCATCTGTAAGGCTGGGTTTGTGGATAGGAACTGTATGATTTTTTTTATCATGGAATATTTTGTTTTTTCCTCTATATTGATGAAAAGTTTTGATGGGTATAGTAATTGGGGCTGAATTCTATGGTCCCTTAATGTCTGTAAGATATCTGCCTTGGCCCTTCTGGCTTTTACAGTTTCTGAAGAGAACTCAGGTATAATTCTGATAGGTTTGCCTTTGATGTGACTTGGCATTTTTCCCTTGTAGCTTTTAATGTTCTCTCTTTATTCTGCACATTTAATGTTTTGATTATTAAGTGCTGGGGTGATTTTCTTTTCTGGTCCAATCTATTTGGTTTCTGTAAGCATCTTGTATATTTATAGGCCTCTCATTTTTTAGGTTTGGGAAGTTTTCATCTATGATTTTCTTGAAAATATTTCCTGGGCCTTGGAAGTGAGAATTACTACTATTCTTAGGTTTGGTTTTTCATAGTGTTCCAGATTTCTTGGATGTTCTATGTCAGGAACTTTAACATTTAACATTTTATTTGACTGACATTGGTTTCTTCAATCGTATCTTCTACCCCTGAGATTCTCTCTTCCAACTCTTATATTCTGTTGGTAATGCTTGTGTCTGTAGATTCTTTCCTCTTCCCTAGGTTTTCCTTCTCCTAGATTGTCTTAGATTGTTTGCTCTTTATTGCTTCTAGTTCCATGTTTAGGTCTTGAGCAATTTTATGCACTTTCTTCTCATATTTGAGTGTAGTTGCCCATATTTCTTTAATTTTGTTAAGCGATTAATTCAATTCTTTCATCTCTTTGTATGTATTTTCCTGTGTTACTTTGAGAGGTTTATTTTCTTCCTTTAATGTCTCTATCATTTTATATACTCAGCTTTAGAATCTTTTTTTTTTTTTAGTTTTTTTGTACCTCAAATGGTATATTATCTCCAGAGCTTGCTATGGCAGGACCAGTGTTTTCTGATGGTGTCATATGGCCCTGAGTTTTGTTGCTTGTGTTCTTACATTGGCCTCTAACCATTTGGTTGACTCTGATGTTTGCTGGCTTGGTAGTCCCTCTGTTGGGTTCACTGGCTGTGTCCCAGGTGGGGACAGGCATCTGAGGAGCAGTTGCACAGACCTCAGAGCTGAGAGCTGCTCAGGAGCCCCACAGGGCTCCTTGGGATGGGGGACGATGGGGCTTTGGTCCTGCACCTAATTCAACTCTGCTGGAACTCAAAAATGGCATTCTTATGTGTACATCATAACTTCATAGGTGCCAGATTTGCTCGAACAAATTTTTCCATTATTTCTTTCTCCTTTATTTAAGTATATAATACAAAGCCATAAATTAGAAAAATTAAATTTAAAGTTATCTAAGTATGGCCGTTTGAATGAGAATGGTCTCCATAGGCTCATATACTTGTTGCTTAGTCCCCAGTTAATGAAACAGGTTGAGAAGAAATAGGAAGTGTGACCTTTCTGGAGAAGGTACGCTGTGGGATTTGGGCACTGATATTTAAAAATGCTACACCTTTCCTAGTTAGTTCATTCTCTCTGTTGTTCTCTTTGTCTGTCTCTCTTTCACACACACACATTCACTCTCTCTGTTTCTCTTTGTGTGTATCTGTCTCTGTCTGTCTGTCTGTCTCTCCATGTATGTGTGTGCCTGCTGCATGCCTACTGCTTAGATTAGGTGTAAGTTCTCAACTATGATTTCAGTGCTATGCTTGCTTCTTTTGCCACATGTACTACCATGATGGTCCTGGACTCTAGTCCTCTGGGCCTGTGGCACCCCAAATTAAATTCTGTCTTTTTATAAGTTGCCTTAGTCATGGTGGTTTCTTACAGCTGTAGAAAAGTAACTAAGACCGTAAGTAATCATCTTTAACACTGCTTTATATCTGCTTGTCTTCTGTAACTGGCCACAGGCATCAGCTTGATAAGTACCCTTTTATGTATTTTATTGCATACATTTATTTAATATTCATCTTCTTTTTTCCTTGACGTAAACTGTATAAAATGAATTTTAATCAGAATTCTCCTACTTGTCTTTACCTTGAGGATGACATTGTTACAAATTATACTCGGGTATAATTTATAACTGGGCTTTAGATAAGTCATGACAATAAAACTAGAAAGGGTTTTGGTTTTTCTACTATACAAAGTAGAAGTGATACTAACTCTTATTCCATGTAAATTAAAGCAAAAAATATTATGCCACTAATGTTAAAAATCAATGTAATATTATCACTAAAAAATTAAATGTAACTATTCCAATGAATACGAACCCTTATGTAGATCTATGTTATGTCATAAGATCTTAATGTCTTGTTCTCATATGTATAAGTATTTGCACCTAGAGTAAATTATGTCATTAGTAACAAGTATACAGGAAATCACATTTTTAAATGAGTGGTAAGATTCATAGAACGGGACTAAATTAGATTAAAGTTATCTATCAGAGATGTCTATAAGGAAAAAAAAAAGTGTCCTAACACCCTCTGCAGCTCGCCCCACTGTGCTGCCGTGCAGGCTGCAGCTTCATTGAAGTCATTTACTTTTCTTAGGTGAATAAATATTTAAGACACTAAGTTGTTTTTAACAACAGCTAAATGTTGTCTGTGAAACACAGTTAGGATTAAAAACCTTGCTATACCTACGTTAAAATTTGTTTTTGTTAATCTTCTCCTAGTGTATAACTAACATGTTTTCACATGGCCACAGCACCCAGGCTTTTCATAATAATTATAATGGAATGTATTATTTATTTATTTCTCAATATATATAATAGTTTTAGTTTGTATGAGTTCAATAAATAGATTTAAAACTTCCTCCTTTGCCCCGTTTTCTTCTAAACTCCTCAGCACTATTTTAACACTTTTTGATCAATAAAAATGTCAATTTTGCAATGGAACACAGGCGTCTCTTGAATCATAGTTTTGTTATCTAACTGCCACCATTAGAGAGCTGATGACTCCCTTTATTGGCATTACTTTCTATGCATCAGAAGACATTGTCCTTTTAGCTGGCATTCATCAGTTTCCACACTCAGGAACAAAGTAATAATAACTATGTTCCTGAATATAGTTGTTTTGACTACTAAGAAGCTGGTTGGTAGGAAATGGCACTGCAGAAAAAAAGACTAGAGAAGGGGATATAAGCAACAGTATAGATACAAAGAAGCAAGAGTCATTAAGAAGAGAAAAAGGACTAGAGAGAACAGAAAACAAGGCAATGGTAGAGAATATTGTTTTTGTATTCCTCTGTCTCCACCTCCGACAGGATCTGATCATGCACCCATGGTTGCTGTCCCGACAGCTGGAAAGACAAAGCTCATAAATAACAAGATCTCCTTTCTTTTTATCTTAGAGATAATTGTTTGGAGTAGATTAGAGAGATTTGGCATGCTAACTTAGGAACTGAATGCAACTTAATGTATTTCTGTTTTTCAAAATATCAATGTTAATTAAAGGCCACAAAACACAGAATCTCATTAATAATTTTTCAAATTTAACTTTTAAATTCTATAATGTTTGTTCACATTTTAATGTTTCTTGTGAATCTTATGTTTGACAATTATGAAAGTAATAAATATTAAGTTTTGTATAACTTTTCATTTCTAGACATCACTTAGCTCACCTGGACTTTCGTTGTATAACATTACTTGATATTTCCAGTTAGAATGGGTCATTCCCACCTGCATGCTATATATATGAGAAATACAGTAAATAGACTTGAAAAGAATAGTGCTGTATGAATGTGCCTCAAGTAAGACATAAATCCAAGTTACACATGTTAATTCTATCTTTCATGGTAATTACTGTAAGATTTAAAAGGAAAGACAGTTTTAGTTACTTCCTTAATTGTTGTGACAAAATTACTAATAGAGCAACTTAAAAAAGAAGAGCTGTCCCAACAGCTGGAAAGACAAAGCTCATAAATAACATGATCTCCTTTCTTTTTATCTTCGAGATAATTGTTTGAAGTAGATTAGAGAGATTTGGCATGCTAACTTAGAAACTGAATGCAACTCTGGAAATCAATCTGGTACTTCCTCACACAACGAGGAATAGCTCTTCCTCAGGATCCAGCTATACCACTCCTAGGCATATATCCAAAAGAGGCTCAACTACACAATAAAGACATTTGTTCAACCATGTTTGTAGCAGCTTTATTTGTAATAGCCAGAACCTGGAATCAACCCAGATGCCCCTCAACTAAGGAATGGATATAGAAATTGTGGTATATCTACACAATAGAATACTAGTCAGCAATAAAACCAAGGAAATAATGAAATTTGCAGGTAAATGGTGGGAACTGGAAAAGATCATCCTGAGTGAGCTATCCCAGAGAGAGAAAGACACATACGGTATATACTCACTCATACAGACATATAATAGAGGATAAACCTACTAAAATCTGTACACCTAAAGAAACTAATCAAGAGCGAGGACTCTGGCTAAAATGCTCAATCCCTATCCTGAAAGACAAAGAGGATGGACATCAGAAGAAAGAGAAAACAGGTAATAAGCCAGGAGCCTACCACAGAGGGCCTCTGAAAGGCTCTGCCCTGAAGACTATCAAAGCAGATGCTGAGACTTACAGCCAACTGTTGGGCAGAGTGCATGGAATCTTATGAAAGATGTGGGCAATAGTAAGATAGGGAGAGGACAGGAGCTCCATAAGGAGAGCAACAGAACCAAAAAAATCTGAGCACAGGGGTCTTTCCTGAGGCTCATACTCCAACCAAGTAGCATGCATGAAGATAACCTAGGACCCCTGCACATATGTAGCCCATGGCAGTTCAGTATCCAAGAGGGTTCCATAGTAATGGGAACAGGGACTGTCTCTGACATGAACTGATTGGCCTGCTCTTTGATCACCTCACCCTGATGGGGGAACAGCCTTACCAGGCCACAAAGGAAAATAATGCAGCCACTCCTGATGAGAGCTGATAGACTAGGATCAGAAGGAAGAAGAGGAAGACCTCCCCTATCAGTGGACTTGGGGAGGAGCATGGGTGGGGAAGGGTGAGGGAAGTTGGGATTGGGAGGGGAGAAGGGAGAAGGGAGAAGGGAGGGATTTGTAGGGGGATACAAAGTGAATAAAGTGTAATTAATAAAAAGTAAAATTAAAAAAAGAAGAACATGGAGTTCCTACTGATAAAAACATTTAATTATGCAAATCTTCTATTTGTAAATATCTGAGATGTCTAATGTGTAATCCATAATTTTATCTTTTTTTAGATTTGTGCACATATTTATTCCAATAAAATCCTGCTGATGATTTAATTTAAAATTTGATAGCTGTTCTTTTTAGTACACTACTTCTTACCATATTTTCTGTTTCAAATCTCTAGATGAAGCTCTCGATTCACCCTATCCCACCTAGAGAAATGATATAATTATAATCTAAAACCCTTTTTCTTAAAGTCAGACCCTGCCTGTGATGTAGTCAAAGTTGAAGAGTGCTGTCTGAGATACCTGATACCTTTGATCTCCACACATTTGCTATAACACATTCATACTCTCACACAAGAAGCCATCATACACAAATATTTAAATTGCATCTGGAAAAAAATGATTTCCCAGTCAGCTCACACTATTTAAAACTATCCAAGCAAATGCTCAGGATATGTTCATGTGGGCAAAGTAATGAAAAACTGGATATCAGTATAGTAAGTGCAAATTGTATGTAGAATATCACAAGATGTTATCAAAGGAGCAGTGCCACATTAAACAGGATTCATATCTAAGTAATTTACTTTTTCTCTTTCTCCATTATGATTTTAGTTCAGGTTCAGTATCATTATATTATATTAGTTTAGGAGTATTTTTCTCATATAGATACAATGAACATAATATAACCACTGTATTCTTGGTAATCAATTTTTATTACTGTAAGGTAAATAAAGTTTTTTGGTTGGTTATTAGAATTTTTCCTTGCAAACATCTTTTATTCTAAACAATAAATGTTGTTTCCCTTTTCAGATTAGGCCCCAGGAAGTCTTATTGCTATTCAGCACTTTACCATTTATAATTATTTGTAATAAGACCTAAACTATTTATAAGGTGCTTTCCTGTGGGAAAGTTTCAAATTAATTTGTCAATGAATCATTTATGTCTCTAAAGAAAAATGCCTTCTGATTATTTCAATATGCTCTCTTGCTTTTTTCCCCCTTTTTAGTCACTTATATCTTTGGATCTCTTTTCTATGTCTCTTCTTTGTCTATCTCTTGATATTATTGTTCTTTGGTTAAAGATACCTTTTCTGCATCCTGAATGAAGTGTCCCAGAAGCAGAAAGACACATATGGTATATATTCATATACCATTCATATAGTCATAAAATATAAAATAAAAATACTGAAATCTATATTCCTAAAAAAGCTAAACAACAAAGAGAAGCTTAGGGAAGATGCTAAGTTCTCATTCAGAAGGGCAAACAGGATAGACATCAGAAGTAAGAGAAGACAAGGAACAGGACAGGATCCTACCACAGAGGACCTCTGAAAGACTGTACCCACTAGGGTATCAAAAGAGATATTGAGACACATAGCCAAACTTTGGGCAGAGTGCAGGAAACCTTATGGTAGAAGAGGGAGCTAGAAAGACTTGGAGGGGATAAGAACTCTACAAGGAGATCAAAAGAGTCAGAAAACCCCGGGCCCAGGGGGGAGCTCAGAGACAGATACTCCAACTAAAGACTAAGCGTGGAGAAGATCTAGACCACCTGTTCAGTTTCCAAGTGGGTTCCCTAGTAAGGGATATAGGAGCTGGCTCTCATATTAAATCAGTGGCTGGCTCTTTGATCACCTCCCCCTGGGGTTGCAGCCTTGCCAGGCCAGAGGAAGATGATGCAGCCAACCTTTATGAGACCTGATAGGCTAGGGTCAGATAGAAGGGGATGAGGTCCTCCCTTATCCACTGGACTAGGGAAAGAGCATAGGGGGAGAAGAGGGAGGGTGAGTGGGACTGGGAGGAGGCAGCAAGGGAGGGGGCTACAGGGCAGACACAAAGTGAATAAATTGTAATTAATTAATTTAATTAAAAATAATACAGAAATATTTTTAAAGAATAAAGTAAAAATAAAGTAAAATTTTATTTAAAAAAATACCCCTTCTGCATCCACCAGATCTCACATATAAATTAGCAGCCACACTGATTTTTAATTCATATCATTGTTTTTCTAAAAATTTAAAATTGCATCTTGTTTTATTTAATTTCTTTTAAATTAGTTTGTTAATTCTTTGGTAATTTCATATACTTTACTATATTCACCCCATTTTTCACTAACACTTTGTGTACTGACTCTTTAATTTTTTAAGTTTTATTCTTATTAATTACTGTTTATTCATTTTGTATCCCTGTAGCTCCCTCACTCCTCCCCTCCCAATCTCATCTTCTTTCTCCTATTCCACCCATGCCCCTCCCCAAGTCTACTGATAGGGGAGGACTTCCTCTCCTTCCTTCTGATCCTAATCTATCAGGTCTCATCAAGAGTGTCTGCATTGTCTTCCTCTGTGGCCTGGTAAGGTTGTTCCACCCTCAGGGGGAGATAATCAAAGAGCAGGCCAATCAGTTCATGTCAGAGACAGTGCCTGTTCCTGTTAATATGGAACCCACTTGGACACTGAACTACCATGGGCTACATCTGTGTAAGGGTTCTAGGTTATCTCCATGAATGGTCCTTGGTTGGAGTATGAGTCTCAGAAAAGACCCCTGTGATCAGATATTTTAGTTCTGTTGCTCTCCTTATGGAGCTCCTGTCCTCTCCAGGTCTTACTCTTTCCTACTTCTTTCATAAGATTCCCTGCACTCTGCTCAAAGTTAGGCTATAAGTCTCAGCATCTGCTTTGATACCATGCAGGGTATAGTCTTTCAGAGGCCCTCTGTGGTAGGCTTCTGTCCTGTTTCCTGTTTTCTCCCTCCTCTGATGTCCATCCTCTTTGCCTTTCTGAATGGAGATTGAGCATCTTAGCCAGAGTCCTCCTTCTTGATTAGTTTCTTTTTTATCATTATTTTTTTTATTAGTTACATTTTATTAACTTTGTTTCCCAGCTGTATCCCACTCCCTCATTCCCTCTGAATTCCACCCTCCCTATCATGTACTCCCTGCCCCTTCCCAAGTCCACTGATAGGGGAGGAGGTCCTCCCCTTTCATCTGACCCTGTTTTATCAGGTATCTTCAGAACTGGCTGCAAAGTCCTCCTCTGTGGCCTAACAGGGCTGTTCCTCTCTTACAGGGTGGGGAGGTCAAAGAGCCTGCCATTGAGTTCCTGTCAGAAATAGTCCCTGTTCCCCTTGCTAGGGTACCCACTTGGATACTGAGCTACCATGGGCTACATCCTAGCATGTACTGACTCTTAATTAACTACTCTCAAACCACTTGTTCTCATAGTTTTTGTTATTGTTAATAGACCTTTGTGTCCAATTTATGTTCTCTCTATACCCTTGCATGTGGGACATATACTGGGGAGCAACCTACCAGAAACCACACCATTTTGTTAATCTTTTAAAATTTTATTTATTTATTCATTTTACACCCTAATCATAGCTCCTCCCTCCTCTCCTCCCAACCTCACCCTCCTCCCCTCTTCCCTGCATCTCCCCTTGTCTGCTCAGAAAAGAGGATCCCTCACACCGACCCCTCCAGTGCATCAAGTTGTTTCAGGACTGAGCACATCCTCTACAACAGTGACCTGGCCAGGACACCCTGCTACAGGGTAGTAACTGAAAAGCATGCAAGAGAGTCTTTGTCAGAGACAGCCCATGATCCCCTTGCTAGCAGATCCACATAAAGACCAAGCTCTCCATTGCATACATATTTGCAGGGGGCTTAGGTCCAGTCCATGCACGGTCCTTGGTTGGTGTTTCAGTCTCTGCAAGGCCCCCTGGGCCTAGGTTAGTTAGCTCTATTAGTCTTCTTGTGGAGATTCTGTTCCCTCTGTGTCCTTCTATTATTCCTCCCACTCTTCCACAAGGCTCCTTATACTTTGCCCAAAGTTTGACTGTGAGTCTCTGCATCTGTTTCCATCTTCTCCATGGTGGTGCCTCTCAACATACAGTTATGCTCAGCTCCTTTGGCAGGCATAGCAGAGTGTTATTAATAGTGTTAGGGGTTGATTCTTTACCATGGTGTGGCTAAGGCATTGGTTGGACAGTCCCTCAATCTCTGCTATATCTTTATCTCTGCACGTCATGTAGACAGGGTAAATATTGGGTCAAAGTTTTTGTGAGTCGGTTGGTGTTCCCCTCCCTGCACTTTGAGTCCTGTCTGGTTAGAAAGTAGCCTTTTCAGTCATTATGTCCCCCACTATTAGGGTTCTCAGCTAGAGTCACCACCAAATCCTTCCCCAAAGTCTACCCTGCCGTGGGCCATGGATTCTCTTCTCTATGCATGTCCTCTGTCTTCCTTCCCACCTCCCCTACTCTCCCCACATTAGATCTTCCCCCTAATTTCTTTTAGCACTCACTCTCCTATCCTGTTTCCTATATTTGAGCACTTTCTCTGCCTTTTCTATTTCCCCTTCTCAGTGAGATTCAAGATTCCTTCCTTTGGCCTTCCTTGTTAATGAGCTTCTCTGTAATAAATGACTAAAATTCACTTATAAGTGAGTACATGCCATATCTTTGTGGATCTGGTATAACTCACATAGGATGATCTTTTTCTAGTTCCACCCATTTGCCTGCACATTTCATAATTTCTTGGTTTTAATAGCTGAGTAGTATTCCATTGTGTAAATATACCACAATTTCGTTATCCATTCTTCCATTGACAGACATCTGGGTTGTTTCCAGTTTGTGGCTGTTACAAATAAAGGTACTAAGAACATAACTGAGCAAATGTCTTTGTTGTATGGTGGAGCATCTTTTGGGTTTATGCCTAGGAGGGCTATAGCTAGGTATTTCGTTAGAGCTATTTCTAATTTTCTGAGAACCCTCCAAACAGATTTCCAAAGTGGTTGTACAAGTTTGCATTCCCATCAGCAATGGAGGAGTGTTCCACTATCTCCACATCCTCACCAGGATGTTCTGCCACTTGAATTTTTGATCTTAGCTATTCTGGCAGGTTTAACAGGAAATCTCACAACCATTTTGATTTTCATTTCTATGATGACTATTGATGGTGAGCATTTCTTTTTCTTTTTTTCTTAAATTGCTTTTTAAAAATTTTTACCTTCATTTAAAATTTATGAATTTATGTATATGGGTGTTTTGCTATCAAATATGCCTATGCACCATATGCATAAAGTGCCCAAGAAAGCAGAAATGGGCCCTGGATCCCCTGGAACTAAGTTACAGATCATTGTGAAGCACCATCTGGATGCTGGGAATTGAACTGGGGTGCTCTGCAAAAACAGCCAGGGCTTAATCACTGAAACCCTTACTTTTCACTTAGTGATTTTTACATTTATTCCACACTAAGTAAGATTATAATAAGCTCAAGAAGATAAACCACAACTGAAACATGAAGGAACTGGTTAAAGATTTTATTTGCTAGCAGGACTTGATGGCCCATTTTTTTAACCCCAGTACTTGGGAGGCAAGGTCAGGTAGGAGTTCAAGCCCAACCTGGTTTACAGACTGAGTTGCAGGACAACCAGGGCTACACAGAGAATTTTAACATGAAATTTGGTTGGGTATTTATGGACAGTTTCTCTTTCATGGCGTGTATAAACTGTACACTGACACATTACAGAGCCTGTCTTGATTATGCTGAGACTTAGATTTAGTCTTGCTAAATCAGGTACATTTTGTTTTGGCATTTTGCTTTTAGTCCTTAGACCTAAGTTGTAACCCTTCCAACATCTGCTTTTCAGTGAAAAGCTTTAACATTTTATCAAGCCCCTCCAGTAAGACACAATTTTGATTTCTCTAACTTCCACTAAATACTGCTTTTTTTTTTGAGATGTTGAGTATTTCTATAAATGCTTCTAGGCCCTTAGAGATTCCTTTGTTGAGAATTCTGTGAAGCAACATCTTTAAAGAAAACTGACTCTCTCTCTCTCCTCCAGAAACTATCAATTGTCAATAACTCCTCATATGGAGGAGTGGGGTTGTTTTAGTTAACGTTGATATTCCTATGATAAAATATCATGTGTCCACATTACTGTCCATCATCAAAGGAAGTCAGGACAGGAACTCAACAGGGCAGGAAACTGGAGGCAGAAGCTGATGCTCTGGTCATGGATGGGTGCTGTTTACTAGCCCACTCCAGATGGCTTGCTCAGGCTGCTTTATTATTGAACCAGGACTACCAGCTCAGGGATGGCACCACCCACAATGGATTGGAGCATTCTCCACCAATCATGAATTAAAAGATTTCTTTGCAGACTCTCCTATGATTTTATGAGTACATTTTTTTAGTTTAGGTTCCCTTCTCTCACATGATTCTAACATGTGTAAATTTGACATTAAACTACCCTGCATAGGGGTGATGAATTCCTTCCTCATCCTTGTTTTGAATATTGATTGGCCTGATCTTGTGTGCATCTTATGTAGGCATCAATTCCTTTGTGTCTGTGTGTACAGGTTTAGCTTAGAGAACCTATAGAACACAGGTACTATTGAATGGTGAGGGAAGAAAAGTCTTAAGGAAGGTGATGGTAGAACATATGTTGTATGAAAGGGAAAGGGGGAATAACAGACAGAGTTGTTTAAGAGAGAAGGATGGAATGACTGAGGTGTAAGAAGATGGATAATTAAGACTGTTGGAAAGAGCTGTATGGAAATGTAACCTTTTGTGAGATTATACACATTTGTATAAAAAGTTTAATTGCATTGTTTTCCTCTGTAGCCTGATAAGATCTAATAGACTACATCAGAAGGAAGGCAAAGAAGACCTCCCCTATCAGTGGACTTGGAGAGGGGTATGCATACAGAAGGGAGAGGAAGGGAGGGCTTGGGAGAGGAGAAGGGAGGGAACTACAGGGGGGATACAAAGTGAATAAAGTGTAATTAATAAAGAATTAAAATAAATAAATAATTTTAAAAATGTTTGATTAGTGTTATCTTTCATAGGAGATAATGGTCTTCACAGAAGGCATAGGTTGCCAAATAAAAAGCCCTGTGTAGCACCAATAATAGAAGTACACACCTTTAACCCCAGATTCTGGGAGTCAGAAGCAGATGGGTCTCTGATTTTGAGGCCAGCCTTCTCTACAGAAAGAGCTACAGGACTGGAGGGTTACATAGAGAGGCCCTGTTTCAAAAAAATACCCAAAGCAACAACAACAACAAAAAACAAAACAAAAACAACCAAGAAAACCCAAGAAAGTAAAACGGAAAAGCACAGTGTAGGTGTAGAAAACTACCATGAACTAAAGGGCTTGTATTACATTTTCCGATACTGATGATTAGAGCTTCTTGGATGCTGTCCATATTAAGAATACATATAGAAGAATGCAAATAGATCCATATTCATCACCCTGTAAAAAACTCAAATCCAGATGAATCAAGAACCTTAGCAGATATTCTCAATCTGATAAAAAAAAATAAAGTGGACAATAGTCTTGAATTCATTTTAATAGAAAAGGGCTTTCTGATCAGGACATCAATATCAAAGGCATTAAGAGCAACAATTAATAAATGGGACCTCATGAAACTTAAAAATCTTTTGTATGGCTAAGAACACCATCATTCAGACAAAGCAGCAAGCTACAGATTGGGAAGAGATCTAGATAAATGTCAATTATATATCTAGATATATACCAATTATATATCCAGTAGATGGATAATATCTAAAATACACAAAGAACTCAAAAACTGATATCAAGAAAAAATAACATGATTTTAAATATGGGTACAAATTTAAACAGAGAATACAAAAAAAAAACATAAATTGCTGCAATAACTTAAAGAAATGTTCAAAATCCTTAGCCATTAGCAAAATGCAAATAAACTCTACCTTGAAATTTCATTTTACTTTATTCAGAATGGCCAAGATCAATAAAACAAATGAGAGCTCATGTTGTTAAAGATGTGGACTAAAGGAACACTCATCCATTGCCAGTGAAAGTGCAAACTTGTACAGTGATGATATAAATCAATACGGTAGTTTTCTTTTTTAGCATTCTGGGAAATTATCTAACTAAAAATACAGTTATATCACCCTTGGACATTTGTGAAATATTTATGAAAAGGACACTGCATCCTACTACTGAGAGTCTTGCTCATCCTTGCTCATTGCTGTTAATACAGCAAGAAATTGGAAACAGCCTAGATGTTTGTCAAAAGATGAATAGATGATGAAAATTTCATATCTTTACACAATGTATTATTATTCATCTATTAAAACATAAAATTCTGAAAGTTAAAAGTAAATGGGTATTGTTAGAAAACACAGTGAGGTAACACAGATCCCAAAAGATAAATATAATATGTCTTTAATTATATGTGGATGTTAGCTTGTAGGCCCATGAGAGAAGTTTATATAAAAACAGAAATTAAGTATACAATAATGGAGTAACGCTATGGGAGGATCTCCCAAGAAAGGAAAAATAAACATATTTCTTCTTCATACATAAATACATATGGAATATACATGCACATATATGAAATATATATTCACATATATGAAAGAAATCTGAATGGTGTTACCCAATAATGTGGAGAAGAAAATCTAAGTAGATATTTATCACCCCCAAATAAAAGCCTCAGTGTCAGAAACAGGTTTCATCTAAATGAATTTTTGCTAATAGGTGCCCCAAGAGAAGTCTCCAGTATCTCAGGCTATTTTCAATGCTATTGGTTGTTCTCTACAAAATAATGGTAACACCCTATTACTGAAATCAACACCTATATATTTCATTGAACACAAAAGTCGTGCTATCAGCTTGATTTTCTCCCTACTGACTAGCATTCATAATACTGGAGTATACTCTGCATGATACAGAGTAACCTCCATCCCAGATGCAAATACTTCAGTCGCCAATGGTTAGTGCCTATAAGATATGCTGGTGTAATATTGTCACACAAATTGTTGGAGTAACCAAGCCTATATAACTGAATTTTAGTGCACCTCATGAGACAGCAACCATGCCTAATACTTCTCAAATGGCTAATATTTTGGCACTATATAAATCATGGACCTTGAAATAAAATCAAGACTATTGCTTTGGTTAAAAATGTAACAAAATGACTCATAATGACATTCAGCTATGCTCATAATTAGTATCTAACTCTGCCCTCATCAGAGAAGCTTCCATCTGAAATAGAAGGAAACAAATACATAGACCTAAAACTGAAGAGTGAAGAGAGTGAAAGATCTTGGAACACCAAGTCCTAAATGGGATATTCCATCAAACCTTTCCTCTCAGGGATCAAGGAACTTTGTGGAAAAGGAGACAGAAAGATTGTAAGAGCAAGTAGGGAATAGAAGGCATCAAGGACCGGTACCTTCCAGATACAACAGGACTGAGATAGAATATGATCTCACAAGGATGATGGTAGCATGCAAAGGGGCTGTACAGTTCCAAGCCAGATGAGGGTTCAGTAATAAGAGGGGAAATTCGACATGATCTCATGTCCCTAACCCCACATGGTCTCAGATCTACAACCATTTACAAAAGGTAACTTAGTTTCCTCTAAAGGAGTCTCACCAAGTGTATACAACATACTGAAGGCTTAAAAAAATTAACCTTACTAGTCGATTGCATATGCATTATGGTTTCCACTTTTTAAAAATGTGTTCTTTCTATCTTCCCCTCCCAGACCCCGTGTGTGCGTGTGTGCGCACACGTGTGTGGTGTGTGTGTGTGTGTGTGTGTGCGCACACGTGTGGTGTGTGTGTGTGTGTGTGTGTGTGTGTGTATACTTTCTATGTTTTTATCTGTTATTTTTCTCTACTTTTCCTATTCTGGTTTGTTTCGTTTGTTTGATTTTTTTAAAGGCAGAGAAAGAAGGGTTGAAATGTAACGATGGGGAAGTAGGAAGGATCATGTAGGAAATGATAAAGGGAAAACCATGGTCAGAAAGTATTATATGAATAAATATATATTCAACAAAATTAAAAGACCAAAATAATTTAATACTGTAAAAGTAAAGCTTTTAGATAAAACAATGCGAAGAATTTAAGAAAGTGGCTCATATAGCTGGTAAGTGTCGGAGTTTCTTTTGCTAATTTGAAACTAATATGCTATCTCTGACAGGTTATTTTGAATATGAATTTTAAGAAGTTATCATTGAACAAGATTAAGTTTATAGTGTCATACTTTTATCAAGATACATGAGCCAAGAGCCATTATGAAATAGATGTCTCCAAATGAAGACTTTTGTATAGTGCCAGAATCCATAATAGATGCTTTGATTTCCTAGGCAGACATTCAATTTCTTTTAAACGAAATTTTTGTTGAGGCTATCTGTCTGTGGCCTGTATACTGGACAATAAAGGTGATATCACAATTTTGAACAATCAAACTGCTCAAAAATACAACGTAAACTCTTCGTTGTACTCTCAGACATACACTCTGCATTGTTCCTGCCAGTGCTAGCTAAGAACTTCATTGAGACACTTAAAATGAGATCGTAGGCTTTCTCATCATCTTACAGCTTTACAAGTTTAACTCAGCATCCTCATTGGCAAAGTGCCAGCTACTGTTACTTTAAAGATTTGTCAAAACCTTACTTTTTGTTATGGATTTGTTACATTTTTTACTTGTAAAATCTGCTAGATTTAAGAAATTAATATGTTAACTGAAAGACCCATTTTAACTCACTGAGCTATTTAATGTTTTATTTTAAATTCTACAGTGTATGTTTCTTGAATTATTTATATTTTATATCTTTAATTTTTGTTTTACATATGGAATATTTTTCCAAATTCATCTTTAAATACAAAAATGATAAATGTTAATGTTTTTCCAGATTGATTTCTGTTCCTGTATTATACAACCCAGCTCAGGATTATCATCTATTTTTTAAAATTAAATATTTTATAAAAAAGGTTAAGAGAGTTATAGAAAATTCAGTTAAAGAAAAATTTCAAATGTTCATATATACCTATGGAAACATTATGCTTCCCTATATGGCAAATATTATTTGCAGTATTTTTAAACAACCACAGAAAGCATGGGTAAATATTGTATAATTTCATAACTGTTAAGCAAACTATGCATGAAAGATTAAAATAAACCTGGGCACCTAAGATTACTATTTGGTCAAGATTTTTACTTTTTGTAAACCAAAATTTATAAATTGATAAATAGCCAAAATATAAATATGAAAATTAATAACACTAAATATTGTATATGTGCAAATAACACTGAAATTTGCATATAAAAATTTCTAGATAGTACAGGTATATTTTCAAGTACACCAATGAAGTAAAATTTCTAGTTGCTGTCATCCTTCTGTGTTTGTATTGTTTTCATCTTGATTTGGACCTTTCAGTGGCTATGCAAGTGGCAAGTGAATGTGAATCAAACTGGAATTTTTCTAGTGACTACTTACAATAGTATGTTTTCTGTGTTCAATCTACATATGGCCAATTTTGTAAAGTAAATTTATAAATACATACATATAATAAAGTTGTGAGCTAGTCAGACAATAGCTTAGCTATGTGGCCTAGGTATTTGTATAGTATTTACTGAGTCTCTTGAGTCATTATTTCGGTTGCTTGGGGTTGGGAGAAAAAACTCCTCCCAACATAATGGGACCCAACATGGGGCATAGAATCCAAATGAACACGAGAAAATTCCTAGGCAAAGGCAAAAACTCTCTCCGGAAGCAAAACAGCTTTAATATTCTGTCTTAGGAGGACTGGGGGAGTGGTGCATTAAAGCCACTGCAGCAAGGAAAAGGGAGGTGTCAGGCACCCAGTGAAAACAGCTTCAGAACTGCGCAAAAGACAAGGGTGGCAGGGACCACTGACCCAAAGTCAGAGGCTTGCCTTCACCTGGCAAGCAATGTCCCAAACCAGGTTGGCACTTGGCCCAAGTCAAACCATGGGAACATCATCCAATGTTAGGCCAGAGTCAAGTAGAAGCCTGAATTGCCTTGTCTTGTGAGGGATGGAACCTGAGCATGGACAAGCACAGCACAGTGTGGGAAGTGCAAACACAGAAAGACATGAAAATATTGAACCTCAGTTAACAAGTTTAGAAACAAATCCCTTTAACCTTATGTTTTAATGCTAGAGAAGGAAAGAGTGTTTGTCAAACATCATAGGCAGATACAAATGGTTTGAACTTTATTAAATAAAATCGTTAAAGACATAATTAAATAAGCCAAAAGAAATAAGCCATATAAAGATGTGAAGGAATTTAAATAAAGTTAGCTTAAAAGGTAGTGAGAGATAAATATATGCACATAGGAAGTAAATCTCTAAAGAGAGAGAAAAAGGTCCCACTATCTTCCCCTTCTTTCATAGGATTCCTTGTACTCTGTGCAAAGTTTGGTCAAGAGTCTCAGCATCTGCTTTGATACATGGTTGGGTAGAGTCTTTCAGAAGCCATCTGTGGTAGGTTCCTGACCTGCTTCCTGTTTTCTCCTTCCAGTGTCCATACTGTTTGTCTTTCTGAGTGAGGATTGATCATCTTATCCAGAAGACAAGAGCTCTACAAGGGGAGCAACAGAACCAAAGTATCTGGGTCCAGGGGTCTTTTCTGAGACTGATACTCCAACCAAGGACCATGCACGGATATAGCCTAGAACCCCTGCTTCGATGTAGCCCAGGGCAGCTCAGTATCCAAGTGGGTTTCCTAGTAAGGGGAACAGGGACTGTCTGTGACTTGAACTCAGTGGCATGCTCTTTGACCCCCACCCTGGGGAAGCAGCCTTCCGGGTCTGATGGAAGGGGAGGTGGCCCTCCCTTATCAGTGGACTTGGAGAGGAGAATGGGAGGAGATGAGGGAGGGAATGTGGGATTGGAAGGGAATGAGGAGGAGGGCTACAGCTGGGATACAAAGTGAATAAACTGTAATTAATATACAAATAAAAATTGAATTAAAAAAGAAAATAGATAAAATGTTTTCAAGGATATGTAGATGCTAATAAATGAAAAAGTAAATAAATAAACTGAATAAAAACTGTCAAAAATTACACAGCTTAAATGTAAAATAAATCTGCAGAGAAAGACTTAAATAAATAAATAAATAAATAAATAAATAAATAAATAAATAAATAGTATTTTCCATGTTAAAAACTGGAAAACCCTGTAGAGGAAGACATTTGGATCTATACAGATTTGTATTGACTCTCAACATACAAATAATAATAATGCAAGATTAATAACCATAGTTCTGTTATTGTTTTTATGAAACTCAAACTAAAACCCACTTTGAGAAAGAGGAGAATGAGAAATAGATTGCTCTATTAGGCATATATCAGAGAGTAGAAAAATAGTTTCAGGTTAAAAAAACAAAACAAAACAAAAAACAGTCCATAGGGACTTGAAGAATTAAAATGGCAACCCATAGAAATACCAGATATTGAATTAAAAGTCTAGATTTTACTTTTTGATACACATTCAGAATTCTAATTGACTTTTGCTTTGAATTCTGGAGAGGATGATTTTGAGGTTATTCATTTGTAGAGATGGTGGCTGTTTTGAAGGTGCCTTTGCAAGTTAGGGCTGATGGTGCTTCAGTAGCTGTATCCATTGGAATACAACAGCTTTTGGACATTATGGCATAGAAAATGTTACAGATATATCTTGTACACCAGCATGCAATAATTGTGGAGAGATAAAGCAGAAAAGGGCGAGAAAATATCCAGAGAGTAGATTAAATGGTGCTTTATCGACTTTGAATTTTTGAAAGTCAATAAGACAAGTAGCATAACTGTTAAAAAAAAATACTGGATTTTAAAAAGGATTGATGAATTGAATCAGGATATAACATTCCTAATTCCAAAATGGAAGAAAGGAGGTATGTTGTGTTGGGGGAGATTTTATATTTGTTCCAACAGGAAAATATGCATCTTCTGTCTAAATTGTTGGAAATTAGCTTTGATATAGGGAGACCCCTGACGATCTGGGTACACACAAGAAAGAACAAATTAAGACCAAAGCAGGTAATGTATATGCTGGTCTCTTCATGGGAACAAATCTGAGACTGGCCTCAACATTAATGTTTATACATAGCCAATAAATCTTGGTGGCTACAAAATCCTCAGGACTCATCATGCCATTCTTTTAAATGCCACAAAAAAAATGTTATTACTGATAGGGGAGGTCCTCATCCCCTTCCATCTGAACCTAGTTTATCCAGTCTCATCAAAACTGGCTGCACTGTTCTCTGTGGTCTGGCAAGGCTGTTCCCCCATCAGGGGGAGGTGATCAAAGAGCCAGCCACTGAGTTCATGTCAGAGACAGTCCCTGTTCCCATTATTATGGAACCCACTTGGATACTGAACTGCCATAGGCTACGTCTGAGCAGGGGTTCTAGGTTATATCCATGAATGGTCCTTGGTTGGAGTATCAGTCTCAGAAAAGACCCTTGGGCCCAGATATTTGAGTTCTGTTGCTTTCCTTGTGGAGCTCCTGTCTTCTCCAGGTCTTGCTATGTCCCCGTTCTTTCCTAAGATTCCCTGCATTTTGCCCAAAGTTTGTTTATGAATCTCAGTATCTGCTTTGACTCAATACTGAGCAGAGTCTTTCAGAGGCCTTCTGTGGTAGGCTCCTATCCTATTTCCTGTTTTCTCCTTCTTCCAATGTCCATCTAATTTGCCTTTCTGAGTGAATGTTGATCACCTTACCCAGGGTCCTCCTTCTAGCTCAGCTTCTTTAGGTGTAGAGATTTTTGAAAGTTTATCCTATAGGAGGAGGGTGGGATTGGGTGAGGAGGAGGGAGGGGTTACAGCTGTGATGTAAAGAGAATAAACTGTAATTAATATAAAAAATAAAAATTTAATTAAAAATGTTATTACAATTTAGTATACAATCCAGACTGGCTTAAAGAAAGACAGATGTCTTTAACCTGTTCATACAAAGAGCAAGAAATAATATTTAATTGATCCAGGCACTTTGTACAAACCATGCATATATAATTGCAGAACTATGTACTGTGAGAGTATATATATATATTACAGAACTAAAAGACAAAACAGCAATATAATGGAGAGTGACTTGACAAGACTCATCCTCCAGGATACTGAGATGCTAAAACAAATTTATTCCAGCATCCTACATGATCCAGTCTCACACTGCTTCAGTTACTGTTTCAACAAAACTTGCTTCCAAGACAACTTCAAAGCACCTAGCCCGTTTGGTGCAGCCTTTCAGACTGTTCCAATCAGGTCTTCATTTAAGTCTGCATTTTCACATTTAGAGAATGTACAACAAACATTCGAGCTAGCTTTCTTAAGACTTAACCATTTTCTCAATTTCCTTTGTACCTTCAAAAAGGAATCCTATGCCACAAATCAGCAGGAAGTAATATCAAGAAGAACAACATTTCATTCCCTCCAGTTTGGGGTGGGTAGGTTTTGGTTGTTCTGTTGGGTAATGGATGCTTGTCATTAAAAGAGGTTGGTTACGAGTTATTAATAGTCTTGATGAGGGATAAACAAGGTAGAGGAGCTTACACTCAAGGATTTCTCTGTTTCCTTTTCTCTTCTCTATCCTTTTTTTTTGTAAGAGGAAAAGGGTTGAGAATAAAAAGGGGAGACTATAGGAATAACATATAGTTATAGGAATAGTAGGAGAAAAGGGTAAATTATTAATCTGTTCTTTAACTGTAGAACTGTTGATATTTTCAAATATTTTGATACATTGACATAGATTATTATATGCTGATATAAAACTAAGGATAGTTTTGTTTATATTAGTGTAGATTTTTGTATTTTAATTTAGAATTAAGGTTATTTTTGATACATTGGTCTAGATTATTGTATATTGATACAAATTTTAAGCTTTTTGGTACATATATGTATAGATGTTTCAACTCTTGTATAGGGTATTAGACACACAATTTTCATTTATAAATACAAGGCTTAAATTCAGTCTTTCTAAAAGCTGCTATATAAACTGTTTAGGACAGTTAAGTGATATAGAGTAACAGTCTATCAAGCTCATGGTTATGTTAGTTACTAGTCTAATTTATCACAGAAATACATTTTTTTACGACAAACAGGTAGTAAATGACTAGGACCAAGCAACATTTGGTTGTTCAGATTCACTGTAGATACCCAGATAGATAATGATTAAACAATATGTAAATTGGTACAGATAGATAGATAAATGGTCTTCAAAAACTCAGAGATCTACACAAATTATATTCAAACATTTTTTATTATTTTAAGGTTTCTTGACAATGAGACATGTCAGCTCCTGTCAATAGCCCTAGCCTACCTCAAAGAAGATGATAGGCTTGAAAGAATTCCTCCATTAGGAGATGGTATCTAATGTGTAATGTATTAGAAGGATTAAGACATATGCAAGGTCTAGTATACACTTATAAGTGAGTATATACCATGTGTGTCATTCTGCTTCTGGGATACTCAGTCAGGACAATCTTTTATAGATCCTAACATTTGCCTGCAAATTTCATAATTTCCTTGTTTTTAGACCTATAAGATAGAATAAACATACTAAAATATGTATACCTAAAGAAGCTAAATAAGAAGGAGGTCCCTGGGTAAGATGATCAATCCTCACTTAGAAAGACAAATGGGATGGACATTGGACGTAGGAGAAAACAAGAAACAGGACAGGAACCTACCATGGAGGGCCTCTGAAGGACTCTTCCTAGCAGTGCATCAAAGCAGATGCTGAGACTCATAACCAAACCTTCGGCAGAGTGCAGGGAATCATATGAAAGAAGTGGGAGTTAGTAAGACCTGGAGAGGAAGGAGCTCCACAAGGACCAAATATATCTGGACACAGGGGTCTTTTATGAGACTGATTCTCCAACCAAGGACCATAAATGGAGATAACCTATATCCCCTGCTCATAGGTAGCCCATGGCAGCTCAGCATCCAAGTGAGTTTCCCTAGTAAGGCAAACAGGGACCATCTCTGACATGTACTCAGTGGCTGGCTCTTTGACCTCCCCTTATCCCTGGAGGGAGGAACAGCCTTGCTAAGTCACAGAGGAGGACATTGCAGCCAGTCCTGATAGGACCTGATAAACTAGGGTCAGATGGAAGGGGAGGAGGCTCTCCCCTATCAGTGGACTTAGAGAGGGGCAGGAAGGAGATGAGAGAGGGTGGGACTGGGAGGAAATGAAGGAGGGGGTTGCAGCTGGGATACAAAGTAAATAAACTGTAATTAATATAAAAAATAAAAATGTAAAAATAAAGTGTGCCTTGTTAGAAGAAGTATGGCACTGTGTGTGGGCTATGAAGCTTCAAAAGTCTATGCCAGGCCCAGTCTCTTTCTTTGGGCTGATTGATGAGCACAGTATAGAACTCTAAACTACTTCTCCATCAACGTGTATACCTTCAAGCTGCCATGCTTCTGCTATGATGGTAATTCACAAAACCTCTGTAATTATAAGCAAGATAATATTTAAATACAATGACAAATATGTTCAGAAGAATGGCAATTACATAGAATAGAACAAAATTGTAGAGAATAATATCACAAAATATTTGCCATTTGCTAGCAGAAATAACAATTTTTATCAATGTCTTCTACTTTATTGTTTTGAGGACAAAGTCAACTGGCTTTTTGACAGAATAAATATGCATACAATACAGGAATTTATTATACATCATCCAAATTAAATTAATAAAAAGTATATACAATACTATCTTGTCACACTAAATCTATAAAGGAACTCTTGAATTTCAAAAAAGTAATTCTTATTTAAAGTTGTGTTATAGAACAAATTTTATCATTATATCTCCAAGCTGAATTTTGGTTTTGAAGTAAAAGTTTCTAGAGTAATCACATGCAAAAATTTCCTACAATCCACAGATCCAAAGGCACTAAGTAATTAGAAAGGACTAATGGAGGATGATTGAATCTTACTCAGAAGAGGAAATAAAATAGACATCAGCTATTGGATGAAAGAGAGATAATTGAATGGAAAGGGGAATAGATGTGGGGTCAAGTGGAGGGATTAAAGGATGGAAGAAAGAAGGAAAACTAATAGGAAGGGCATCTTTGGGACAAGCTGGAGACCAGAGATGGAGTGGGTTTATGGGAGGAAATGGGGGTGACTCTAGCTGAGACTCCCAGCAGCACTGTGTGATAGCCAAAGGGTGCAATAATGGTCTGTATTTATCTTAAGGTACTTTGTCAGTAACTAACAGTTCTTTAATTAGATTAAGAACTACTCAAAAAGAGGAAAAAAGTTGCCTCATAATGTAAATTTATCCCAGTAAAGTCATGGATCTTAGAGGAGAACTTGCAGTCACCACTTTACTAACCCAGCATGATGCTTAACCACACTCTGACCATTTGTTCTTATACCCACAAGCTGGAGTCTACAGTCCTCATCAAGAAAACTCATTTTTTGCAACAAATGGAGACCATTTCAGAATACTACAACTAATAAATAGGCAGGGCTGAGGTGTCCAGTCTTAAGGGCTTCACTTAGTGCTTTCAGAAACAAAGGCTCAGGGCAGGAAACATCTCAGAAGAAGGGGTGGAAAGATGATATTTGCCAGAGGATTAAGGAGTTTATTATGTGATTGTGTCTCTTAGTAATGTTATATAATATACAACCATAAAATCTCACCAAAATGACAACTTAAAAATTATCTGAATTATCTGGCATTGGGGATGTAGTAAAGCCCCAGAGATAAGAAGAGAAAGATAGAGGGGGGGGGAAGAAAGGGAAGTGAGAGAGGGAGGAATAGAAAAGATTTATGAAAACTATGCTTTACAGAATAAATTACCCAAAACCTGGTTAATCTTTTTATTGACTATTTTGAATATATTTTATTTTACTTCATTTCATTTGCCCATAAAATATTCCATCCATTGTCCTTCTCTGTGAACCCCATTTTTTACACTGTACCTCAAAAAATGCCCTTCAGGTAGCTCCAATGACAGAAGACACCTGATTCATTAGCACTGTTGCCTGGTGTGAGTGTTTCCTCTTCCTTGCTGACAGCTGTCCAACATAAGTTATCCAGAAATTACCAGTCCTTAATTAAAACACGTCAGCAAATTTAAAAAAACTGACTGAAAACCACAGGTTACTGTCTGATTCTTCTGCTGCTCATTTCTTTTTATTCTTTCTATAGCTGTGTCTGATTTTCGTGTTCTCAGAATGCATTTCAACTGAGGACCATGGTGCTATATTTTTGTATATATGCCATGCTTTATCACCTACTTTTTCAGGTGGTTTATTGTGTTATTCAGCCTTCAGTCCATATATTACTGAAAGGTAATTCATCATCAATGTAAAGCAAACACAAAATCTAACCCTTAGACTTTGTAATTATATTATGATTTTTATTCTAAATTATTGTTCTTCTATCCCCAGATGCTCAATAAATACAATTTTGTCATATGGAGCATGAACTGTGTAGAACACAAATGTTTTTTACAATAAATTTTAAACAAAATACTTATTAATAAAAATTGGTAAAAAGGAAAGAGAAAAGTTACAATTAGTAACTATTAGCTGGCTCTGTCCTTTGCTGCCTGAAGCATCAGGTGAGCTAACCAGAGCATTGGTGGTGTGGTACGGGAAAGCTGGTAGGCTGAACAGCTCAGCCACTACCAAGGCTCAAATCCAGGCTTTAGAGTTGGCCCACCCCAACCTCTACCTCACCTTTGAACTTCTGGAGTGTGTGAAGGAGCAGGTTCTACAACCCCAAAGCTGCAGGATCCCCATGACACAGGGCAACAACAGAATACATAAGAGGAGTCCAAGTGAGGATCCACTTTAATAGTGTAGCAGAAGCTGGAGGCCACCAACAAGACCAGTGAGTCATATCAATGAACATTTGCAAGAAGCATTAACAAAGGTTATACTGTGGGACACACCAACACATTACAGCTTCCAGAATGAGATTTTTTTTCTTTTGGGGGAAGGTTGCAGGGGAAGAGGGCAGGAACAAAGGGACAGAATGGTGAGTGGGATTGGGGTGCATGATGTAAAATTCACAGAGAATGAACAAAAATTAAATAATAAAATACATTGTATAATTTATAATATATAGACCAAATGATAGTTGTTTATGTTAATGTTGCTGATGTTATTATGATATTGTAAATTAATCTGGGATATTTAAGTTATGCTAATTATCATGTAATGAGGTTTTTTATTCTAAATATTACATTTCCTATATTTAATTTATTTTACTGTGATTATGAATGATGATAATGAAGTGTAGTTTGACTTGAAAAGTGTAAAATCCGTTTTTTCACAGTAGTGAAATCTGCAGTACTCAATTTGTGACTGGGGAAAATTAAGCTTCTTTGATAAAGAGATGTAAACTATCTTTAAATGGACCTTCATATCTCAACTATATTGTACTGTTCTCATGTACTATTCTAAGAATAGCTTTGTTTACATTAGCACATCAACGAGGACTTTTCCCTTTATTTTCATTCGAGTGGCACTGGTAGATGCTGCTATACAATTATTTGAATCAGTTTTTTGAAAGAAGAATCCTTTTGCAATGTTTCAATATTCTAGTTTCATGTTGAGTACCAGATGTCAGAAGATTTGAAAACATACTTATTTTGGTTTCTTGGTCCTTCAAGATTTTTCTGACTCAATATCTTTATCATCTTTCATGGTTATGTATTTAGCGTCATTGAGGGAGCAGGCTTTGGGGAACAGCAATCTGCATATTCCTGAAAGAAATGATTTGGCCACCTGCACTTTGGAAAGTTGTAAAAAGCCATAGGAAGCTTTCTAGCAGGGGAAGCATCAATACTGTATTAACTGCTTTCAGTTATATGGAGGAATACGGATCCTCATTAAATGCAAGTTATAACATTTGGAGAGAAATAAAGTTCAATGAGATTAGTGATTTGCAAATTTAGCAGAAAATAAATAAAATATAATGTTATTCCAATGAAAAGGCAATGTTAACAATACCCATTTACAAATTCCAACCAACATGAAATGGTCATATTAGTTTGGATTTTCAGTGTTCTCTGTCCTGTTGCATTTTTAATTTCCATATATATTTTTTATCTCCTTAACTGTTACACTACCTTACAAAGGCTGTCTCTCTGTGAGAGAATCTCAATGCATATTAACTATTAGAAAGTTTATGTTGGGCTGCCAAGATAGCTGATCAGATAAAAGTGCTTGCTCTATAGATAGGATGTCTGATTGCAATCCCTAGAACTCATAATAGAAGGATCAAATCAATGCCCTAGTATTTTCTGAGCACACACATACACACATGCACACACACACACACATACACACACACACCACTAATAGTGATAACAATAATACTATATATTAAAGTTCTCTATGATGAACATTTTTCTTCCACTCCTATTTGCTTCAGCTGGCATCCTAATGTGTTTATAACTATGATATTTATGATGTTATTTTGTTTAGCAGCTTTCTTGGTATAGGAAGTCCAAGCCTAGTTTTAATAGTTACTTCTTCAAAGCCATCTAATGAATTGGGCTAATCTAACAAATTTACATCACTTATTATATATAACATTCTGAAATTTATAGTAAACTCTTCCTTAACTTCATTAGATCGAGTTATGAACTCATTGAAATTTCCCCAGAAATATGAGACTTCCATTTAATTGCTGGAATGAGAGGCAATGCAAAACTGATCTAAGGAGAAAGAACAAGTTGACTAAGTTTGCATTATTCTAAGGTTTATTCCTTTTTAGAATGAGAATAAAGAAAGCATTCATACTGACATTTTTTTTTGCTGTTAATTTACTGCAAGGACTTTCAATTTGCTTCTTATCCTTTCATATATATTTCAACATTTATAAATATAAATAAAATAATTTTATTAACAATTGTCATTTGACAATATTTTCTCAAGATTTTGTTATTATTTGGCAGAGTGCAGAGAATCATATGAAATAAGGGAGAGTTAAAATGACCTGGAGAGGACAGGAGCTCCACAAGGACCAAATATATCTGGGCACAGGGGTCTTTTATGAGACTATTTATCCAACCAAGAGCATGTAAGGATGTAACCTAAAACCCATGCTCAGATGTAGACCATGGTAGCTCAGTATCCAAGTGGGTACCCTAGTAAGGGGAACAGGAACTATTTCTGATATAAACTCAATGACTGACTCCTTTACTCCCCACCACCACCCTGAGGAAGGAGCAGCCTTGGTAGGCTACAGAGGAGGACATTGCAGCCAGTCCTTAAGATACCTGATAAGCTAGGGTCAGGTGGAAGGGGAGGAGGACCTCCCCTATCAGTGGACTTGGAAAGGGGCAAGAAGGGAATGAGGGAGGGAGGGTGGGATTGGGAGGGAATGAGGGAGGAGGCTACAGCTGTGCTACAAAGTAAATAACCTGCGATTAATATAAAAAATAAAAATTGTAAAAACAAAATACAAAAAAATATTTTGAGGAAGATTTTAATTATTTACCAATTTGCATTTATGCTTTTATAAATAAAATCAATTCCATTTTTACTTTCCTAACCATTTGCATATTCTTTAAAAATGTACTGACAGCATCCTTTAAAGTCAAATAGCTGGGCTCTAAGACCAACAATCAGTGGGACCTCATGAAACTGAAAAGCTTAGTAAAGGAAAGGACACTGTCAATACAACAAAGCAACAGAACAAAGCTTATAGACTGGGAAAATATCTTTATCAATCTTTCATCTGATAGAGGGATTATATCCAAAGTATATGAAGAACTCAAAAAAGTTAAACTCCAACAAACCATATAATCCAATTAAACAATGGGATACAGAGCAAAACAGACAATTCTCAACAGAGAAATATCAAACGACAGAGAAACATTTAAAGAAATTCTCAACATCCTTACTCATCACGGAAATGCAAATCAAAATGACTCTGAGATTCCATCTTACACCCATCATGTCTAAGATCAAAAAGTCCAGTGACAACACATGTGGAGAAAGAACACCACTCCTCCATTGCTGTTCAGTGTGCAAGCTTGTACAAACACTTTGGAAATTAATCTGTCACTTTCTCAGACATTTAAGAATAGTACAAACTTAAGAATATTATACCTCAATACAGTAGCACTCCTGTGCATGTACCTAAAAGGTGGACATTTGCTCAACTATGTCAATCAGTTTATTCATAATATACAGAATCTGAAAACAACCTATATGTTTCTCAACTGAGGAATGGATACAGAAATTGTGGTACATTTACACAATGGAATACTACTCAGCTATTATAAACAAAGAAATCATGAAATTTGCAGGCAAATGGATGGAACTAGAAAAGATCATTCTAAGTGAGATATCCTAGACACATAAAGACAACCACAGAATATACTAGTCATATATTAGCCATATAATACAGGATAACCATATAAAATCTACAGACCTAAAGAAGCTAAAAATCAAGGAGGACCTTAGGGAGGATGCTTAATTTTCATTCAGAAGGACAAACAGAATAGACACTAGAAGTGGTGGAAGAAAAAAACAGGATGAGAGCCTTATATATATGTTCTCTGAAAAACTCCACACAGGAAGGGATGGAAGCCGATGATAAAACTCACAACCAAACTAGGGGGTTGTAAGAAAGAGTCAGGGAATATGAGCGGCAGGAGCTCCATAAAAATATCAATACAGCCAACAAATCTGGACTTGGGGGAAAGATGCCACAGAGACTGATGCTCCATCCAAGGATCATACATGGAGAGCACCTAGAACCCTTGCTCAGATATAGCCCATAGGCTGCTTAGTCTCCATGTGGGTTCCCTAGTAAGAGGAGCAGGAGCTGTCTCTGACATGGACTCTGTTGCTAGTTCTTTGATCACTTCCCCCTGATGGTGGAGGTCTTGCCTAGCCATAGAGCAGGAGGATGACAGTAATTACTTATCAGAAGAGGACTTTGCGGATGATTCAGATCCTAATGAGGTTTCAGAGATAGAGGATGAACCAAATCAGTATTTTCATGAGAGATACCCTCCAATTCAGGCTATGCATGTTAAAAAGCGTAAGCCTTGGCAAAAATAAATTAAAAGATTGGAATGTGGCTTGGAAAAAATAAGCAGAAAAATTGAAGAATTAACTACTGGGGAAAACGATGATCAATCCTTAATGCCATCAGTTGCAAGTTTGGGCCGCCCTTCTGGGACTGGTAGAATTGCAGTGACAAAGGGGCTTCAGCCTCCGTCTACTGTATGGACAGCTGTGTCTCCCTTACAAGCTTCTTTACAAGAAGCTAGACAAAATGGAGAAGATACAACTGAGTTTTATGGTTTTCCAGTTCTAGAACAACCTGATGGGTAAGGTAATATAACGAGAGTCCATGAATCTATACCTTTTAAATGATTAAAGGATTTAAAAGCTGCATGTGCTCAATATGGACCTATAGCGCCTTTTACTCAAGCCCTGTTGGAGTCCTTGTCCACTGAAACTCTCTGCCCAGGAAACTGGAAACAATTAACAAGAGCATGCTTATCAGCAGGAGATAGTTTATTATGGAAGTCAGATTTGAAGAGCTTTGTCAATCTATAGCTGAACTTAATAGAGCTCAGGGAGTTCCTATACTTATGATATGCTTGCAGGAGAAGGGAATTTCAGAGAAATAAGACAACAATTAGATTTTGATATGGCCGTCTATGCTCAAGTAAATACTGCTGCCCGAAAAGCCTGGAATAAACTTCCACAAACCTGTAGACAGGTGGAAGATTTGTCTAAAATCTGTCAGAGACCTGATGAGTTATTTCAAGATTTTGTGGCAAGATTAATGCAAGCAGCAAACAGACTTACAAGTAATGAAAAGTCTGGTTTATTATTAGGAAAACAATTGACTTATGAGAATGCTAACAGTGCTTGCCGAGCTGCTTTGAAACCCTTTAAAAAGAAAGGAGATATCTCTGACTATATCAGATTATGCTCTGATATAGGACAATTACCAAATTCCGGATTGGAAAAATCTGGACAACGCATAACTCAGCCATTAATACCTACCCCAAGTAAATTTAAAACGGGGTTAGGTCATTTTTAGGGAAGGTTACTGAACAACCTGTACCCCACGCAGATCCAATAATTTGGAAAATGGATGATCCTGTGTGGGTAGATCAGTGGCCTCTATCTCTTGAGAAAATTAAAGCCGCCGAGCAGTTAGTACAGGAACAGCTTGAAAGTGGCCGTGTTGCTCTTTCAAACTCTCCATGGAATTCCCCTATCTTTGTAATAAAAAAGAAATCAGGAAAATGGAGACTCTTACAAGATCTCTGAAAAGTAAATGAAACCATGGAGTTAATGGGAGCCTTACAACCTGGGTTGCCTACCCCTTCTGCTATACCAAGAGATACTTTTAAAATTATACTCGATTTAAAAGATTGTTTTTATACTATTCCTCTTGCTCCTCAAGATTGTAAAAGATTTGCTTTTAGCGTGCCATCAGTAAATTTTAAAGAGCATATGAAGAGGTATCATTGCCTTGTATTACCTCAAGGTATGGCAAACAGTCCGACTTTATGTCAAAAATTTGTGGCTCA
>CM053743.1:86938594-86954140 GCA_028658305.1 Pachyuromys duprasi | reverse complement strand
CAAGCCCTAAAAGATCTAGGTTTAATAATTGCACCAGAAAAGGTGAAAACAGAGCCACCTTATTTATATTTGGGGCATAGATTATATCCTCAGACCATTATGCCTCAAAAAATTCAATTGAGAAAAGACAACCTGAAAACTTTAAATGATTTTCAAAAGTTGTTGGGTGATATTAATTGGCTAAGACCCTATTTAAAATTAACTACGGGAGAGCTAAAACCACTTTTTGACATTTTAAAAGGAGATACTGATCCTTTGTCAAAAAGAGAATTTACCAAAGAAGCTCGTGATGCTTTACAAAAGATAGAATTAGCTATTGAAAAACAGCATGTTCAATATATTGATTATTCAAAAGATTGGAGTGCATATATTTTGGCTACTGTTCATTCGCCAACCGCTGTACTGTGGCAAGAGGGACCATTAATATGGTTACATTTGCCTGTTTCTCCTGTTCGAGTTCTGACACCATATTATGAAGCAGTGGCTAGTTTAGTTCAAATGGCTCGAACAGAACCTCGCAAGTATTTTGGTAAAGAACCCTCCATATTTGGAGTCCCTTTTACCAAACAGCAAGTAAATTGGTTATTTTAAAATGCTGATTCTTGGGCAATAGCCTTTGCTCATTATTCAGGACAAATTGACAATCCTTATCCAAAAGATAAATTACTTCAGTTTGCTAATGAACATGCTTTTGTATTTCCTAAAATAATTAAACAGAAGCCATTACCTAAAGTTCCAACTGTATTCACAGATGGATCTTCAAATGGAAAAGCTGTATACGTACTAGAAGGACAAACTTTTGTTTTACAAACATTGCCAGCCTCAGCTCAAGTTGTAGAATTACGAGCTGTTGCTACAGTCTTTAAAAATATGGCTTTTAGCTCTTTTAACTTGTACAGTGATAGCCATTATATAGTTAAAGCTTTACAAGTCCTAGAGACTGTAACATATGTTGATACGGCTAATAAACAAATACAAGATCTATTTAGAGAGATTCAACAAAGTATTTGGAGCCGTGTACAGCCCTGTTATGTGGGGCATATTTGGGCCCATTCAGGTCTTCCTGGGCCTCCTGACTTTGAAAAATATTTTGGCAGATATTAATTTGGGGAAGAGGGTACGTTTTGTGTTTTTTTCCACAGGATGCAGAAGGAGCCTGGTGCTGGAAAGGCTGGTGTCATTTGCCTAAGCTGTTCCCCAGAATCAAAACAAAGAAGTGTGAATTCGTCCTGACTGAGAATGAAAATCTGCAAAGCTGTGAGACTCACTCTTTTGTCTCATTCTGCTCCTGGGAGAAGGCATCATGCAAAGAGAGAAACCTCTTATCCAAAGGACTGGACTTGATTGCTCTGTTAATAGGAACAATTCTCAACAAAAACAGGAAGAATAAAAGGAAAGACTGACTTTAAAACTTTGTTTTAACTCTGGTTTTCAGCAAACCAAAACAAACTTGCTCCAGAAATCCTTGGGAAGTTCTGTAACTGCCTATGTAAATTCTTCTTTTCCTCTGTTATTTGGAAATGTTAATGTTCCTTGCCTGCATTGTAAACTAACACTGTATTTGTAAGCTTTCAAACTGTTCTGACAGAATTTTGCATTGGTTATTGTAAATGTCTTTTCAGACTTGATATTTACACGAGGAGTTTTGTGTTAAGTCACTTTTAAGGTGTGTTATTTTGGACTTGGCTTTCGATGGGAGGTGAGCTCCTATCAATAACAATAGAAGTGCCTGGAAGCCTTTTATAATATTTAAGCTGAGCTGATCTGCATTTGACACTGACCCTCCCACTTTCCTTCCCTAGCAGAGGTTGGCTAGCCAAAGATGGTAAGATTTCTCCAGGGATTATTCGGTCCAGCAGGGCATAAATGATAAAAATCATATGCCAAATTATGGATATGAATATTCCGTTGGGAGAAACAACCTAAGACAGGCACAATCTTCTGCTCCATAACTCATAAGTTATGGTCTTATAAATATCTTTTTTAATAAATATAAAAGGGGGAATTGTCGTGGGCTGGGTCAAAGCTGCTTTGGCGGCGGTTTGAAATTCAAATCTCAGAACAGGAAGACAGGCTTTTACCAGGCCTTTTCCCCTGGAGTCAGGGAAGTATTTGCAAGTCCATTTGCCTTTTGTTTAGTGACAGCAGGTGGGAGAGCTTGTTAGAAATCTCAACTCAGCCTCACTTCCTTGAAATAATTAACCCATTGTATAAGCTGTTTGTTTAAATAAAGAAGGCTGGCTGGCCTCGTGGCTTTTTGGGTACAGAGCATATTGACACTATAGGGCTCATTGGAGCCACAGGCAAGCGGCCAGAAGCCTCTCGGAACATAATATGTGTAGTGTACATTATTAATTTCAATCCTCACTCCCGACTCAGAACCTCGTTCTGCTCTAATTTATTCTCTTTACATCCTGACTGTAACCACCCCCCTTGCCTCCTCCTGTTCCCACCCTCCCTTCCTATTTCTCCCATCACCCTCTCCTATTCCTCAGAAAGGGGGAGCCCTCCTCCCCTACCATCTGACCCCAGCTTATAAAGTCTCATCCTCTTCCATGGTGGTCTGGTAAGGCAGCCCCTCCAGGGAAAAGTAATCAAAAAGCATGCAAAAGAATCTTTGTCACAGACAAACCCAGCTCTGCTTACTAGGGAACCTACATAAACACCAAGCTGCCCATTGGGTACATGTGTGTAGGGGTTCTACGTCCAATACTTACATGGTCTTTGGCTGGTGCTTTAGTATCCTCAAGTCCCCCTGGGCCCAGGTTAGTGACTCTGTTTGTCTTCTTGTGAAGCTCCTGTTGCATCAGGGTTCTTCTGTCCTAGCCCTGCACACTTTCACAAGGCTCTTTGAGTGACAGGCTATGAGTCTCAGCATCTGATTCAATTCATTGCTAGGTGATGCCTCTCAGAGGACAGCTATGTCAGGCTCCCATCTGTAAGCTTAGCAGAGTGTTGTTAATAGTGTCAGAAGTTGGCTCTCTCTCAGGGAGTAGTTGGACATTCCAACTAATTCTTTGCATTTTCTTTTTTATTTCTACTTTATTGATTTTAGTCTGGAGTTTGTTTATTTTCTGTCATCTAATTCTTTTCGATGTGTTTACTTCTTTTTGTTTGAGAACTTTTAGGTGTGCTTTTAAATTGCTAGGATGATATCACTCCAATTTATTTTTTCTCCCTTTTTTGTTTATTCATTTTTTATTAATTACAATTTATTCACTTTGTATCCCAGTGGTAGCCTCCTCCCTTGTCCCCTCCCAAATCCACCCTCCCTCACAGGCCCTTCCTGCAAGTCCCCTGGTAGGGGAGATCCTAATCCCCTTCCCTCCGATCCTAGCCTATTGGGTCTCATCAGGATTGGTTGTACTGGTTTCCTCTGTGGCCTGGTAAGGCTGCTCCCCCTTTAGTGGGAGGTGATCAAACTCCACAATAAAAGGAACTAATATTCATTGGTTACTATTATTTATCATGATCACTGGACTCAACTCACCAATAAAAAGACACAGACTGACAAGATGGTTACGGAAACAGGATCCAACATTCTGCTTCATCCAAGAAACACATCTCTGCAACAAAGATAAATACTATCTCAGAGTAAAGGGCTGCAAAATGTTTTTCAAGCAAATGGACCCAATTTCTTTATGAAGGCACTTAGTGCTCTAAACTTTCCTCTTAGCATTCCTTTCATTGTCTTCTGTAAATTTGGGTATGTATACCTTCATTTTCATTGAGTTCTAGATAATCCTTAATTTTATTCTTGATTTTATCCCTGACCCAGTAGTCATTGAGTAGAGAATTGTTCAATTTCCATGAGTTTGTAGGCATTCTGTTGTTTTTGTTGTTGTTCAAGTTTACCTTTAATCCATGTTGATCTGGTAGAATACAAGGTGTTATTTCAATTTTCTTGTATCTGTTGAGGCTTGCTTTGTGACCAAGTATGTGGACAGTTTTGGTCAAATTTGGAGAAAGTTCTATAGTTTCCTGCAAAAAAGATATTTTTTGTGTGTGTTTGTATGGAATGTTCTGTAGATATCTGTGAAGTCCAATTAACTTATAACATCTGTTAGTTTCAGTAGTTTCTGCTTAGTTTCTGTCTCAATGATCTGTCTATTGGTGTGAGAGAGGTGTTGAGGTCTCCTATTCTTAATGTGTGGGGTTCAATGTGCGATTTCAGTTTAGTAATGTTTCTTTTATGAACGTGCGTGACCTTCGATTTGGAACATATATATTTAAAATTGAGATGTCATCTTGGTAGATTTTTTCTTTGATGAGTGGTAAGTGCCCTTCCCATCATTTTTGAATGATTTTGGTTGAAAGTCTTAGAAATTAGAATAGCTTCTTCAGCTTGCTTCTTGTGTCTGTTTGCTTGGAAAAGGCTACCTTTTTTCTGCCCTTTACTCTGGGGTAATGTTAATATTTGTTGTGGAGGTGTGTTTCTTGTATGAAGCAGTTCCTGTTTTCCCAACCATTCTGTTAGCCTGTGTCTTTTTATTGGTGAAGTGAGACCATTGATGTTGAGAGGTATTAATGACCAAAGCGTGTGAATACCTGTTGTTTTGATGTTGGTTGTGTTAGTGTGTTTGTGTGTGCTTCCCTCCTTTGTTTTTGCTGGTGTGGAGTTAATTATTTCCTGTGTTTTCTTGGATATACTTACCATCATTGGGGTGGAGTTTTCCCTGTAGTATTTTCTGGGGGCTTGATTTGTGGATAGACAATTTTTTAAATTTTGTTTTGTCTTGGAATATCTTGTGTTCTCCACACACGGTGATTGAGAGTTTTGCTGAGTGTAGGAGTCTGGGCTGTCATCTGTGGTCTCTTACAGTTTGTTTACAAGACATCTGCCCAGAATGTTCTGGCTTTTTCAGTGTCTGATGAGAAGTCAGATGAAATTCTTGTAGGTCAGCCTTTATATGTTACTTCGCCTTTTTTCCTTGATGTTTTTGATATTATTTCTATGTTCTGTACAATTAGTGTTTTGAGTATTATGTGGAAGTAGGATTTTCTTTTCTACTCCAATCTAATTGGTGTTCTGTATGTTTCTTGTATGTTTATGCACATCTCTTTCTTTAAGTTGGGGAATTTTTCTTCTCCGGTTTTACTGAAAATATTTTCTGATTCTTGGAGATGGAACTCTTCATCTTCTTCTATTCCTGATATTAGTAGGTTAGATTTTTTTCATGATATTACTGATTTCCTGGAGGTTTTGTGTCAGGAATTTTTAGTTCAACCACGTTTGTAGCAGCTTTATTCGTAAGAGCCAGAACCTGGAAAGAACCCAGATGTCCCTCAGTTGAGGAATGGATACAGAAATTGTGGTACTTTTACACAATGGAATATTACTCAGCAATTAAAAACAAGGAAATCATGAACTTTTTAGGCAAATGTTGGGACCTAGAAAAGATCATCCTGAGTGAGGTATCACAGAAGCAGAAAGACACACATGGTATGTACTCACTTATAAGTGGGTACTAGACCTAAAAGATTGGACAAACATACTAAAATCTGTACACCTAAAGAAGATATAAAAGAAAGAGGACCCAGAGTACGATGATCCTCACTTAGAAAGATAAATGAGATGGACATTGGAAATAGGAGAATACAAGTAACAAGAAAACACTTACCACAGATGTCCCCTGAAAGACTCTTCCTAGCAGTGTATCAAAACAGATGCTGTAACTCATAACCAAACCTTGGACAGAGTGCAGGGAATCATATGAAAGAAGGAGTTAGTATGACCTGGAGAGGACAGGAGCTCCACAAGGACCAAATATGTCTGGGCCCAGGGGTCTTTTCTGAGACTGATTCTCCAACCACAGACCATGAATGGATGTAACCTAGAACCCCTGCCCAGATATAGCCCATCGCAGCTCAGTATCCAAGTGGGTTCCTTAGTTAGGGGAACAGGAACTGTCTCAGACATGAACTCAAAGGCTGGCTCTTTGACACCCTGTGCCCCCCCCCTCCCCAGGGAGGAGCAGCCTTGCTAAGCCACAGAAGAGGACATTGTAGCCAGTCCTGAAGAGATCTGATAAGCTAGGATCAGATGGAAGGGGAGGAGGACCTCCCCTATCAGTGCACTTAGAAAGGGCAGGAAGAAGACAAGAGAGGAAGAGTGAGATTGGGAGGGAGGGAGGGGGCTACAGCTGGAATACAAAGTAAATAAACTGTAATTGTTGGTAAAAATATATATATAACATTTTCTTTGACTGCTGCACACCCTGGATTAAGTCTACCACCTCTTTGAAATTGTTAGAGATGCTTGCTTCTGTTATCTCTGTTCTCTTCCCTAGGTTTTTCATTTTCAGTATTCCTGTGGATCGTGCTCTCGTCATTGCTTCTACTTCCATTTTCAAGTCTTGAACACTTTTATTCATTTCCTTCACCTGTTTAATTGTAGGTTTTTCCTGTATTTTTTTAGGGGATTTATGCATTTCTTCTTTAGACTCCTCTATCGTCTTCCTGAGACTGGAATTAAGGTCATTTCCTTGTTATCCTGCTGTGTTAGGATACCCTGGGCTTGTTGTAGTATGATATTTGGATTGCGATGTTGCCATCTTGCCCACACTCTTGTTAATTGTGTTCTTGTGCTGGCCTTTAGCCATCTGGGTATCTCTGACATTGGCTGGTGCTCTCTGGGGGCTGATGACTTCTGGAAATGCACATAGGTGTGAGGTCCAGTAGATGGAGGGTACAGGGCCCAGACAAAGTTCACTTTTGCCCTGCAGTCTGGTGGACCTTGGAATTGTATACCTCTGGGGATGCACACAGGGGTTAGGTCCAGATGGAGGGCTCAGGGAGCCAGACTAGCTCACTGCTACTGTGTTTGCCCAGTGCCTGGTGCCAACAGGAGGCTGGCTCATACTGATCTCATCTGTCTTCCCCAGGTGCACACCAAGGTCCTCCAATGGTTGGGGTGCTAGACCAAAATGTGATGTACAGGGAACAGGGTGTGGCTTTCTATTGCTAAGTTTACCGGAAAAAAAGGGCACAGGGTTCTTTTATGAGACTGTTTCTCCAACCAAGGTCCATGTATGGATATAACCTAGAACCCCTGCTCAGATGTGGCCCATGGTAGCTCAGTATCCAACTGGAGACCCTAGTAAGGGAAACAGGGACTATTTCGGTCATGAACTCAATGGCAGGCTCTTTGACCTTCTCCCCACACACACCCGGGAGGAACAGCCTAACTAGATCTCAGAAGAGGACATTGCAGCCAGCCCTGAAGAGATATGATAAGCTAGGGTTGGATGCAAGGGGAGGAGGTCCTCCCCTATCAGTGGACTTGGAGGGGGGCAGGGAGGAGATGAGGGAAGGATTGGGAGAGTGGGAGGGAATGAGAGAGGGGGCTACGACTGGGATACAAAGTACCTAACCTGTGATTAATATAAAAACAAATAAATTACATTAAAAAAGAATTTTAATAATTTGTGGATATTTACATAAATTCCAATTGAAAAAATCATTGCATGACGATGATAAATCCATGAAAAATTTAAAATCATGGTAAAAAATATAGGATGTTAGAAAGTACAATGTACTCAGTTTTACTGATGATGGAACAAAAAATTCTGTATATAATTTACAGAATTTATAACATACCAAAATTTATACATTTATAAGACCTTGCATTGTATAGTAGTGAGACATTATCTTAATACAAAATTAGTTATGTACTTATATTTTTGACAAAACAGTATTTTCTAGTACTCAGTTTTTATTTACTTAATAGTATAGTTACAAAGACATTATCCATATGCAAACCTAAAAATCTAATAGAATATATATTTTCATTAAGAATCCGGAAAAACATTAGCATTTGACTATATTCAATGGACATTAATAAAATATAAATCCCATAATTAATTTTATAAGAATTTCTCAGAAACTATTTCAAGTTAGTTATTATTTTCTCATCTGTCCAATGATGACATAATTACCAGAGAACCTTTCCTATACTAGACATATATGATAACAATACAGAATTAACAGGAAAACAAAACTTAATAATTGTAGTGATAAGCAACAATAATTAATGATCTATTTTAACAAGTTTCTATTGATGGTCTTGTGTGTGTGTGTGTGTGTCTCTGTGTGTGTTGGAGGTAGTGAGAAATAGATATTTATATGTGGCTGTACAAGTGGAAGCCAGAAAGTAACATCAACTGTTGTGTCTCAGGAGCCATCCACAGAACTCATTAGGTTAAGACTTGATATTTAGCCTAAGCTGGCTAGCCAATGAGATCTAGAGATTCTCTTGTCCTTGCCTCACCAAATCTGGAATTATAAACATGTCACTATGACTAGCGGTGTGTTTGTTTGTTTGTTTGTTTGTTTGTTTTGGTTTTACATTCCTTTTAGGATTTGAACTCAGATCTTCTTGTTTGAATGGCAACAATTCGATAAACTAATGCTTCACTCCACTGGAAATTTTTTTTTTTTTATGTTTGGAATCCAAATGACTTTATATTCCTTGTCTTTTATTCATTCAGTTAACCAATACACAAAGAACCGCTATTATATATCAGTGATCTTTTTTGATACAGGAAATACAGCCAAAACTCGTATCTCTGAGAATTACCAAAATAATGAGAGAATCATAGAAAAATAGAAAAGTGAGTATAACATCCTGATGATATGAAATGCTTTAAAGTAATATCGCATTGAGCTATATACGTATTTACCATAGGGTCAAAAGTAACAAAACTTAAGATGTAGATAGTAAATGAAAATTAACTCAACAGATAGAGCTTTCTTGTGCAACTATTTCTCAACTGTGTAAATATTTTATTGTATAAAATTTTATTATTAAACTATATGTTAATAGGATTATCAATAACTTCTAATGAAATACTGCTGTACTCATAGATTGGTGTATCATGCAACTTTCATCAGAGAAATGTCTTGCAGTAAATGATAATTAACAAGAGATCTATAAGTGGACAATGCACAGAGAGTGAGAAATTTTGGAATAGTCATTTCCAAGTGATATGTTTTTATCAAAAACCATCTCGACAAGTATTACAGGTATACATGAAAGAAGCGGCCAAAAGTATGTTAGATCCAGAGGTGGTGGATACCTCCAAAGAAAGAGCATCTCCAAGACACAATAGAGCAATTATATGTATGAACTTACAGAGAATGTGACACATGATTGTATATGTTTACTCCAGACAAAAATTCTACCACTGAGAAGGGAGAAAAGGAAGTCGACACAAAATCTATCCCTAACAAGTTATTTTCAATTGATTCCTGCTTGGATAGAGAAAATTAATTGTTCTAATGGTATATTGACACATTCCAGGGCAGACTTTGCATCCATCAGTAACTGGCCAACACAAATGGGACTCCATGGTTTATGTTTATGTGTATGTGTGTGTATTTTGTGTTGCTGTGTTTTGCCTTTGGTTCTTCTTGTTTTTTTTTTTTTTTTTGAGAGACAGTGAAAGAGAGAGAGGGAGGGAGAGAAGGAGTGAGGGAATGAAGGAGAGACAGAGCATGAAGTTGGGCAGTAGTGGGGAGGAGGAAGATATGGGAGGAGTTCGGGAAGGGAAAAGAATAGGATCAAAATAAATTGTATAAAATAAATTTTAAAGCTAATAAAGACAAAAATATAATCACGTTACAAAATATAAACACATTACAACAAAAGTTAAATTAAGTGAGATTTTTATCTGTTTTTAAATCCCCATTTACTGCATTTGTCTTTCAGTGTCCAGGATAATTAGATGATTGCGTATTCAATGTATTAAGCACTATTAATAGCACTGTTAATAGAATGTCAGTAGATTTAATAATGATGATGATGATAATAATAAAACACTAATAGAATTTTAGTAGAAAATAATATAATAGGCCATAAAAATAAAATATATAAAAACTTGGACACCATACATAGTGGGAAAAAATTGTGCCTGTGTTACTTGGTTGCTTCACTTTAACAGCTTATGAAATATAACAATTTTTGTTGTATAGTATATAATGCAAATTTTTAAAGATGATAGAAAATGTTTGCCTTTTGATATAGATGATTTTGTTCTCACTTTCATGTCATATATTTACTTTGTTGAACTATCTTCATTTGAGAAAGCTCATTTTTCCTTCTAGTACAATTAATATCTTCTAGTCTATTCACGAAGTATCTAGAGCCTTATTTAGGAAACGAGTTTTTCTCCCCCAAGTATGAAAATCTTGCCACTCGCCACAGATGTTGAAATGTCAATTACTCATTTCGCTAGATTTTAAGTAAGCTCTGATGGAGTTGAAATACTCAACCCCAGAGCTCAGTTCATCCCAGTAATCAGAAGAGTGGTAAGCAGTCACCTACACATCTGATTCCCCTTAAGAAGGCCTTGTACATTCTGATTTTTCAAGTGCAGTTACTACGGCAGTAAATGGACTGTTCCTCCACCAAGTTTCATTTTGTCTAATGGATTACATGGTCTTCAGTCGTATGGAGCCCTTGTGATAGAGCAGTGGCAGGTGATACAGCTGATCCCAGCAATGGCAATGAAATTTGCCTCTTGTGGCTGACTTCAATGCTTTATTCACTAACTTCTGCCTTTCATTATTTGCTTTCTGGAAGATTTCTTGGACACCCTACTATACGTAGTTACTTGTAGCAATGTCCAGTGTAGATTTATAAGGCAAGCTTCTGCTTCTTCACTTTCCCTCCTTTAATTTTGGAAATTTTCCTCCATTTCTAATCATTCTAGAAATTCTGAATTTCACCTTCTGATGTGTATCAGTGTGTCTTATGGTTTCACCTTTAGCAATTCTAATCTTTACGGACCAAAACTGTCACAGGAAAAACTGAGTGATGTACATTGTACCCAATGTGATTTACAAATTTTAGTGATTTGATTTTTTCTGGATTGTTTCTAATTTTCATAACTTTTCAAAGCTATAAATATATTTTATGTATTTTATAGTTCACAGAGTTGTAAAGTAATAGATAATTTCCTTTTGTGTTACATGTCCAATATTTTTCTAACTAGAAAACAATAATTTAATAAAGTATTGAAAATGAATGTATTCATTTAACAAATATGAAATCATTAGGAATGTACATTCATGAGTTAATTGTTTGATTTTCAAATTCAGAAAAATAATAGAAAGTCAAAATATAAGCCTCATAATTGGGGAATATATTGTAATTGATATGTAAAAGAAATGATTGTATTTGGGATAAACAATGGTTTATTATTTATCAGTAAGGAGAAATTGGAAATATTACTGAAAATGGATGAGGTATTTTCTTGTAATACATGCAAGAAAAAAAGTCATCAATCACATTCATTAGTAAAGAAAGGCAACCCAAACCACAAAGCCTCACTATACTCCAGAATTGTTAAAATAAAATATGAAGAAATATTAGTATGACTAAGAGATTATCAGAAAATTTGAAAGTTGATAAAAACTGAACTCTTTGACGTGAACTAATATCAAACACATGAATATCCATTACTCAGTATTTCACTTACAATTGTATTCTAAATGCAAGTATGTCTCTCTGACTCCTCCAAATTATAATATTTACATCAACATTATACTTACTACCACCCATTAAATATTCAATGACCATCAATTTTATAATATGTAAATGTAATATAATCAGCCATTTATATATTATTTGAAATAATAATGAATTTTAAGTGCATATAAAGATATCTAGAAATCTTACAAGCATGTTAGATAAAGTAACTGTGGTAGAAACAAAACATAAATTTATTCTTCCACTATTTAAAATGCAAAGACTAATTGATCATGTAGGTATTAACTGATTTGAGGGTTCTGATAACATGTCTGATTGTTAAATGGGAGTACTTACATTGTTTCTAATTGTATGTGTTTTGGGTATGTTTACCTTTCTTTTAAAAACTGCTTTCTTTAAAAAACATATTTAAGCACAATACAATACCAAAGTTAAAACTCTGGCATTAAAACACTTTTTTTTTCTGAGATAGGAAAGAAAACAAGTCAATATTACAAACCAACAGAATCTAAGTTTCAATATATTTTAATAGACACTATTTATTCAAAATATCAGTGTATTTTATTTGTACTTTGTGTCTGGCACATAAACACATTCTTGACTGCTTCAAGAGAGGAAGACATCTTGTCACAATAAGTTCTTTTTTTCCTCATATAATAAATGCTGGGCAAAGAATTAACTGTTTCTAATAAAACTCCCTTGCAAACCAATCTGGTGAATTAACAGTGATTTTAATTTTCTTACTCTTTTAATAAATGCCTGGAACATCTTATGAGGATGCTTATGAACAAATCTTCAAAACCAGACTTACTTAATACTTAAAAGAAGCCTTCTGAAAAACATATCTTCTACTTTATAAGTCTGCTTTCCTTGCCCCAGCCTCAAAAGGCCCCAAACCCTTCAGGTCTTGAATCATGTCACTATCATTCTAGCTAAAGGGAACTGGAGAGCTCTCCCTTGGGGTCCTATTAACACCTGCTAGTTAATCAGCCAGAGGGGCTGTGGTGACTGATGCCATATCCTTCCATCCATCCCCTTCTCACCCTCCCCAGAGGCTGTAACACCATTGTAGCCATCCAAGCCTGTGGAAAAGAGTAACAGCTTGGGCAACACAGCCATTTCAAGAAATACATTCAGTTGTTCAAAAGCTGGAATTTGTTAGTAGTAAATTCGCAATTATGAATTTGCAAACAAGAACATGCAGCTGTGCAATGTATTAGCTGCAAAACTAACTTTTCAGCTTTCAGATTCATAAATATTTTAGGTATAGTACAAATACTGAAGCAAGAAGTAACAGAGATGTCCCTTGATAGAAAGCATCTACTGTAAGATGTATGTCGCAATGCACAGGGGGTTCTCACATTCTGTACGAGGAATAACGTTAGCAGTGCAGCCATCTCTAATTTAGACTGTTTTCTTAATCTGCTACCAGGGGACCATGCTGGGTGATTCACAATAATGAACTCCACCTGGATGCTCAGTAAATCTGAACAGGAGAACTGAGTGCAGCCTACCAACTGTTGTTAGCACAGATCTGGATGAGTGAGCTCTAATTTAATCATTAAGTGACCATCCCACGAAGGAAACATTAAGAATGTTTAGAGTCTGATACTCTGTGATAGGGCAAAAAAATATTGTGAATTTTAGTAAGATTTTTCTGGGAGAAAAATAAAATGTTTTGAGAAAACAGAAATATCTGTGAAACAAAGAAACACTGTGAGGGAACATTTAATTTTGATTCCATGGATCATAGTATTAGTTTAGTAAATTTGGTGTTTCTAAAGGAAAAACATATATATATATATATATATATATATATATATTCTTTTGCAGTGTACAAGCATTCTTGGCTAAGATTGTTTTAAGAGTATTAAGTAATCAATGGGGGTTAACTTACAGCCATAGTTCTTTGCCTTAGGACATCTGTCTGTTCCTCTCTCTTTAGAAAACTAAATTATGCATTGTATTGCACAACATTATAAAATCTTCCAAGTGAAGACTACTTTTCTACAAATAGGTACAGAGCTAAGACATATGCTTTAAGTTGATCACCATCCTAATGCAATTGAGAATAAGATCACAGCTATAGATGATACCTCTGATTTCACCAGGCCCTTTACAAGTAGAACAAATAGGTGTTACCACAAAGGTCACAGATATTCATGTTTAATTTTTTTAAAATTTTTTACAATATTCTTAATTTTATTTTATCAAAGGCTATTGAAAAGACTTCTGTAGCAAGTACAAGACTCACAAATGGAACAGATATACATAATAAAATTCTAGGTAAAATACTGTCATTTACCTATAATTGTTTCCACAAATATAGATACAAATAAATATTTAAATTTGCCTAATTTAAGTAGTATATATATATGAATATATATATATATATAATTTTGTTTCTTTATTACAGTTTATTCACTTTGTATCATAGCTGTAGACCCTCCCTCACCCCCTGGCAATTCTGCCCTCCCTTCTTCCTTCATCTCCTCCCATGCCCCTTCCACAGTCCACTGATAGAGAAGGTCCTCCTCCCCATCCAACTGACCCCAGCCTATCAGGTCTCACCAAGATTGGAAGCATTGTCTTCCTCTGTAGCCTGATAAGGCAAGGCTGCCTCACCCCCACAGAGGGAGGTGATCAAAGAGCCAGTCACTGAGTTCATGTCAGAGACAGCGCCTGTTCCCATTACTAAGGAGCCTATTTGGAGACTGAGCTGCCGCATCTATGCAGGGGTTCTAGCTTATCTCCATGGATGGTTCATGGTTGGAGTATCAGTCTCAGAAAAGACCCCTGTGCCCAGATGTTTTGGTTCTGCTGCTCTCCTTATGGAGATCCTGCCCCTTCTTGGTCTTTCGATCTCCCCCTTCTTTCATCAGATTCTCTGCACTCTGCCCAAAGTTTGGCTATGAGTGTCAACATCTGCTTTAATGCCCTGCTGGGTAAAGTCTTTCAGAGGCCTTCTGTGGCAGGCTCCTGTCTTGTTCCTTGTTTTCACCCTCTTCCTATGTCTATCCCATTTGCCTTTCTGATTGAGGTTTGATCATCTTACCCAGGGTCCTGATTCTTGCTTAGCTTCTTTACGTGTTCAGATTTCAGTATGATTATTCTATATTATATGTCTAATATCCACTTATAAGTGAGTATATACCATGTGTGTGTTTATGCTTCTGGGATACCTCACTCAGGATGATTTTTTTCTAGTTCCCATCATATGCATGAAAAATTCATAATTTCCTTGTTTTTAATTGCTGATTAGTATTGGATATTATAAATGTACCACAATTTCTGTATCAATTCTACAACTGAGCGGCGTCTGGGTTGTTTTCAGATTCTGGCCATTACAAATAAATCTGCTATGAACAGAGTGGAGCAAATGTCCCTGTTGTGTACTTGAGCATCTTCTGGACGTATGCCTAGGTATGCTATAGCTGGATCTTGAGGTATTACTATTCCTAATTGTTTGAGAAAGCACCAGATTGATTCCAAAGTGGAAATCCTCCACATCCTCTCCAACATGTGTTGTCACTTGAGTTTTTGATTTTAGGCATTCTGATGGGTATAAGGTGAAATCTCAGGGTCATTTTGGTTTGCATTTCCCTGATGACTAAGGATGTTGAGCAATTCTGTAAGTTTCTCCAAGAGAATAAAAGACTTGAACATAAAACCAGACATGCTAAACATGTTGGAAGAAAAAGTCGGGAAGAATCTTGAGCTCATTGGCACAATAGACAAATTCCTGAACAGAACACCAACACCACAGGCTCTAAGATCAACAATAAATAAATGGGACCTCATGAAACTGAAAAGTTTCTGTAAAGCAAAGGACACTTTAGTCAGAACAAAATGACAGCCTTTTTAATTGCTGAATAGTATTCCATTGTGTAAAAGTACCACAATTTCTGTATCCATTCCTCAACTGAGGGACATCTGGGTTGTTTCCAGGTTCTGGCTATTACAAATAAAGCAGCCACGAACATGGTTGAGCAAATGTCCTTGTTGTGTACTTGCGCATCTTTTGGATATATGCCTAAGAGTGGTATAGCTGGGTC
>CM053743.1:86876029-86938094 GCA_028658305.1 Pachyuromys duprasi | reverse complement strand
TGTATGGGGGAGGGTCAAAGAGTCAGCCATCAAGATCATGACTGAAACAGTCCCTGTTTCCCTGAATAGGGTCTTCAGTCCTACACCGAGCTATCATGGGCCCCATCTGTGCGGGGGTTCCAGGCCACATCCACACATGGTCCTTGATTGTAGAAACCGTCTCATACAAGACCCCTGTGCCCTGCTCAGTTTGGTCTTTATGGAGCTCTTGTTCTCCCCAAGTCTCAACAACCTCCCCCAGATCTATCGTTACTTCTCGCCCTCTGTCAGAGGCTTGATCTCGAGTCATAAAGACCTCTCTGACCGTTCAAACAGATTAATTCTCTTAGGTTTGAGCTCTTTGGAATTTCTTTACTGTACTGTGTTTTCAGAAATTAAACATCTTGTCTTGAAGTAGTGAAACAGAGTCAATGATCTGGAATCAGACACTGAGAAGCATCTTGACTCTACTACAAAACAGTTGCTCAACATCACCAAGTTACTTACTGTCAAGTGACATGAGCAAGTGTCTGATTCTCACTATTTGCCATGTGTGGTTTAAGATTGCCCACCCATAGTTCATTTAATCTACCAGTAAGCAAATTAAATAGAATCATAACACTTCTCTGTATATAAAGTATTGACACATGGTAGTCTTAGCCATAATTCTTTATCAGGTTATTGCATTGTTCAAAGTCATATCAATAGCACAATATATAAAACAGAATTCCAACCTCAACCGACTACTGTAGTGCATATGCTCTTATGCAATAGACTTCTGTGCCATTACTTCATGACAGCTCATAAACACTTGAGAATAATAAGTGCACGACACTAAATAATAAATATGAAGTGGCTGCCACACAGTAAGTACATGACATGTTATTTCTCTCATTTTAATTCTTTTATTTATTTATTTATTTATTTATTTATTTATTTATTTCTCTGTGAATTGTCACTCGTCTATATTTAACCTGTTAAGTGTTTATACAGTTTTTACAGATGGCATAGAAACAGCCACTTTGTTAAGTATATTCCTAGGCCTAGAGTTCAAATTACCTTTAAAACATGTAACTTGTATGCCTTCAGCCTCACGTCTCCCAGTCACCAGTAGATCTCTGAAGATCGTTTTGCCATTCCACACAGAGGGACATTGTGATTCACCTACTGTTAACTCTCTCTTAGCTCCCACTGGCCTCTTCACAAAAGTCATGCTCACACGTCCAGGAAAGCCTGACCCTCTTATCTATGTCTGCATAGCATTCCATGTATGCCACAATTTACAGCTCAGTAAACAAGGTAGGCTTGGGTTATCTCAATACACAGTGAAAAGATCTGCAAAGCAGAGGCTTGTCTCTTAGCGATTTAGTATTCCCAGTGCTTTGTACAGTAACTGGAACTGTAGGCATGCAGTGGGCCTTATTGAATTTTCCTGATAACACAAAATTCATTTCTTAAACTTGATTTGCTCATGAGAAGGTTTTGGAAAGGGAAATTCCCAGTAATAGACCTTCTTTCTGGAATCAAACATTAGGCTTTTTTTTTTTTCAAAAATGTTTTCTGTACAACTGTTTGCTAGTGCAGACAGAATGGTACCATAGTGGAATAGACCAGATAGTAATTAATTCTGACAGACTTGCCCTTGACATCACATAATTCATTAGGAAATTTATTAATTTAGCAAACATTTATTGAGTAGTGTTGCTGAATATAAAGGGTAAGAAAGAATCTGTGTCCTGATGGTCTTGCAACATACCTTGTCTCTGAAAAGTTCTGCAATAAAGAAACAGTTTCACCTTATTTACAAAATATATTCTGACATATTTGATCAGAATCTATTTTTCACATATCATCACTCCAGAGGCATAACTCAGAAAATACTGCCAGTCAATGTTACCTATTCAGATAAAACATTTTCTATCCTAACCTCTTCATTTTTTAAAAAAATTTACTTATTCATATGATAAGTAAGAAAAAGGTAATCATGTCACTTAATCAAAACTTAAATTATTCTGAGTATTTAAATTATGGTATGCTTAGAATAAGTAGAGTTATAATATTGTGAAACTGATGGTTGCTAGTACTAATAACGTGAAGCAGAAATCCTAAAAATCCCTCCTCCCCCAGCCATCAGAAGTAGAAACAACCAACCTGTTTCATAGAGGAGTCACCGGCTTGTGGGTGCTCAGTTCCTAGATGTACTATGCTTATTCCTACTTTTGTCAAGATACTGTAACATAGATTTTAAAACTTAGTCTGGAATTTGCTACCAAATTTAACTGAGAAATAAGAAAAATCAAATACTACCCTTCTGTGTTTCTTCTGAAATGGAAAATGCAGAGCTAGACTATGTCAATGGTTAGAACAATTAGTTTTGTAAATTACTTTTTGTTTCTTTTTTTTTTCGGCTTTTAGGAACTGCATTTTCTTTCCATCTTTTTACCCTTTGCTCAGATATCTGCAGAGGAGCTCAGGACCACTCAGTGGTGGCTCCAAACCACTCAGTGGCCTGCGCTGTGGGAGCTGCTGACCAGTTCTCAGTGGCTGGCTGGGCACTCCGGTCTTCAGTAGGATGGGTACAGAGGACACCTGCACACCCCCACCTGATCAGTCTGCCACCTCGGGGTGAGCAGTAATGAACTCAGGAGCTGGCGCAGTCCATTTGCCCTGGATTCCTCCTTGGTCATGGCCTTCTCAGCAGCAGACTGCTCTTCCTTCTCAATCTCCTCCTGGTCTCTGTAGAAGTAAAGGTCAGGCATAACCTCCCATGAGTGCTCATGGGAGACAGTGCCACACATATGGTGTACCTCCCAGGCCAGTGACCACCACATGAGACCCACTGAGTGAGCTCCCTCGTTGTTGCAAGGGATGGCAATGTTCACATACTACAGAGGAGATGGGGGGCAGGTTGACTTAAGAGGCCTCTGTTAGGTGCTGGTGGTCAGCCCTGGGACCAGTCACCACTAGAAGCCGTGGTCCTGAAGGCTGCTTGGATCTGGTTAGCGAAGGTTCCAGGTGTGCAGCGGCCAGCGATTGGAGTGGCTCCAGTGTCAGCAGCAAACTTCAGCATGGCTTGCTGGCCAGTGTTCCTGGAGGAGATGATGCTGACATCAGCAGGGTTTTCAATGGCAGCAATAGCCCGAGCCACAAGCAACAGCTTCTCCCAGGTCCTCTTCAGATTTATCATGTTGATGGCATCACTATTCTTTTTGTAGATGTATCGCTCCATCTTGAAGTCAAGGTGGGAACCACCTAAGTGCTTTCCTGCTGCGGGGAATTTGAGGACATCCTCCTTCACTTGCAAGACATCAAGGGCTCTGGACATTGTGTAAGTTTTCCCTTTGAGTTACTACCTGAATCAAGAACAAAGCCTTATGGACCTGTCCCCGGCCTATCTATTATCTAGAACAAAAGTCCCCCTTCCAGAAGGAATTAATCTTCACATTTTACATTTTTTCTTTCATGTATATGTGCATGTTTAATGCATGGAGATAGGTGTGTCCATTGTCAAGTGTGTGATGCAGAGCTGATAAAAGAGTCTACATTAATTTTGTTCCACTAAGTTTTTGAAATAGGGTCTTTCAGTGGATGTGGAGCCCAGGTTTTGCACCTATTGGCAGATTGACCAGCTCTAATGAGATGAGTATCTGTGCCCTGCAGATATTGAGTTACAGAACGCAGACAGTGCCATGCTCAAATTTATTAGCGCATTAGGTGCTTAAGACCCATACTCAAATCGATCCTTTTTCAGCAGCCCTCAATTACTGAACACCTTGCCAGCCACATTTCAAAATCCTTGTTTTTAACATTTTTATTTTATATAAACACAGGTTATGTACTTTGTATCCCAGGCTTATCCCCCTCCCGCATTCCCTCCCTATCCCTACTCCCATCCCTCCCTCATCTCCTCCCTGCCTCTTTCCAAGACCACTGATAGGGGAGGACCTTCTCCCATTCCATCTAACCCTAGCATGTCAGGTCTCTTCAGATGGGATGGAATGTCCTCTTCTGTGGCCTAGCAAGGCTGCTCCTCCCTCAGCGGGAAGGGGGGCGGGGTCGAAGAGCCAAGCATTGAGTTCATGTCCGAAATAGTCCCTGTTCCCCTTACTAGGGTACCCACTTGGATACTGAGCTACCATTTCCAGCATTCAAGCAGGGGTTCTAGGTTATATCCATACATGGTCCTTGGTTGGAGAAACAGTCTCATAAAAGACACCTGTGTCCTGATACAGTTGGTCTTCGCGGAACGTCTGTCCTCTCCAGGACTTACTAACTCCCCCTTCTTGTATGATTCTCTGCACTCTGTCAAAGGTTTGGTTATGTGTCTTAATATTTGCTTTGAAACACTGCTAGGTAGAGTCTTTCTGAGGCTCTCTGTGGTAGTCTCTTGTCCTGGTACTTGTTTTCTCCAACATCCAATATCCATCCCATTTGTCTTTCTAAGTGAGGATTGATCATCTAATCCCAGGCCCTCTTTCTTGTTTATCATCTTAAGGTGTATAGATTTCAGTATGTTTATCCTATCTTACAGCTCTATATAAGTGAGTATATACCATGTGTGTCTTTCTACTTTTGGGATACCTCACTCAGGATGATCGTTTCCAGGTCCCACCATTTGACTGCAAATTTCATGATTTCCTCTTTTTTAATTGCTGAGTAGTATTCCATTGTATAAAAGTACCACAATTTCTGTATCCATTCCTCAACTGAGGAACATCTGGGTTGTTTCCAGGTTCTGGCTATTATGAATAAAGCTGCTACAAACATAGTTGGGCAAATGTCCTTGTTGTGTACTTGAGCATCTTTTTGATATATGCCTAGGAGTTGTATAGCTGGATCTTGAGGAATCACTATTCCTCATTGTCCAAGAATGTGCCAAATTGATTTCCAGAGTGGTTGTACAAGTTTACATTCCCACCAGCAATGGAGGAAGGTTCCCCTTTCTCCACATCCTTTCCACTATTTGTTGTCTCTTGAGTTTTTATCTTAGCCATTCTGACAGGTGTAAGGTGAAATCTCAGAATGGTTTTGATTTGCATCTCCCTGATGGCTAAGGACATTGAGTATTTCTTTAAATATTTTTCTGCCATTCTACAATTCTCTACAGGGAGTGCTCTTTTTAGCTCCATGCCCCATTTTTTAATTGGGTTGCTTGATTTGCTGCTTTTTAACTTCTTGAGTTCTTTATATATACTAGATATTAGCCCTCTGTCAGATATAGGATTGGTGAAAATCCTTTCCCAATCTGTAGGCTGTCATTTGTTTTTGATGACAGTGACTTTTGCTTTACAGAAGCTTTTTAGTTTCATGAGGTCCCATTTATTGATTGTTGATATTAGAGCCTGTGCTGTTGGTGTTCTGTTCCGGAAGTAGTCTACTGTGCCAATGAGTTCTAGGGTCTTCCTCACTATTTCTTCTAACCGATTTAGTGTGTCTGGTTTTATTCTGAGGTCTTTGATCCAGTTGAACTTTAGTTTTGTGCAGGGTGATAAATATGGATCTATTTTCATTTTCTGCACGTAAATATCCAGTTTGACCAGCACTATTTGTTGAAGATGCTGTCTTTTTTTTCTGTTGAATGGTTTTGGCTTCTTTGTCAGAAATCAAGATTCCATAGGTGTATGGTTTATTTCTGGGTCTTCTATTCAGTACCATTGATCCTCTATTGTGTTTCTATGCCAATACCATGCAGTTTTTATAACTATTGCTACATAGTACAGCTGAGATCAGGGATGGAGATACGTCCAGATGATCTGTTGTACAGGATAATTTTGGAAATTCTGGGTTTTTTGTTTCTCCATATGAAGTTGGGAATTTCTCTTTCAATGTCTGTAAAGAATTGTGTTGGTATTTTGAAGGGAATTGTATTGAATCTGTAGATTGCTTTTGGCAGAATGGCCATTTTCACTATGTTAATCCTACCAATCCATGAGCACAGGAGGTCATTCCATCTTCTAATATCTTCTTCAATTTATTTTTTCAGAGATTTGAAGTTTTTTCACAAACAGGTCTTTCACTTGCTTGGTTAGAGACACCCCAAGGTACTTTATGTTATTAGAGGCTATTGTGAAGGGTGTTGTTTCCTTAATTTCTTTCTCTGCCCTTTTGTCTTTGGTATACAGGAGGGCTTCTGATTTTTCTGAGTTGATTTTGTATCCAGCCACTTTGCTGAAGGTGTTTATCAGTTGAAGGACTACTCTGGTTTAATTTTTGGGGTCGCTCATGTATACTATCATATCATCTGCAAATAGGGATAATTTGACCTCTTCCTTTCTGATTTGTATCCCCTTGATCTCCTTTAGTTTTCTTATTGCTCTAGCTAGGACTTCAAGTACTATGTTGAAGAGATATGGAGACAGTGGGCAGCCTTGCCTTGTCTCTGATTTCAGTGGGAATGATTTAAGTTTCTCTCCATTGAGTTTGATGTTGGCTATAGGCTTGCTGTATATTGCCTTTACTATGTTTAGGTATGTGCCTTGTATCCCTGATCTCTCCAAGACTTTAAACATGAATGGATGTTGGACTTTGTCGGAGTTCTTTCGACATCTAAGGAGATGGTCATGAGGTTTTTCTTCTTCAGTTTGTTTATATGGTAGATCACATTGATGGATTTCCATATATTGAACCACACTTGCATGCCAGGGATGAAGCCTACTTGTTCATGGTGGATGATATCTTTTATGTGTCCTTGGATTGGGTTTGCAAGTATTTTATTGAGCATTTTTGCATCAATGTTCATAAGAGAGATAATTCTGAAGCTGTCTTTTTTGTTGGGTCTTTTTGTGGTTTAGGTATTAAGGTGACTGTGGCTTCATAGAATGAGTTTGGTAATTTTCCTTCCGTGTCTATTTTGTAGAATAGTTTAGAAAGAATTGGAGTTACCACTTCTTTGAAGGTCTGGTAGAATTCTTCACTGAATCCATGTTGCCCAGGGCTTTTTTAGTAGGGAGGCTGTTGACGACTGCTTCTATTTCCTCAGGGTATATAGGTCTATTCAGTCTTTCTACCTGCTCTTGACTTAATTTAGGTACATGGAATCTATCAAGAAAATTCTCCATTTCCTTTAGATTTTCAAATTTTGTGGCATATAGGCTTTTGTAGTAAGACCTAATGATTGTTTGGATTTCCTCAGTGTCTGTAGTTATGTCCCCCTTTTCATTTCTGATTTTGCTGATTTGGATAGTTTCTCTCTGCCTTTTTGTTAGTTTGGCTAAGGGCTTGTCTATTTTGTTGATTTTCTCCAAGAACCATCTTTTTGTTTCATTGATTCTTTGAATAGTGTTATTTGTTTCTAACTGATTGATTTCTGCCCTGAGTTTGATTATTTCCAGCCATCTGCTACTCTTTAGTCTATCTGTTTCTTTTTTTTCCCCCTATGGCTTCCTTTTGGGCCATTAAGTTGCTTGTATGAGAAGTTTCAAATTTGTTCCTGAAGGCACTTAATGCTATGCACTTTCCTCTTAGCACTGCCTTCATTTTGTCCCACAGGTTTGGGTATGTTGTGCTTTCATTTTAAATTGAATGCTATGGTCTTAAATTTCTTTCTTTATTTCTTCCCTAACCAAGCTGTCCTTGAGTAACAAGTTGTTCACTTTCCATGTATGTGCAGGCTTTTTGCTGTTTCTGTTGTTGTTGAGGTCCAGCTTCAGACCATGATTGTCACATAGGATACAGGGATAATTTCAGTATTCTTGTATCTGCTGAGGCTTGCTTTCTGACCAACTATATGGTCCATTTTGGAGAAGGTTCCATGAGGTGCTGAAAGGAAGGTATACTCTTTTGATTTGGGGTGAAAAGTTCTGTAGACATCTAATAGGTCCATTTGATTTAGGGCATCTATGAGTGCCCTTGTTTCCCTGTTTCGCCTTTGACCAGATGATCTGTCCCTTGCTGACAGTGGAGTGTTGAAGTCTCCTACTATTAAGGTGTTGGGATAAATGTGTGATTTCAGCTTTACTAATGTTTTATTTACAAACCCAGGTGGTCTTGTATTTGGGGCATAGATGTTCAAAATTGAGATGTCCTCATGTTGGAATTTTCCTTTGATGAGAAGGAAGTGCCCATCTTCATATTTTTTGATTAGTTTTGGTCAAAAGTCTATTTTATTAGATACTAGGATCACTGCCCCAGCTTGTTTCCTGTGTCCATTTGTTTGAAACACATTTTTCCAGCCCTTTACTCTGAGGTAGTGTTTATCTTTGTTGCATAGGTGTGTTTCTTGAATGGAGCAGAATGATGGATCCTGTTTCTGCAACCATTCTGCCCATTGTTGTTGATAGATAATATTGACCAATGACTGTTAGTTCCTTTTATTGTGGAGTTGGTTGCCTTATTATGATTCATTGCTTTTTATTTCCCTCTTTTAATTTTTGCTGGAGAGTATCTATATCCTATATTTTCTTTGGTGTAGTTGTCTTCATACAATTGGAGTTTTCCTTCTAGTGTCTTCTGTAGGGCAGGGTTGCTGTGTAGATATTGCTTAAATTTTGTTTTGTCATGGAATATTTTGTTTTCTCCATCTATGTTGATTGACAGCTTTGCTGGGTATAGTAGTCTGGGTTAGCATCTGTACTCCCTTAAAGACCGCCTGACATCTGCCCAGGACCTTCTGGCTTTCATAGTTTCTGATGAGAAGTCTGGTGTGATTCTGATCAGTCTACCTTCATATGTTACTTGACCTTTTTCCTTTGCTGCCTTTAATATATTTTCTTTGTTTTGTAGGTTTAGTGTTTTGACTATGTTGTGACAAGAGGTAATTCTTTTCTGGTCTAGTCTATTTGGTGTTCTGTAGGTTTCTTGTATGTTTATGGACATCTCTTTCTTTAAGTTAGGAAAATTATCTTCTATGATTTTCTTAAAAATATTTTTTGGTCCTTGGAGCCTGGAGTCTTTTTTTTTTTCATCTATTCCTTCAATCCTTCTTCCCATTCTCCCTCAGGATTCCTCATTCTTTGCCTTATATTTGTCTGTGGGTATCTGCATCTTCTCCCATGACTGGTGGCTTTTCATGTGTTATGTCACTTGAATCCATGAGTATCCATAGTTCTCCACTGCTGCCTCTGTTCCTTTGCCTTTTCAATGAGTGTTTTACTGAGAGGTGAATGCAAGATTCTGTCAGGAGGAAACTGCTTTCTAGCTGACCCTCTCAATCACTGAGGATTAAGTCACCCATGGGAATCACAGATGTTTAAGAATCACTGGTAAATGAGCATTTGAGAGCAAGCTGAATAAATTATGGGAAAAAAGAGGACTTGGAATAGGAAATATAGTAATGCATGCATTAGAAGTGACACATGTCTTTTTTCCACAGAAGAAATTATAGAAAAGAAAGCTTTGAGGCTTACCACAGGTTCTCTACTGCTAAGACACCTTGGGCCTTGTTGAATTTGCTTTCAGAATATTTCACTGTGTAAGAGGATTAATGGCTCATTTATTTATTACTAAACAGTATTTGGTGAACTACTGTATACTCAACAAACACATATTAATTCAACAAATTAAAGTAAGTCAGATTGACTTAGGACCTGAACACATTTTCCATTTAACTCAATGAGGAGACACGTATCTGTGTCAGAAAATTTATTTAATCACTACCTCTCAAGTAGTAACTTTTTTCTTCCTTCTCTTCCCCTACTCCTCTTTTGTCTCCACACTCCACACTTTCTTTTTTCTCCTTTTATTATCTTTTTTTTCTACTGTGGAGGATGAAACCCAGGGGTTGTTTTTAGCTATGTCCCTCTGTTGCAGGAGCACTGTGCATAAGCACTGTTCACTAAAAGCTTCTTGGTTTATGAACTATAACTATATCAACCACTGTGTAAATCACACAACTATACAGTAGTTAAAAACATAGAAGAGTTTGCTCCTTTCTTTGGTTCTTAAATAATTGAAATGTGTGATTCCTCTAATAAATTAAAATTGAGCAAAAAAATAGTGAAAAGGAAATTCCAAATTCAGATTATGCCAACTGTAAATCAGAACTACTGTCAAGGAGAATTTTAATTTTCCAATAAATACTTAGTTCAGATGGTGTCAAAAACCTTTTCATAAGAATTACAAGTGCCGTGCTTGAGCTGCTGTCGCCGAGCCGGATCACGCTGCTGAGCACCCCACGCCCTGCATTGTGCACTCTCGGTCCCAAAAGATTCAAACTCCAAGATGACAGTCCTCAAGGACCAGCTGATTGTGAATCTTCTTAAGGAAGAGCAGGCCCCCCCAGAACAAGATTACAGTGGTTGGGGTTGGTCCTGTTGGCATGGCTTGTGCCATCAGTATCCTAATGAAGGACTTGGCAGATGAGCTTGCCCTTGTTGACGTCACGGAAGACAAACTGAAGGGAGAGATGACGGAGCTCCAGTATGGCAACCTTTTCCTTAGATCACCAAAAATTGTCTCTGGCAAAGACTACGGTGAGACCGAAAACTCCAGGCTGGTCATTATCACAGCTGGGGCCCGTCAGCAAGAGGGAGAGAGCCGACTCAATTCGGTGCAGCGAAACGTGATCATCTTCAAGTACATCATTCCCAACGTTATGAAGTACAGTCCGAACTGCAAGTTGCTCATTGTTTCCAACACAGTGGATATCTTGACCTATGTGGCTTGGAAAATAAATGGTTTCCCCAAAAACCGAGTCATTGGGAGTGGCTGCAATCTGGACTCCGCTCAGTTCTGTTACCTAACGGGGAGAAGGCTGGGAGTTCACCCCCTAAGCTGTCAGGGATGGGTCCTCGGGGAGCACGGAGACTCCAGTGTGCCCGTGTGGAGTGGTGTGAATGTTGCCGACGTCTCTCTGAAGAACCTCAACCCTGAGCTGGGCACAGACACAGACAAGGAGCAGTGGAAGGAGGTTCACAAGCAGGTGGTTGACAGTGTCTATGAAGTGATCAAACTGAAGGGTTATTCATCTTGGGCCATTGGCCTCTCTGTGGCAGACTTGGCTGAGAGCATAATGAAGACTCTTAGGCGGGTGCATCCCATTTCCACCATGATTAAGGGTCTCTATGGGATCAAGGATGAATTCTTCTTCAGTGTCCCTTGTGTCCTGGGACAAAATGGAATCTCAGATGTTGGGAAGATGACTCTGACTACTGAAGAAGAGACATGCCTGAAAAAGAGTGCAGACACGCTCTGGGGGATCCAGGAAGAGCTGCAGTTCTAAAGTTTCCCCATGTCCTAGCACTTCACTGTCCAGGCTGCCGCAGGGTTTCTATGGAGACACACACTGTCTCCTCCATCTGAGCTGTGGTTAGTGCCGTTGTGGTCTGGGGAAACCTCTGTTCCCACAGCTCTACCTTGATGCTGAGTGGTACTTGTGTAGTGGTAACCTGGTTAATGGGACAGTCCACTGTCTCCGAGACGTGCCAATTGTATATGATCCGGGACCCTCATCAGACATGCCTAGGCCAGCAAGTTCCCAATTAGTTATAACCTGACTCCAGTGTGTAAGTCCGTTGTGCATATCATGTTCACAAGTGTTTTAAACAATATTATTTAGTATATTATATGTGTGTTAGTGTACATTGCATTATGTAAAATGAGATCTGCATATGGATGATGTACCAACTACCCAAGTGTCATGCCAATGAAAACACCAAATAAACCTTGAACAGTGAAAAAAATAATAATTACAAGAGCAATTGTCTAAAGCTTAAAAATATGACCAGGAATCCAATTAAATTAAACTTGCATTAGCATATTATAAAGTAGAATCAGTTCAACCAAATACTAAGGGGAGCAGGGGTTGTCTCTGGCATGAACTCAGTGGCTGGTTCGCTGATCACCTCCTCCTGGAGTGGGTGGCAGCCTTGCCAGGCCACAGAGAAAGAATATGCAGCCAGTCCTGATGACACCTGATAAGCTAGGGTCAGAGGGAAGGAGAGGAGGACCTTTCCTATCAGTGGACTGGGGGAGGAGCATAGATAGAGAAGAGGGAGGGAGAGTGGGATTGGGAGGAGATGAGGGAGGGGGCCACAGCTGGGATATAAAGTGAATAAATTGTAATAAATAATGAATGAAAAATTTAAAGAAAGAGAAAATGAATATTCTTAATATATTTTAAGCTTGTTATATATATATTCATATATATATTCATTGTATTTAGAATGTTAACGAGGGAATGGGCACTTGTTGTTTTTTCAGAGGACTAGAGTTTGATTCAACAGCACCCACATCACATGGCTCACAACATCTTGGAACACCAATTCCAGGGGACATGACACCCTTTTCTAGCTTGCTCAGGCACCTCCATACTCCATATACAAGGCATAAAATTTCACAACACATATATACAAACATAAATAAAAAAATAATAAATCTTTATTTTTTATTTTGCATTAATGCTTTTCTAATAAGCTCGCAATGTATAATTAAAAGTACATTTTAAAATAAATATGCATAAATATGCAAAATTGTACATACAATTATTACTAATTACCTGATTGTTCACAGCCATGAAAATTTCATATTCCTGTAATTTTCTCTTGTTTATACTGCCTTGGTCCCTAGCCTGGTTCCATTAGTGGACAAACACACAAAACTGGTTTTAAACATATTTTTCTTAAGTCCTTGTCCATGGCTCTTACAAAAACCTTAGTCCTGTTTTTAGGAAGGCTGTGGTCATACATGTAATGAGAAAAGAAATGATTCATTAGTGTTAAGAATTCAAATATTCACATTTCAAAACAGTTGTTGGAAATGAACATTTTTTCTTCCTAGAATGCCTAGAATATTCAAACCTATATGGATGCCATATAACAAAATGAGTTCATTCTCTCTTCATTCTCCTTTTCTTAATATGTTCTAAATTCTAAAGTTATTTTATTTCCTTATGATATACACTAAATTACACTTCATGAAAAATCTCTCACTGATTTTTAACTTTACAGATAATCTTTCTGTCATAACACCTCATCAAGTATAATTTAAATATCCTTTCCTGAAAGATAGGTAGGTTTAAAAGAATACATTAAATCAGGATCCCCTCATTTAGAAAGATGAGTACTATATACAATTGGTTAATTAGTCCTTCTTGAAATTCAATTTGCTCTCTGAAACTGAGTGAAATAATATTCATGTCCAGCACTGTATGTTTTCTTTAGGATTTTTTTTTTGTACTTCAGTAACCAACTTTCACATGAAAATAATATAACAAAGTAACCAATGGGGCTGCAATAGTGAAAAAGAAAATAACAAATAACCTATAATCGAAGTCAGTTTCTCAGTTTCACACTATCATGATTTGGTTTTATTACTAATAAAAGCAAGCGTTGACTGTAGGCACTTTGAGTATTCTATATAACCAATAATATAAGGTAGCTGTGACCTTAGTTACATGAACATTTTTGCATTTAAAACAATCAGCTCTGATGTTTGAAAGTTTCCACTCTAAACAATGCTAATGTTGTACTTGCAGTGGCCTCTGAGCAGGAGAGGGTGTGAGCTCTCTCTATTCATGATAAAGTTGATCTAAAACTTCTTATATCACTGATTAAATCAAAATTATACATACTATATGATGTGTTAATAATTTTTAGATGGAGAAAAAAACTAAAAGATTACTAAACGTTCAGCATAAGCCGGGAGATCTGACACCTGGAACAGAAGACTAAGAACACCAAGGACATTATTCTGAGCTAAAGTTTTCTTGGAAAAAACAAACAAACAAACCTCCACTGGCAAGAATAATGATGCTCCACAATGTTACTAGAGTGCTATATTTGTAAAGCAGCATGCAAGCCTCATAAAAGGGTAATGAGTTCCTTAAGCGATAGTAAAATAGCTTTCATGTAGAGACTCTCAGAAGTGCTACTGTCCATGGACTGTGGACATGCATTACCTATTTTGAACTGCAATTTTCACTAGCAGAAAAAAAAAAAGAAATTACTGTAATGATCACATTTTTTTTGTCCTGTGTCATAAAAATACCCAAGTGTAGTTGAACTAAGTAGAGAAAATGATAAAATCTTAAGTAAAATTTATACTTATCTGCCAATTTTTTTTGTAGCATAGCATTGAATTAGACTGGTGGCATATCCCTATGACTGATCATAGATTTAATGCATATGCCTGTTTTCAGTTGATTTATTCTACTTTGAGCTTAGTCAATTACTATAGTTTCACAAAATATGCAAAAATATTTGGCATTTAGTTTATTACTTGTCTATTCCCTTCTATGTTTATTTGTATAACACTAGGAAGTAAAATTAATTGTTTTAATTTTGTAAGTTTATTTTATGAAGATATTTCAGAAACTTAAAACCTATCTACATTTTTTGGTTATTTTTTCTTCACAATTTATTCATTATATAGGGGACAGGAGCCCTTTCTACATTTTAATGTCATTCGTAAAAGAGAAAAACCCTGTGTACCTTGTGCACAGAATAGATAAGGAATTTCTATAGCTCAGTCTGTTGAATAATTGCATGTAAAATCAACAAAATTCCTCAGTCCATTCTTTATTCTTAATATGGTTTCTGGCTCTTTAGTAGCAACAGAAAAGAAATGTTCATAGAATTCATTATATGGCTGAAATGTAAAGTGTTTTAGTGTTTGTCTTATTAATATTGCCAAGGTGATGTGTTAGTGTAAGAGCAGATTTTAAAACATTCAGTGGACTAAGGGAGGAACATCGGGAGAGCAGAGCAAGGGTGGGTGGGATGGGGAGGAGACATGGGAGGGGGCTACAGCCAGTATACAAAGTGAATAAATTGTAATGAGTACTAATAAAAAGGATTCAACTAGAAAAGATGATTCTTCTGGGTAGTCTTTCAGAGGCCTTCTGTGGCTGTTTCCTGTCCTGTTTCCTGTTTTCTCCTTCTTCTGATGTCTATCTCCTGTGCCTTTCTGAGTGAGGACTGATCATCAGGGCATCAAAGCAGATGCTGAGACTCATAGCCAAACTTTGGGAGGAGTGCAGGGAATCTTATGAAAGAAGAGATAGAAAGACCTGGAGGGACAGGAGCCACATAAAGAGAGCAACAGAACCAAAAAATCTGGGCCCAGGTATCTTTTCTGAGACTGACACTACAACCAAGGACCATGCATGGAGATAAACTAGAACCCCTGCGCAGATATAGCCCATGGCAGTTCAGTGTCCAAGTGGGTTCCTAGTAATGGGAACAGGGACTGTCTCGGACATGAACTTGGTGTCTGGCTCTTTGATCACCTCCCCCTGAAGAGGAGGTAGCTTTACCAGGCCATAGAGGAAGACAATGCAGCCAGTCCTGATGAGACCTGATAGTCAAGTGACCTAAGGTCAGGTGGATGGGGAAGGAGACTGTCCCTATCAGTGGACTGCTAGAGAAGCATAGGAGGAGAAGAGGAGAGAGGATGTGATTAGGAGGGGGCAAGGAAGGGGTACAGAGCTGGAATACAAAGTGAATAAATTGTAATAAATAAAAAATAATATTAAAAAAGAAAAGATGATTCTGAGGTAGAGATTTTAAAACATATGTGATGGATTGCAAACAAATAATAATAAAAATCATGCTGAAGGAAACCCATAAAATATGTTCCTCTACTCCCAAACCATAAAATATATATATATATATAACTGGAGAATAAAACTTTCTGTGCTTTCACAGGTTGGTTGTTATCTCCAAGTGAAAAACTACAAAAGTGTTTCCTCTAATATCAAAATCAAAATGCTACAGAGCTAAATTCCATTTTCCTTGGACAGGGCTGTAATACATACATAAATACTCAGATACAGAGATGAATACATTTCTGCCATTTACATTATATGCCCGATTTAATTGAGAGAGGGGAATATAAAAGTTAACATTGATCTGTGGGTACTAAAAAAATAACTCTGCATGTTTGAAAATAACCACATAACAGTAGCTTTTTAATTCTTACAACTCAAGCTGGGATATCAGCTCATCCCAACAGTAACTAGCTTCTTACTAATAACTCATGCTGCAACCTATTTAATATGTAAAATACATATTTTATATTTCCATAATTTAAGTAAAAAACAAAAATGAAAAAGAATTGCAGAGAATAAGACATAAATATTAAATTCCCTTCAAAATAGACTGATTATTAAAAAATAATATTTTGCTCAAAATCCTTAGTCATCAGGGAGATGCAATTCAAAATGACCCTGAGATTTCACCTTACACCTATCAGAATGGCTAAGATCAAAAACTCAAGTGACAGCACATGCTGGAGAGGATGTGGAGAAAGGGGAACCCTCCTCCACTGCTGGTGGGAACGTAAACTTGTACAACCACTTTGGAAATCAATCTGACACTTTCTCAGACAATTAGAATAGTGCTACTTCAAGATCCAGCTATACCACTCCTTGGCATATATCCAAAATATGCTCAAGTACACAACAAGGACATTTTCTCAACCATGTTCCTAGAAACTCTGTTCATAATAGGCAGAATCTGGAAAAAATCCAATTATCCCTCAACTGAGAAATGGATACAGAAATTGTGGTACATTTACCCAATGGAATACTACTCAGCAATTAAAAAGAAGGAAATCATGAAATTTGCAGGCAAATGGTGGGATCTAGAAAAGATCATCCTGAGTGAGGTATCCCAGAAGCATAAAGACACACATAGTATATACTCATTTATAAGTGTGAATTAGACATATAATATAGGATAAACATACTAAAATCTGTACATCTAAAGAAGATAAGCAAGAATCAGGACCCTGGGTAAGATGCTCAATCCTCATTCAGAAAGGCAAAGGGGATAGACATCGGAAGAGGGAGAAGACAAGGAACAGGCCAGAAGCCTACCACAGAGAGCCTCTGAAAGACTCTTCCCAACAGGATATTAAAGCAGATGCTGAGACTTATACTCAAACTTTGGGCAGAGTGCAGGGAATCTTATGAAAGAAGGAGGAGATAGACCTGGAGTGGACAGGTACTCTACAAGGAGAGTAACAGAACATAAAAATCCTGGCCCAGGGACCTTTTCTGAGACTGATACTCCAACCAAGGACCATGCATGAAGATACTCTAGAACCCCTGCTCAGACGTAGGCAACGGCACCTAAGTATCCAAGTGGGTTTCCCTAGTAAGGGGAACAGGAACTGTGTTTGACATGAAGTCAGTGGCTGGCTCTTGATCACCTCTCCCTGAGAAGCGAGGAGCCTTACCATGCTACAGAGGAAGATAATGCAGACAGTCCTCTTCAGATCTTTATAGGCAAGGGTGAGATGAATGGTGAGGAGGACCTCCTCTATCAGTGGACTCGGGGAGGGGAATGGGAGGAGAAGAGGGAGGAAGAGCTGGATTGGGAGTAGCTGAGGGAAGGGGCTACAGCTGGTATACAAACTAAATAAATTGTAATAAATTTAAAAATAAATTAAAAATCTTGGGTGTGATTGTGTTATTTTTAATAATAAAGTAAGATATAATAAGATTGAACAAAAACTAATACATTGAAATTGGCTAAAAGTACCAAACAGTAGAAAAAAGCCTAACTAAGTTACAAGAATCAGAAACCTACTTATTGGCAAAAGGACCTGGTGCAGACCCATTCAGATTCTCTGCATTCTGCACAGTCTCTATGAGTTCACATGAGTTTGATCCTCTTGATTTAGGGCCTTGTTTTTGGGTGTCCTCCATAACATCTTGCTTTTACAATATTTCTGCCTCCTCTTCTGCATGGCTCACTGAGCCCTTAGTGGACATATTTGATGGAAACTTCTCATTTACTCTTTCAAAGTCTTTCACTCTCTGCATAATATCTGCTGTGGATCTCAGTATGTTTTTTCTATCTGCTATAGGGGAGCACTTCTTTGATGATAGATAAGCAAGGTACTGACATATAACTGTAACAGAATGTCATCTGGAATCATTTTGTTGGTATATTTTCTGTTTTAGAACAGTAGTAGTACTTGGTCTTCTCCTGGGTGTCTGGGCTATCAAGTCTCAGATTCTTTGTCATACCAGCTGTGTTGGGTACAGTTTCCATCTAGAAGTGTGGGTCTTATTTCAGTCACACATTGGTTAGTTACTGCCACAAGTTTTTGCTACCATTGCCATAGCATATCTTACAAGTAGAACCCTAGAGTATATCAGTGGTTTGTGGTTGATTTTCGTTTTTGTTTTTGTTGTTGTTGCTGTTGCTATTTTGTTTTTGGTAAACATGTAGATTACCTTCCTGTATAAAAGATTCTAGAAAGTAGGAGTGAAGGCTTTATGTTGGTACAGGCTCACCTTCTGTATGTGCAATGAGTAGTGTGGTATTGACTTCAGAAATGGATTTGCTGTCAGTTTTTGAAGAGCAACTACAGTTTTGACAATAGCCTAGATTATTTGGGCTTTTTCATGAAACCCTACAGCTGAGCCACTAAAAACCATCAATCAATGAACTTGGTTATATAAAATATGATTCTTCAATATTAAAAAGAAGTATTGAAAGCAAATTTTTCTCAGGTTTTCCAGTTAAGTGTCAAATGATTTGATTTTATGGAATTTTAAGTAGAGGATCAAATGGAAACCATGTGGAATTCTGTCCAATTTAGGTTGAGGGAATGAATAAGACATTGCTATAATATGTTTAATTAGTTATAATTTGTGTCACCACAATGTTAAAAAAAAGAGAGAGATGCACTGAAGTAAAAAATGTAGCTTGAATTTTCAAGAGTAGATTTTGTGACAACACATAGTAAACAAGCACATAAAGGGTAAAGCATAAACATCTAAACTCCGAGTCCTTGCAGCAAGAGATAGATGAAGTGTCTTATGATCCAGGAAAGAAGGTTCTATAAAATGATGTTAAAAATGAACCCCATATCCAGACAGGACTTCAAACAGTGATTAATGATGAATCATTAGGCATGACAGGAAGAGAAACCATGTTCCACTCCTGTCTCCAAGATTCAACTAAGAAAAGTAAATTGTTAAATCCATGGATAGCTTTGTATGTAAAAGGGAGAGAGATTAGTATCACCTTTCTTGAAAAGAGATTGGGATGAAATACATCGGAATAATGGTAAGTCTTGTGAGTTAACAGTAACCATACGTGTATGTTGACTATTATGTGTAGAGTTACTCTTATTTTAGTAAATGCTATCTGAGTGGTTTATAGCATGAAGAAGGATCTGGAAATTTAAATAATTGTTTAAGTTTCATGAAAATTTATTTTTATATGAATAAAATTTAATCATTTGTGTTATTTAGTGATGAATTTTATCTAACATGATGGAGAAAAATGCTTCTAACCTGTAATCCCCACTTGCCAAAGGATAGACAGCTTGCTGGAATATTGGCGCTATCATTCCTATAATATAACAAGCCATGTGTTTTTGCTTCTCTAAACAAGGTTGTTTGCCCCAGCTGCACAGTATGTGTTTTGATCACTTGTAGGCAGGAATTACACCAGCATGTACACTTGCCACTGATTGGGTGATGGTGGGAAGTATGTAGCCTTATGGGGTTTGCTTTTATAAGCTCTGACTAATGGAATTTATTCGATACTCTGGAAATTCTGTGCATGGACCTGGCCAACATCCATGAACCAGGCCAGTATTTAATAAAGCTCCCTTTAAATTTGGCTCAAAAAAGTGTTGTAGTAGTGTTCTTCTCAACTGCTAGGATTAACACTAGGTATTATCTATAGCATATATTTAATATTGCATATATTTATGTTTTAATATTCATCTATTGATAATATATAACAAGATTAGCAAAAATATAGATGTCATTGGGTATAAAGATAAAATAGAAGTTCAAAGAAGTATGAAGAAGTATACAGTTCAAGTATAAGATTCAAAGTATAAAGAAATTCACACTTTCTTTATATTCCTGCTTTAAGGGACCAGTTACACCTAAGAACACTACTAACTACAATGTAATCAATGATTACAGAGTATTTCTTTTATTTAGTTTTAAAGGAAATCTAGAAATTTTTGTTACATCTAAACTTATCTGAGTCTCCTCAGATTCATCACTTGCTACCATATGCTATGTTCAGATCACAATTTCCATAATCTGTTAAGTGGTTACAGATGTCTTCTTTTAAATAAAAACAACTATAAGTTTGCAAAAGAATGGGCATGGGCCATGTTTCTAATCTAAAAACGGAAAATTTGCTCTATTTTACAGATTTATTTTTATACCTTAGAACTCCTAACAAGATTTGCTAGGCCTCAATATTCTACAGTTCTTTTTAAACTTCTTTTGGTTCCATGAAAATGTCTTTTTTTTTGGTCTTTTTTTATTAATTTATTTTTTAAATTAATTACAATTTATTCACTTTTAAAAAAATCTCAGCTGTGGGCCCCTCCCTTAGTCCACTGATAGGGGAGGTCTTCCTCCCCTTCCCTCTGACTCTAACCTATCAGGTCTCATTAGGACTGGTTGCATCCTCCTCTGTTGTTGCCTGGCAAGGCTGCTCTCCCCTCAGATTAAAGTGATCAAAGAGCCAGCCACTGAGTTCATGTCAGAGACAGTCCCTATTCCCCTTACTAGGGAACTCAATTGAACATTAAACTGCCCTGGGCAACATCTGTGCAGGGGTTCGAGGTTATCTCCATGAATAGTCCTTGGTTAGAATATCAGTCTCAGAAAAGACCCCTGGGACCAGATTTCTTGGTTCTCTTGCTCTCCTTGTAGAGCTCCTGTCCCCTCCAACTCTTTTATCTCCCCCTTCTTTCAAAAGATTCCCTGCAAGTAAAATTTCAAAAAGATCATGAGGGCAGTAATGTTACACAGTAGTCATTTGTTCTCATTTGAAAAACAACCTTTAAGTACAAGTGGATACACTTTCCACTTTAGCTGATAATTTCCAAACAGTTCTCTTCTTACTCTGAATTATTTAAACTACATAATTGGAAGAGATGTTATCTTCTGTAGTTATGGTTTTTCTGTAATCTTGATCCTCTTTGCCAGTGGCTCTCAACCTTATTAATGCTGACGCAATTTAGTACATATCCTCATATTGCTGTGACTACAATCATAATTTTTGTTACCACTTCATAACTATATTTTTGCTACTGTTATGAAGCATAAGGTAAATATCTGATATGCAGGATATCTAATATATGACCGTTGTAAAAAGGTCATTTGAACCTCAAAGGGATCTTGACCCAGAATCTAAGAATTGCTGCTCTATACCATGATTTTGTTGAATACTAATCTTGAATAACTTATGTATTTGTAAATTAAAAAGATAAAGTCCTAAACGTTAAGTTGTGGCACTAACGAAATAAGGTATTTAGAAGTGAATCTAAGGGTTCTGAGCCATTTATATCCTCAGGCCTCACCTTCATTGCTAAAGAAAGTGCCAAAATAGAGCTTTCAGAATGTGTCTCATACTTGTTTATAAATAAGCTCTCATTCCTTTATTAAATACTTCTACTAAAGAGGTTTTTTTTTTGTTTTTTTAATCAGAATCCCATATTTTACATATGTATTAACAATTAGAGTTTTATATATTCTTATTTAAGCTATCAAGCATTCAAGTTTAAGTGTTCTAAATGAATTTATGTGTCCCCTTATGTTTGGGGACAGGATTTTCAAATAATATGGATAAAAATTAAATCCAGAGAAAAAATTTAGCTGAAAAAATGTCCTGGTATAATACACAAATCTAATAATTCAACAACTCCATGAATTCTAGGTTGTGTTAAAATTGTTTTTCAATTATTGTTGATAGTAGTCATCTTATTAGAAATATCACAAACATAGAAATATAAAAAATATTTGACTTAATAAACACTCCAAAAAATTAGAGACACACAATTAAAATCACAGTGTTGTAGATAGTTGTCCTTATTTACTGAACATGTGTATCATAAAGATATTTGTTCATTTATTTATTCCTTCAGCACCCAGCAGTGAATGTTGGTTGTGTCCCAGGTTTTCCCTACATAAAAATAATACAGATGGAGAGTGGAGAGGAGTAGGAAACAGACAGATTAATCAATACATACTAAATTACAGCAGAAGGTTTAATCAATGAGTTCTGTTACAGTTAGATAGGAGCAAAAAGTTCTTCTGTATTACTGTACACTGGTATCTATGACTAGAGACAAGTTTTAAATGGTATGGATTTTGGTGGATGGGAAGCTGGGGAGGATTAAGAAGAGTTGAGGGGGGGCAGCCATAATCAAGATGTATTCTTTGAAAAAGAAATCGATTTTCAGTAAAAAGTACTAAAAAAGAATTTTGTAAGTTTCGTAATGAAAACAGTAGACATGTTGTTGGAAAGGAAAACATTCAACCTGATTAAAGTAAGCAAAATATATCCCACTGCCAAAGCCTCACATGGAACAGGGATGTGGTAATTAAAAAAGGTTTTTAAAATTTACTTCACAGAACAATCTTCCACATAAAATATCTTCCTTGGAATTATAATAGGCTAACAACAAGTTCTCATCCAAGATAGCAGGAGAAAGCCTTACCTCTGAGTTAGAAATTGGGCCTCAGATCTAAAGGTCCATATGCATATTTATGGGCATTTGTTTAATATTTTCTTAGGTTGCAAAGCAGCTGTAGGTAATAAAAAGGTTAAAATATTCTCTTCTTCCAATTTTTGCAGAGTCCTCAAAACCAGCAATAACTGTATTTACACATATGTAATTATTACCTTTTAACTAAGGAAGTCTGAGCCAAGAGTAAAGCCTACTGATCCACCAGCAGTGCCCATCAATGAGTACATATTTCCATGCATCCAGTGAAAATTAATTTAACTAATAATGAAAGGAAGAAGTCTGCACTTCCATGAAAACCTTTCTGCCTCCTGCATTATCATGATCAAAAGGAGAACTATGGGTGGCAATTTTGCTTGTCTTTGCTACATCATTATTGTGCCCTTTTCCTCCGTCTGTATTTATCTTAAAAACTCAGAAGGCTATTGATTTTCCAATATACGGTAGTCATTAAGTCACTTTCTTCTTAATTAGGTCTACATAAATGGTAGGATTTCTTCTTAGTTTGGGTACCCTTGGCTTTTAAACTACTATATTACATTGTAGTTGGAGCACACCACAAAAAGTCATAATTGTGCCATTTAAGAGTAACAAGACACTTATAGAGATAAGTAAAGCCACTTTAGTCAATGCTAATTCATTAATATTGTCTTCACCATGTAGTATTTAACTTTCAGTTTTGCTCAAAGAGCCTTTCATTTCTCAATATGGTGATGAGACTTAAGAAGGTAATGCATTATTGGTCTGGAAAGATAGCATTTATCAAAATATAATGGCAGAAAATATCTAAAATATTGGTTAGTTGAGAGCTAATTAATTTATGGCAAAGTTCAAATTTATTTCATGATAAGAAATATTTTTTATGGCCTCTGCTACTAGGAGTCACTTCTTGAATCCCCCTCACATCCTCCCAAAGGCCTGTCCTGAATTAGGTCTCCAGCTTCTCACAGAGCTAGCCCCACCTTCCATTTCTCTTTTTCATACAGGCCTTCTGTCCTCTCTCCCTTGCTCTCCCCTGGTCTGTTCTCCACCTCTCTTACTTTGTTTCCTCTCTTCAGCCACTACCTCTGTCTATTCAATGCATTCTCCCTTGTATCTTCCTTGTTATTTCTCTTCTTTGGTTCTGTGTCTCGTAGTACGGTTATCCTGTACTATATGACTGAAATCCCCTTATAAGAAAGTACATACCATATGTGTCTTTCTGGGTTTGGGCTACCTCACTCAGGATAATCTACCTAATTTCTTTGTTTTTAATAGCTGAGTAGTATTCCATTGTGTAAACACACCACAATTTCTTTACCCATTCCTCAATTGAGGGGCATCTGGGTTGTTTCTATTTTATAGCTATTACAAATAAAGCTGCTATAAAGATAGTTGAGCAGGTGTTCCTGTTGTACACTTAAGCATCTTTTGGGTATATACCCAGGAGTATATACTGGGACTTGAGGAAAAGCTATTCTCAATTTTCTGAGAAAGCTCCCGATTTATTTCCAAAGTGGTTGTACAATTTTGCACTCCCACCACCATGGAGGAGGGTTCCCCTTTCTCTACACCCTAGCCAACATTGCTTGAGATGTTGATCTAAGCCATTTTGAATAGTATGAGATGGAATCTCAGAGTCATTTTGATTTGCATTTCCCTGATGACTAAGGAAATTGAGCGTTTCTTGAAGTGTTTCCCAACCATTTGAGATTACTCAGTTGAAAATTCTCTTTTAGTTCTGTGCCTCATTTTTTAAATAGGTTATTTTGTTTATTTGTATTTTGATTTCTTGAATTCATTATATATTTTGGATAACAACCCTTTGTCAGATGTCGGATTGGTGAAGATCTTTTCCCAATCCTGTCATTTCATTCTATTGACAGTGTCTTTTGCCTTAGAAAACTTTTTCAATTTCATGAGGTCCCACTCACTAATTGTTGATCTTGGAACCTAAGCTGTTGGTATTCTGTTCAAGAATGTGTCACCTGTGCCAATAAATTTGAGGTTCTTCCCCATTTTTCTTCTAATAGGTTTAGTGTTTCTAATATTTTATTGAGGTCTTTGATCTACTTGGATTTGAGTTTTGTTCAAGGAGATAAATATGGATCTATTTTCATTTTTCTGCATGTAGACATCCAGTTATACCAGCACCATTTGTTGAAGATGCTGTTATTTTTCCCCATTGTATGGTTTTGGCTCTTTTGTAAATATATATATATATATATATATATATACATACATATACATATATATATAAATGTAAATATATATATATACACATATATATATAAATCTATATATATATCAAGCATCCATAGGAGTGTAGGTTTATTTCTGGGTCTTGTATTCTATTTCATTTATCAACTAGTCTATTTCTATGCCAGTACCATACTGTTTTATTGCAGTTGTTCTGTAGTATAGCTTGAAGTCAGGGATAGATATACCTCCAGAAGTTCTTTTGTTGTACAGGATTGTTTTAGGTATTCTGGGTTTGGAAACCTTCTAACTAGACTAGCCTCCTACAAAAACCCACCCACAAAAACTTCAATGGCAAATTGACCATTCCTACAGAGGTGCAGGGATAAAGAGAGAGCAGATAGAGCAGAGACTGAAGGAATGCCTGACTGATGCCTGGCCCAACCAAAGACCCACCCTATGGGAGAGTGCCAACCCTTGACAGTATGAATGATACTCTGCTAAACTTGTAGACAGAAGCATGACAGAGGTGTCCTCTGAGATATTCTACCCAGCAGATCCTCAAAGCTTGACTCACAACCAAGCATTAGTCAATGCTTAGGGAGTCTTGGGGAATAGTGGGAGGAAAGAAAAAAGGACCCAGAAGTGACAGGAGTACCACAAGAAAAACAACAGAGCAAACTAGCCAGGACCCAGAGGGGTTTGCTGAGACTGAAGCATCAACCAAGAACCATGCACCAACAGGACCTAAAACTCCTACAAACATGTAGCAGATAGACAATTTAGGCTTCATGTGGGCCCTCTGGTAAAGGAAGTGGGGACAACATTGGTCACAGACTCGCTTGCCAGATTTTTCATCACGTCCCCCTGGCAGTAGTCTTACAAGGCCACAGGAGAAGAGGACATATTCAGTCCAGATGCAAATTGATGAGCTGGGATAGATGAGAAAGGTTGGTCCCCTTTTCTGAGGAGCAAGTGAGAAGGGGAAGGGAGGGATGATGGGACTGGGAGGGATGGGGCTGCAAGCAGAATGTAAAGTGAATAAAAAATAAATTAGTTAATTAAAAAATGAAATATTATTTTTAACATTTTAAAATCATTAGTGTGATTTTATTTATTTTTTAAGGTTGAAAAATTATGAAGAAAACTTTCAGTGAAATGCAGCATTCTTTTCTTGTAAAACTCTTAGCAAACTAGCTATATGTGAATATTCCTTAAAATAGGAATTCTGACTCCAAGTGTCATTAAGATGGTGAATGTTCTTCAAAGCAGAGCTTCAAAAGGTAATGGAAGCTCATGGCCTCTACTCAATACTGAGTCAAAATTTAATAGTCAAGAGTTAAAAAAAAAGACCTCCTTTCATTTGAAAATAATATGTGAAAAAGGTAAATTATATGAATTGACCAAAGATTCTCTGAGTTTCTGGACAATAAATTTTTTTTGTCCTTCTTTTTTTTTCACTCTTAGAGAGTTTATTTATTTTTAAGTAATTTTTTACATGTTTATTTTATATTAATCACAGGTTATGTACTTTGTATCCCAGCCGTAGCCCCCTCCCATATTCCCTCCTTATCCCTCACCTCTTCCCTGCCCCTTTCCAAGTCCACTGATAGGGGAGATCCTCCTCCCCTTCCTTCTAACTTTAGCTTATCAGGTCTCTTCAGGACTGGCTGCAATGTCCTCTTCTGTGGCCTAGCAAGGCTGCTCCTCCCTTGTGGGTCAGGGGGTCAAAGAGCCAGCCATTGTGTTCGTGTCCTAAATAGTCCCTGTTCGCCTTACTAGGGTACCCACTTGGATATTGTGCTACCATTTGCTACATTCAAGCAGGGTTTCTAAGTTATATCCATATGTGGTCCTTGGATGGAGAAACAGTCTCATAAAAGACCCCTGTGCCCTGATATATTTGGTCCTTGCAGAGCTCCTGTCCTCTCCAGGTCATACTAACTACACCTTCTTTCATATGACTCCCTGCACTCTGCCAAAGGGTTGGTTTTGTATCTTAATATTTGCTTTGATACACTGCTAGGTAGACTCTTTCTGAGGCCCTCTGTGGTAGGCTTTTGTCCTGCTACTTGTTTTCTCCTACATCCAATGTCCATCCCATTTGTCTTTCTAAGTGAGGATTAATCCTCTTACCCAAGGTCCTCTTTCTTGTTTATCTTCTTTAAGTGTATAGACTTCAGTATGTTTATCCTATCCTATAGGTCTATATAAGTGAATAAATATATAAAGAACTCAAGCAGATAAAAAGCAAGAAATCAAGTAATCCAATTAAAAATGGGCTATGGAGCTAAACAGAGAACTCTCTGTAGAGGACTGTAGGATGGCAGAAAAACACTTAAAGAAATGCTCAACATACTTAGCCATCAGGGAGATGCAAATCAAAACGACCCTGAGATTTCACCTTACACCCATCAGAACGGCTAAGATAAAAAACTCAAGTGACAACATATGCTGGAGAGGTTATGGAGAAAGAGGAGCCTTCCTCCATTGCTGGTGGGAATGTAAACTTGTACAACCACTCTGGAAATCAATTTGGAGCATTCTTAGGAATAGTGATTCCTCAAGATCCAGCTAAACCACTCCTAGGCATATATCCAAAAGATGCTCAAGTACACAACAAGGACATTTGCTCAACTATGTTCGTCATTGTTTTATTCATAATAGCCAGAACCTGAAAACAACCCAGATGTTCCTCAGTTGAGGAATGGATACGGAAATAGTGATACTTTTACACAATGGAATACTACTCCGCAATTAAAAATGAGGAAATCATGAAATTCGCAGGGAAATGGTGGGACCTGGAAACGATCATCCTGAGTGAGGTATCCCAAAAGCAGAAAGACACATATGGTATATACTCACTTATATAGACCTATAAGAAAGGATAAACATACTGAAGTCTATACAAATAAAGAAGATAAACAAAATTTTTATATACAACTGTACGACTGTAAACCAATCAATTAATAAAGTATAAAAAATGTCAGTGACAATTTTTAAGACAATAAAATATCCATATTAAAGTGTATAAAGTTGTCATAGATTAATGCAATATTTGTGCAATTTTAAGCAAAGACTGACAATATATTTTACATAAAATGATATTAAATATAAACGTCAAGGGTATATAAGACACTTTTGAAGAACAAGGTTGGTATGACAGTTGTTTATGAATACACACTAAAGTTATTTTAAATAATCTGAATGAATAGATTTAAATCAAGGAAGAAATACTGGCCTTATAGATACAGACACTACATCTGGAAAATATGGAATTATAATACAAAAATGAGAAATGCTCATTAACATTCTTGCTCATGGCTTGGCAGGACTAATATAGTAAAAATGGCCATCTTACCAAAAGCGATCTACAGATTCCCATAAAATTACCAACACAATTCTTTAGAGACATTGAAATAAAAATTCTCAACTTCATATGGAACAACAAGAAACCCAGAATTGCTAACATAATCTTCTACAGTAAAAGATCTGCAGGTATCTCCATCCATAATCTCAAGCTGTCCTATAGAGAAACAATACTAAAAACTACATGATTCTGGCATAGAAACAGACTGGTGGATCAATGGAATCAAATAGAAGACCCAGAAATAAACCCACACACTATGGACACCTGACTTTTGACAAGGATGCCAAAACCATTCAATGAAAAAAAGACAGCAGCTTCAACAAATGGTGCTGGTCTAACTGGATGTCTACATGTCAAAAATGCAAATATAACCATACTTATCATGCTGCACAAACTAAAGTCCAAGTGGATCAAAGACCTCAACATAAAACCACATACACTAAACCACTTAGAAGAAAAAGTGGGGAAGAGCTTGGAACTAATTGGCACAGGAGACAACTTCGTGAACAGAACACCAACAGTACAGGCTCTAAGAGCAACAATAAATAAATGGGACTTCATGAAACTGAAAAGCTTCTATAAAGCAAAGGACACTGTCGTCTGAACAAAACAACTGCCTACAGATTGGGAAAGGATCTTTACCAACCCTATATCTGACAGAGGACTAATATCCACTACATATAAAGAATTCAGAAAGTTAAACAGCAACAAATCAAGCAATCCAGTTAAAAAATGGGGGACAGAGCTGAACAGAGAATTCTCAGCAAAGGAATATCAAATGGCAGAGAAACACTTAAAGAAATGTTCAACATCCTTACTCACCAGGGAAATGCAAATCAAATTGATGCAGAGATTTTCACCCTACACTCATCAGAATGGCCAAGATCAAAAACTCAAGTGACAACATATGTTGGAGTGGTTGTGGAGGAAGGGGTACCCAACCACTCTGGAAATCAATTTGGTGTTTTCTTTGACAATTAGGAAAGGTGATTCCTCAAGATCCAGCTATACCACTCCTAGGCATATATCCAAAAAAGGTTCAAGTACACAATAAGGACATTTGCTCATCCTTGTTTGTAACAGCTTTATTTGTAATAGCCAGAAGCTGGAAACAACCTAGATGCCCCTCAATTGAGGAATGGATACAGAAATTGTGGTACATTGACACAATGGAATATTACTCAGCAATAAAAAACAAAAATAATATGAAATTGGCAGGTAAGTGGTGAGAACTGGAAAGGATCATCCTGAGTGAGCTATCCCAGTAGTAGAAAGACACACATTGTATACACTCACTCATATAGACATATAATATAGGACAAACCTACTAAAATCTGTACATCTAAAGAAACTAATCAAGAGGGAGGACTCTTGCTAAAATGCTCAATCCCTATCCAGAAAGGTAAAGAGGATGGACATCAGAAGAAAGGGAAAACAGATAACGAGTCAGGAGCCTGCCAGAGAGGGCCTCAGAAAGGCTCTGCCCTGCAGACTATCAAAGCAGATGCTGAGACATACGGGCCAACCCTTGAGCAGAGTGCAGGGAATCTTATGAAAGAAGGGTGAAATAGTAAGATCTGGAGAGGACAGGAACTCCACAAGGAGAGCAACAGAGCCAAAAATTCTGAGCACAGGGGTCTTTCCTGAGACTGATACTCCAACCAAGTACCATGCATGGAGATAACCTAGAACCCCTGCACAGATGTAGCCCATGACAGTTCAGTGTCCAAGTGGATTCCATAGTAATGGGAACAGGGACTTTCTCTGACATGAACTGATTGGCCTGATCTTTGATCACCTCACCCTGAGGGGGGAGCAGCCTTGCCAGGCCACAGAGGAAGACAATGTAGCCACTCCTTATGAGACCTAATAGACTAGGATCAGAAGGACGGAAAAGAAGACCTCCCCTGGAATTTGGTAGGGACACGGGTGGAGAAGGGAGAGGAAGGGAGGGATTGGGTCGGGAGGAGTGGGGGAACTACAGGAGTATATAAGGTGAATAAAGTGTAATTAATAAAGAATTTAATAAAAAAAGAAGAAGAAAGAAACAATTACTATTACTTTCTATTATCTTGATCACAAGGCACTTTAAAACTACTTTGAAAGATTAAAATGTCAAAGAGCCAGCCATTGAGTTCATGTCTGAAATAGTCCCTGTTCGCCTTACTAGGGTATCCACCTGAATATTGAGCTACCATTTGCTACATTCAAGCAGGGTTCTAGGTTATATCCACTCATGGTCCTTGGTTGGAGAAACAGTCTCATAAAAGACCCCTGTGCTCTGATATATTTGGTCATTGCAGAGCTCCTGTCCGCTCCAGATCATAGTAACTCCCCCTTCTTTCATATGACTCCCTACACTCTGCCAAAGGGTTGGTTATGTGTCTTAATAATTGCTTTGATACACTGCTAGGTAGAGTCTTTCTGAGCAGCCTTGCTAGGCCACAGAAGAGGACATTGCAGCCAGTCCTGAAGAGACCTGATAAGCTAAAGTTAGATGGAAGGGGAGGAGGTCCTCCCCTATCAGTGGACTTAGAAAGGTGCAGGGAGGAGATGAGGTAGGGAAGGGAGATATAGGGAGGTAATGCGGGAGGGGGCTATGGCTGGGATACAAAGTACATAACCTGTGATTAATATAAAATAAAAATGTTAAAAAATGTCCACACTAAAAATAATAAATAGAAGCCCCCTGTCTGTCTCTGGGTATGTGTTTTAAAAACATGGTCTGTGTTTTTTTATTTGCCCATTTGCTATCTTCTTCTTTCCTTCCTTGCTTCCTTTCTTCTTTCTTTTTTTGACATTCTTTATTTACATCTTTCTTAAAATTCAGCAGAAATGCATAAATGCAGAAGTAACATTTTTAAATAAGTTAATCTTTGAAGTACTTGTAGACAAAACATATTGTGTTTAATTTTATGAATATTTGATTTTATCATTATGTAATGTTAAAATATAAAGTTTTATTATTATATGAGTAAAGTGTGTTTTATTTTATTTTATTTACTCTATTTAGGATGTTTAGAACTTCCTGAATCTGAAAAAATGACTTTAAGTGATTCTAGAATGATTGAACACTATATAATAAGATTGTTCTATGTTTATTTTATGCTGTTTTTAACACTTCTATGAATGATATTTTTGGTAATGTTATAAAATCTATCCTCTGGTCATCTACCTCTTCTACACAAATTTTAAGAAATACTACTGATTCATCTTCATCTTTTAATGAACAATTATTCTCTTGATTAAAAATATGTCCTAGGGAGCTGGGTGTGGTGGTGTCCAATTTCAGTCCCAGCAATTGGGAGTCAGACACAAGGGGAGTTCTATGAGTTTGAAACTAGCCTGCTCTACAGATTGAGTCCAAGCTAACCAAGGCTACACAGTGAGACCCTGTCTCAAAAAAAATTAAATTTTTAAAAATGTCCTTCAATGCCATTGAGAAGGCTTGAGACACACAGCATTGGTGTCACCTTGAGACCATCGTAGGCTACAGAGTAAATCTTCTCAAGAAAAAAATTAATAATAATAAAATAAAATAAAATCTGAAACATAACTGTCTTAAATATATTATATTCCTTCAATAAATGGAGATCAAATTTCATTATTTTTTCCACTAAATTTTATATTAAAGAAGAGTTTACATATATTTTGAAGTGCATCTAAGTTTAAGTTGATAGGTTTTGACGAAACATCTCATCAGTGTAATTAACATCTGAAGTTAGTATTTCCATTGCCCTCTAACTGTATTCTGATATTTACCTAAGGTACTCTACCCTCTCACATACTGAGGCTACCACTCTTCTAATTTCTTGAACTAGCTATTAATTAATTGCACACCTTGTTAAGAATATTGTGTAAGGGAATTCATGCACAATGTATATTTGTTATCATCAGGAATTTGGAAAGAAAGTGTATGTGGAACTATCTACTAGGATTTTTACCTAAACAAAATATCTCAAGTAAATAGTAATTAAATAGTAAATTAAACAGTAATTCCCTAGTAAAGGGAGCAGGGGCTGTCTCTGACATGTATTCAATGGCTGGCTTTTTGATCACCTCCCATGGGAGGGGAGGGGCAGCCTTAACAAGCCACAGAGGAAGGCAATGCAGCCAGTCCTGATGAGACCTGATAGGCTAGGATCAGAGGGAAGAGGAGGAGGACCTCCACTATCAGTGTACTGGGGGAGGAGCCTGGGAGGAGAAGAGGAAGGGAGGGTGAGTTTAGGAGGGGACAATGGAGGGGGCTACAGTTGGGATACAAAGTGAATAAATTGTAATAAATAATAAAATAATTTAAAAACTAATTAATGAAGACTCTTTAAACTAATCAGTCTGTAACATGTTTCTTTACAAACAGTTGAAATTGTTCTTCTAAGTTTATATGTAGCTAAATCCTTAGGAAAAACTAAACGTGAGGAATCCAGAACTATATGCTTAATTTGACACCTCTAATTAAAAGACTAACTCCTTCATTGGGTATGGTAGTTTAAACAGTAATGATGCCATAGGCTCATGTGTTTTATTTCTTTATTTTTATTATAATTTTAAAATAATTTATCCACTCCTTATCCCTGTTGTAGTACCTTCCTTCATCTTCAGGTCTCACCCTCCTTCTCCTCTCCACCTATTCCTCTCCCTTAGTCTACTGATAGGAAAAGACCTCCTTCCCAACTCTCTGACCCTAGCCTATCAGGTCTCATCAGGACTGCCTCTTCCTCTGTGGCCCCTCTCCACCTGCCAGGGGGAGGTGAGCACACAGCAGGCATCAAGTTCCTGTCAGAGCTTGCACTTGCTCCCCATAATAGGGAAGCCACATGGATACCGAGCTGCCTATTGGCTACATCTGAGCAGAAAGTCTAAGTCCTCTCCATGCATGATCCTTGGTTGATGCATCAGTCTCTGCAGGAAACCTGGGCCCAGATTTTTTGCCTTTCTTTGCCTCCTTGTTGAGCTCCTGTCCCCTCTGGGTCTTTATTTTTTATTTTATTTTTATATTAATCACAGGTTATGTACTTTGTATCCCAGCCATAGCCCACTCTCTCAACTCCTCCCGCTACCCCCATCCCTTCCTCATCTCCTTCCTGCCCCTTTCGAAGTCCACTGAAAGGGGAGGACTTCCTCCCCTTCCATCTGACCCTAGCTTATCAGGTCTCTTTAGAGCTGGCTGCAGTGTCCTCTTCTGGGGTCTAGCAAGGCTGCTCCTCCCTTGGGGAGGGGGGGGGGGGAGGTCGAAGAACCAGCCATTGAGTTCATGACAGAAATAGTCCCTGTTCCCCTTAATAGGGTGTACCAAGTTGGATACTGAGCTGCCATGGGCTATATCCGAGCAGGGGTTCTAGGTTATATCCATACATGGTCCCTGGATGGAGAAACAGTCTCATAAAAGACCCTTGTGACCTAATCTATTTGGTCTTTGTGGAGATCCTGTCCTCTCCAGCTCTTACTAACTCCCCCTTCTTTCATATGATTCCCTGTACTCTGCCGAAAGTTTGGTTGTGAGTCTTAATATTTGCTTTCATACACTGTTAGGTAGAGTCTTTCAGAGGCCCTCTGTGGTAGGCTTCTGTCCTGTTGTTTGTTTTTTCATACATTCAATGTCCAACCCATTTGTCTATCTAAGTGAGGATTGATCATCTTACCCCAGGTCCTCTTTCTTCTTTAGGTGTATAGATTTCAGTATGTTTATCCTATCTTATAGGTCTATATAAGTGTGTATATACCATGTGTTCCTTTCTGCTTTTGGGATACCTCACTCAGGGTGATCGTTTCCAGGTCCCACCATTTGCCTGCAAATTTCATGATTTCCTCATTTTTAATTGTGGAGTAGTATTCCATTGTGTAAAAGTACCATAATTTCTGTATCCATTCCTCGACTGAGGGACATCTGGATTGTTTCCAGCTTCTGGCTATTACGAATAAAGCTGCTACAAACAAGGTTGAATAAATGTCCTTTTCATGTACTTGAACAACTTCTAGATACATGCCTAGGAGTGGTTTAGCTAAATCTTGAGGAATCACTATTCCAAATTGTCTAAGAAAGTGCCAAGTTGATTTCCAGAATGGTTGTACCAGTTTACATTCCCACCAGCAATGGAGGAGGGTTCCCCTTTCATCACAACCTCTCCAGAATGTGTTGTCACTTGTGTTTTTGATCTTAGCCAATTAGATGGGTGTAAGGTGAAATCTCGGGGTCATTTTGATTTGCATCTTCCTTCTGGCTAAGTATGTTGAGCATTTCTTTAAGTGTTTTTCTGCCATCTACAATCCTCTACAGAGAGTTCTCTGTTTAGCTCTATACCCCCTTTTTTTCAAATGGATTATTCTATTTCCCCCTTCTTCCATGAGACTTCATGTGTTCTGTCAAAAATTTGGCTGTGATTCTCTGCATCTGCCTCTCTCCCATGCTGACTAGAGTCTTTCAGAGAACATTTTTGGTAGGTCTCATCCTGTTCCCTCTCTTCTTCACTTCCAGTGTCTTTCTTAATTTTTCTTCTAAATGAGAATTAAGCCTCTTCCCTAGGGCTCACCTTGTTGTTTAGCTTCTTTAGGTCTGTAGATTTGAGTACATTTATCTTATATTATGTGGCTAATATCTGCATATAAGTGAGTATATACCATATATGTCTTTCTGCTTCTGGGTTACCTCACTCAGAATGATCTTTTCTAGATCCATCATTTGCCTGTAAATTTCATGATTTTCTTGTTTAATATACAAAATTTTCTATATCCATTCTTTGGTTGAGTGACATCTAGGTTATTTCCAGATTCATGCTTTTATGAATAAATCTGCTATGTATATAGTTGAGCAAATGTCCTTGTTGTATTGTGAACATCTTTCACATATATGCCCAGGAATTGTATAACTGGATCTTGGGGATTGTACTTTTCCCAATTTTCTGAGAAAGCACTAGACAGATTTTGTAAGTGGTTATACAAGTTTGTATTCTCAACAGTAATGAAGACGTGATTCCCTTTCTCCACATCCAATCCAGCATGTGCTGTCACTTGAGTTTTTTTAATTTATTTTTTTATTAATTACACTTTATTCACTTTGGATCCCAGCTGTAGACCTAGACCCCTCCCTCTTCTCCTCCCATGACCTTTTCCAAGTCATCTGATAGGGGTGGTCCTCTTCCCCTTCCATCTGACCCTAGCGTATGAGGTCTCATCAGGACTGGCTGCACTGTCTTCCTCTGTGGCCTCATAAGGCTGTTCCCCATCTATCACGGGGAGGTGATCAAAGAGCCAGACACTGAGTTCATGTCAGAGAAAGTCCCTGTTCCCATTCCTAGGGAACGTAGTTTGAGACTGAGCTGCCATGGGCTACATCTGTGCAAGCGTTCTATATTATCTCCTTGCATGGTCATTGGTTGGAACATCAGTTTCAGAAAGACCCCTGGGCCCAGATTTCTTGGTTCTGTTGCTCTCCTTGTGGTGCTCCTTTCCCCACCAGGTCTTTCTATCTCCCCCTTCTTTCATAAGATTCCCTACATTCTGCCCCTATGAGCCTCAGTATCTGTTTTGATATCCTGTTGGGTAGTCTTTCAAAGGCCCTCTGTGGTGGGTTCCTGTCCTGTTCCCTGTTTTCTCTCTCTTCCGATGTCTACCCCCTTTGCCTTTCTGAATGAGAATTGATCATATTAAGCAGGGTCCTCCTCCTTGCTTAGCTTCTTCAGGTATACAGATTTTAGTACGTTTATTGTATATTATATGTCTAACATCCACTTATAAGTATATACCATCTGTTTCTTCTTAGCCGTTCTAAAGATTGTGCAATGGAATCTTAGGATCATTTTGTTTTGCCTTTCCCTGATGACTAAGGACCTATAGCATTTCCGACATTAGACCGATAATGCTCTGTTAATAATTCTCTGTTTAGATCTATACCTCATTTTTAATTAGATTATTGGTTTGTTAGAGTTTGATTTCTTGATATAATCTAGATATTAGTCCTCTGTTAGATGTAGAGTTGGTGAAGACCTTTTTTCCAGTTCATAGGGTGTTGTTTTGTTCTCTTGACAGTGCCCCTTGCTTTTCAGAAGCTTTTCAGTTTCATGAGACCCCATTTATTGATTGTTGATCTTAGAGCCTTAGCTGTTGGTGTTCTGTTTAGGAAGCTGTCTCCTGTGCCAATGAGTTCAAACCTCTTCTCCAACTTTTCTTCTAACAGATTTAGTGTGCCTAGTATTATGTTGTGGTTTTTGAACCACTTAGACTTTACTTTTGTGCAGGGTGATATATTTGGTTCTCTTTGCATTTTTCTACAAGTAGATATCCAGTTAGACTAGTACCATTTGTTGAAGATCTTATCTATTTCCATTATATTGTTTTGGCTTCTTTGTCAAAAATTAGGTGTCCGTAGGTGTGTGGGTTTATTTCTGGGTCTTAGTCTACTGCTCCACAAGATTGTTTCTATGCCAGTATCATGCCATTTTTACTGTTTTTGCTCTATAGCACAGCTTGAAATCAAGGCTGGAGATACCACAGCTATCCTGTTTTTTGTTTTGTTTTGTTTTGTTTTTTGTTTGCTTTTCCATATGAAGTTGAGAATTATTATTTTAAAATCTGTAAAGAATTGTGTTAGTGTTTTGATGGCGATTGCAGTGAATCTGTAGATTGCTCTTGGTAAAATGACCTTTTTTATTATGTAATCCTACCAATCGAAGAACATAAGAGATTTTTTAATTCTGATATCATCAATTATTTTTCTTCAGAGACTTGATGCTATTTTGCTCATAGAAGTATTTCACTTGCTTGGTCATAGTTACACAAAGGTACTTTATGTTATTAGTGGCTATTGTGAAGGGTGTTGTTTGCCTAATTTCTTTATCAGCCATTTTGTCTCTTGTATAAAGGAGTGCTACTGATATTTTTGAGTTAATTTTGTATCCAACTACTTTGCTCAAGGTGTTTATCAGTCATAGGAGTTTTCTGGTAAAAGTTTTAGGGTCACTCAAGTATACTTTCATATTATCTGTGAATAGTAACACTTTGACTTCATCCTTTCTAGTTTGTATCCCCTTGATCTCCTTTAGTTGTCTTATTGGTCTAGAGAGGACCTCAAGTACTATGTTGAAGAGATACAGAGAGAGAGAGAGAGAGAGAGAGAGAGAGAGAGAGAGAGAGAGAGAGAGGGGGGGGGGGGGAGAACTGACTTCCCTTGTCCCAGAGTCCATTCGGATTAATTTAAGTTTCTCTCTATTTTGTTTGAGGTTGGAAATAGGCTTGTTGTATATTGTTTACTATGTTTAGGTATGTGCCTTGTATCACTGGTCTCTCCAAGAGTTTAAACATAAACAGGTATTGGATTTTGTCAAATGCTTTTTTGATATCTAAGAACATGATCTTGTGTTTTGTTTTTTTTTCTTGCAGTTTGTTAATAGGTTTCTGTTTATTGAACCTTCCTGTCTGCCTGGGAAGAAGCCTACTTGGTCATGGTAGATATCTTTGATATGTTTGTGGATTTGTTTTCCATGAACCGAAAAGTATTTTTGGCATCAATGTTCATAAGAGACGAAGGTCTCCATTTCTCTTTCTTCATTGTATCCTTGTTCAGTTTAGGTATCAATGTGACTATGGTTTCATAGAATGAGTTTGATAATGTTCTTTATGTTTCTATTTTGTGAAATAATTTGAAGAGTATTGGGATTTTCTCTTCCTTGAAGGTGTGGTAGAGTTCTGAGCTGAAACCATCTGCCCCTATGCTGTTTTTGGATGGAAGATTTTTGGTGACTGTTTCTATTTCCTTAGGAGATTTGGGACTATTTAATTTATTTACCTGATCTTGATTCAACTTTGGTAAGTGGAATCTATCAAGAAAGTTGTGCATTTCAGTTACATTTTCAAATTTTGTTGCATATAACCTTTTGAATTAAAATCAAGTGATTCTTTAGATTTCTTCAGTGTCCCTCTTTTCATTTCTGATTTTGTTGATTTGGACATAGTCTCTCTGCTTTTTAGTTAGTTTGGCTAAGGGATTATCTATCTTGTTGATAGAACTAGCTCTTGGTTCTGTTGATTCTTTCAATTCTTCTCTTTGTTTCTAATTTATTGATTTCAGCTCTGAGTTGGATTATTTCCAGCCATCTCTTTCTTTTGAGTGTGTTTGCTTTTCTTCCCCCCCCCCCCCAGGACTTTCAAGTGTGCCATTAAGTTACTTGTATGAGATGTCTTGAATTGCTTAGTGCTATGAACTTTTTTCTTAGCACTGCTTTCCTTGTGTCCCATAAGTATGGTGATAGTATAATGTTCTTTTGGGATGTATACACCTTACCCTTGTTCATTCAAATGCTGATTTCTCTCCCCCACTTTCTGGTTTCAATCAGGACATTGCTTTGTGATACTTATTCTAAGCATCACCTGTTTCAAATTTGTGTAAACATGCCACCGTTTGTTTTCTAAATTGTCAATTAAAACAACTAGCCACAATGTTGACCAATGGAGAGGATAGGGTGGGGCACCCTGGTTCAGAGTGGGAGGGGAGGAAGGAGGCAAGAGGAGAGGAAGGAGTAGGAGGGAGGAGAGGAGGAGAAGCTGGGAGAGAGGTCTTGGATCAATGTGGAGAAATGAACCAGACCTAAGACATGACTAAAAGCAAGTATAATGGGTGAATCTGAGTGGTAGGAGACTATGCAGGCTTGGAAGTTTAGGATGGAGTAACTATTGCCCAGCATTGTGTTCTAGGTTAATTAAATAAATCCTAGACTCTGTGTGGTGATTTGGTTGTACAGCTGTTTAGGATTAACCGCAGCTTTACTAAAAGACATATCAGTAGTAAATATTAATAACCAAATGCAACTCTTCGGCTACACTGTACCTTCATTTTTATTGAATTCTAGGTAGTTTTTAATTTCTTTATTTCTTCCCTCACTCAGCAGTCATTGAGTAGAGAGTTGTTCAATTTTCACATGTGTTTATGCTTTTTGAAGTCTAGCTTTGGACCATGGTGGTCTTATAGGATACAAGGGGTTATTTCAATATTCTTGTATCTGTTGAGGCTTGCTTTATGCCCAAATATATGGTCATTTTAGGGAAAGGTTCTGTGATATACTTAGAAGGTATATTCTTTTGTGTTTGGGTGAAAATTCTGTAGATATCTATAGGTCCATTGATTTAAGGCCTCTGTAACTATCATTATTTCTCTATTTAGCTTCTGTCTTGATGATATTTTCCTTAGTGAGAGTGATGTATTAAAGAATCCTACTATTAATGTGTTGGGATTAATGTTTGAATTAAGTTTTCATAGTCTTTCTTTTATTAATGCAGGTGCTCTTTTATTTTGGGCAATGATGTTCATGATTGTGATGTCCTCATGCTGGATTCTTTTTTTTTTAATGAGATAATAGAGTGGTTCTCCCCATCTCTTTTGATTAATTTTTGTTGAAAGATTATTTTATTAGATGTTAGAATGCTTACTCCTGCTTGTTTCTTGGGTCACTTTGCTTGGAAAAACTTTTTCCGGTCCTTTACTCTGAGATAGTGTCTGTCTTTGTTGAGGAGGTGTGTTTCTTGAATGCAGCAGAATGCTGGATCCTGTTTCCACAACTTTTCTGTTATTCTATGTCTTTTTATTGGAGAGTTGAGTCCATTGATATTGGTAGATATTATTGACCAATGAAAGTTAGTTCCTTTTATTGTGGGATCGATGGTGATAGTATGTTTGTGTGCTTGTTTTTTTTTTTTTTAAGTTATTTATATCTTGTGTTTTCTTGGATGTAGTTGATCTCATCAGGTTAGAATTTTCCTTCTAGTATTTCCTTCTAGAATTATTCTTCTGTATTGCTGGGTTGCTCCATAGATATGGTTTAAATTTGGTTTTGTCATGAAATATCTTTTTTTCTCCATCTATGTTAATTGAAAGCTTTGCTGGATATAATAGTCTGTGTTCATTTCTGTAGTCTCCTAGTGTCTGCATGACATCTGCCCAGGCCCTTCTGGCTTTTGTAGTTTCTGTTGAGAAGTCTGGTGTGAGTCTGATAGGTCTACCTTTATATGTTACTTGGCCTTTTTCCCTTGCTGCTTTTAATATTTTTTCTCTGTTCTATAGATTTAGTGTTTTGATTATTATGTGAAGGAGGAATTTCTATTCTAGTCTATTTGGTTTTCTGTAAGCCAAGAGGCATTTCTTTTTTTTTAGGTTGGGTAAATTTTCTTCTATGTTTATTTTTTCTTCTATGAAAATATTTTCTGGGCTTTGAGCCTGGAATCTTTTATCTCTATTATTCTTACTTTTTTTGCAATGTCCTTGATTTTATAGATGTTTTGTATCAGGAAATTTTCCATTTTTTATGTTTTCTTTGGGAGATGTATCAATCTCTTCAACTGTATCTTCAGCACCTGAGATTCTCTCTTCCATCCATTGTATTCTGTTGATGATGCTGACATCTGTGTTTCCTGACCTCTTCCTTTAGTTTTCCATCTCCAGGGTTTTCTCTGTTTGTGTTGTCTTTAGGGATTCTAATTCTGCTTTCATGTCTTGAAGTTATTATTTCATGTAGTTGACCTGTTTGAATATGGGTTTCTGTCTTTCCATGTTGGCCTCTCTATGATTTGTTGCATTTGCCTATATTTCCTTAGGAGATTTTTTTTAATTCCTCTTTGTGTATATTACAATATCCACGGATTTTGGAGGATTTGGTGAGGCCATGATGTCCTGGTTTTTGTTGATTGGGTCTTATGCTGTTCTTTAGCCATCTTGTTGTCTGTAATCCTTCCTGTTTGTTCCTGGAGTCTTTACTGCAGACTTTGGAGTCTGGAGTATTCTTGAGGAAGAAGAGTAAGGTCCAGGGGCAAAAGAATGGCTGGTAGCAATTCATATAGAGCTAAGGACGGCAGTACACAGGTGCAGTTACATTGGAGGGGGTGACTGGGGAGCTGACTCAAGTGCCTTGAAGGATGGTGTACAGGGGAGCGTTATGTGGGCGTGTTTGTTGAAGGTGGTAGGGTCAAACATGCACAGGTGCCTTGAAAGGTAGATGCAGATGCAGGTGGGAGTGGGAATGTGGTGTGTGTGCACTTGCCATGATGGGCTTAGCATGAGTGGCCTCCCAGACTCTGTGTTTCTCCTACTCAGATTTGTCTGGACTTCAGCATCTGGATCCAGGATCCCTGTGCTTCTATTGCTTACCTGGTCTCCACAGGATGACCAGGAGAACTGTGGCTTAGATGTTGTCCCAGGAATCCTGAAGCTCCCCTCAGGGGAGGGGGAAGAATCCTATGTCTGGCTCCTAGAGCAGAGGGTCTCCAGACCTGGGGTGCCACACTTGCAGGAGTATGTAGAAAGTGCAGTGGGTCCACAGTTCATGGCTCCTAGACCATGGGGAGCCTGGAACTGATTGGCCCCAATTCACAGGATGTTCCCTCTTGTCAGGAAAGCACCAAAGTCAATGCTTTGGATCCAGCTGGCTGTCCACTCACCAGTGGTTTTGGAATTTTGGATCCTTTGCCTCTAAGATACTGTGCACACTAGTCACCACTATCTTGGAACTTCCACTTCATATGTTTTAAATCTTGGCCCATAGAGAGTATCACTATGTTATAAGGTATAGTCTTGTTGGAGGAGGTGTGGCTTTACTGGGGAAACTGTGTCACTTGGTACAAGCTTTGTGGTCTCAGCAGTTCACTCCCTGTTGCCTGATTTTCCCGATGTAAAATTCTCAGCTTCTTCTCCAAACTCCTGAGTGTCTGTACAGTGCCATGCTTTCCATCATGATGAATATGAACTAAACCTCTGAAGCTGTAAGCCCTCCCCAATTAAATGTTTTCTTTCATAAAAATCCCTGCGACATAGGGTAGCATTGAGAAAAAGTCAACATCTGTTTATTTATTTATGTTTACATTTTAATTAAAATATAACTATATAACTTCCCCCCTTCCTTTTTCTCTGTCAAGCCCTTCCATACACTCACAAGCTGAAAATTACTATCCTGTTTTTCTTATCTTATTATTATTTCCTACATATGTATATGTATATAAATACAACCTTCTGAGTCCACTTTGCTGTCTGTGTGTGTGAGGTTTCCGCTGTCCACTCTGTATCATAAAACAAATCAGGGGAATCATTTCCAATTCTCCCTCTTTCAGCAATCTCTTGTTGTCCAATTTAACCCAGCTCTTCCTGGTTTTATGCAAAACTAGCCTACTTTGCAGTCCACTGATCAGAAGGAAAACATTATGACATTATACTAGGTATGATATTTTAGTAAATTGTGTTGATAATTTTAAATCTCACCTGGGGCTGGGGCTATAGCTCTGTGGGTGACTGCCTATGTCCTTCTCTTTTGTGGGCAAGGTTCAGGATTGTGTAATCAGCAAAGGATAAAAAAGAGAATTTTCTAAATTAGCTTTAATAACTAAATGAATCTTAAATACTGTCATGCCTGTTTTAATAATACCATGAAAATTTCTGACAAATATCATCAAATGAATGTGATTAAGTAAACAACATAACTTCAACATATGGAGAATCATCCAGACATTTGAAGTAGCAAAGGTATCGTTCCAGTGAGAATTGTGCCACACTAGTGTGAGGAGTGGGGCTATAAATAGAGTCTGTTGTCGTTAGTAGAAAAGAACAAATTGCATACATATCATCAAAAACTATATTTTACATAAACGTTGCAAGAGCTTTTAAATCTAATGAACTTATTAAAAGTAATACAATGTGAAATAATAGAAATAGAATCATGACCAAATGAAAGAGATATTTAATGTGGAAGTTCTAAAATGATTCTGAAAACAATTATCTTAAGAGGTCTTTGTAACAGAAAGGAAATAGAGCTATTAGAGGCTGTCTCAGGAGAGTTCCCCTTCACTTTACTATTGAGCTGTTAAAATAAAACACCAAGCCGTGCTGTAAGCTCAGTGACCCCTCCATCAGTTAACATGAAGGCTCTGTGTTCTAAGGCAAGGTCAAAATACCAAGCCAACTAAAGATCAAAATGGTTTGAGGGCACACGTTCCATATTTCTTGTACTTTGCAGAAAGGTTACAACCTGACTCACTTATAAACAAGACATAAAAATTGTTTCTTATTTGCTTTCAAAATATTGTAGATTCTTTTAAATACAGAAATTGCAGTCTTTTTCTGCATGTATTTCCATTCAATTTCTCTTTTCAAAAATACTTATCAAAAAAAAACTTTTCACTTAAGTAAAATGATAGGTCTATCTTAGTGTGTACAGACTTAATAACTCCTTCCAATTGTAAATAAAATCTGTATTTGTTTTAATTAAAATTTTTCATGACTAGTACTTATTGGTTTTCACAGATTGTAAATCCCCCAGCTTTGATGATTATATTTGTATTATTTTATATTCTATTTACTGACGAAGAAGCTTTATTTGAAATTCATATTTCACTAGTCCCACTCTCTTTGAGTGAAATATGAGTAAAATTTATCATATTATTTTTCTTTTTGTCTATGTGGAAAGTGTACAATGCAATAGCACCACCGAAGTGATTACCTTTCATATTCAATTTAAAAGAATATCTTAATATTTGCTTTTTAGCAATATGGAGACAGTAAAATTTTATTTTAATAGTAAGACACTCAGTTTTGGTTGTAGGCTTATTAAAAAGTTATTTACAAAATGCAGTTTTGTTTAAGCTGTTAGGTAAGTGAGCAAAAAATTGGCCAATTTTGCCGAATGAGTGTTCTTTTATACTCTGAACCAACGTTAGCTGAACTTGAGGTTTCATAAAAGTTAGGTTTCTAAATATTAATATTGTACTTCCCACAGCACTATTTTGCTACCCTTTCTTAGATGTTACATGCATTATCATAGTAATAATCTAAAAATAGAGTGAAAATTGGCTGATAACCTTGCCTCAAGGCTGACGTTATTGTGCAGATATTAAGAATGAAGTGCTGAGTCAGGGATATGGGACAGTGTCTTCTAGAAATTAATTCTTGTTGATCTTTATGAAACCTTAATCACATAATCTTGACTTACCAAAAATCATTTAAAAGGAAGTTTAGTACTTGGGATAACTCATGGACATAAAAATTTATGATAATCTATAAGAGAGTAAAGGATACCTTAAGATGCACAAGCAGTTACAATGTCTCTGAAAACTGAAAAATCACTGCTTTCTTTATTAACACCATTTGAAGCCTCTGTTGAAGTGACTTTTGAATAGTACATGATGTTTTCAGCCTGACCCATTTAGTTCTCATGGCCAGAACCAACCTAGTTCGTATTTCACTGAAAATCAGTTTCCAGTTAGTTTAAATATCTGCTATAAGTGGCTGGTGGCCATGTTAATATACTCTACCCTTGCTGTACTAGATTGTATGACTTCACCTTAGAAAAATATGAATCATGTAGCAAATTAGGTCTGTATGAAAACAGGTTATAATCTAATAAAAATGTAAAAGTTAAAATTACTAATTTTTGTGAGACATTAAATGCTTTCACTATCACATGTGGTGTGAACTGTTGAGTTAAATATACATCATTTCAGTTCAATCATTTAGTCATGTCACTTTATCTTAGCAATTGTGATTCAGTAGTTTGGATCACTTCAATAGTTGTCTCAATGTTATCGAAATGTCTGTCACTTTGGAAAATTTTAATAAATTTGTCTTTGTCACAGCAGTTTATGTGTCTAAAGCATGAAAAAGAATCTTTCCTGAGCAGGCATATGCCTTCAGTCCACCTTCCGCAACTGAGTTATCCAGGGTGAGGAAGTCATCAGAATGTCTTCTGCCAGCTAGTCCATTATCTTGCTCATGTATGTATCTTGGTGTTCATTATTCATTTATTATGATCAGAGATAATATTTTAAGATATATTACACAATACAATTTTGCAATGTCTTATTAAAGAACATGGTAGAAAAACACATGCTGTAAGACAATGACAGAAAGTGCTGAACATGTTCAGTCTGTGTTGCTCTATGTAGTAGCTGAGTCTGTATATTCTTAACATATCCCACCTGTATATCTTTTCAGGGGTAGTTCTTACTTTTTAATTTTTTACAAGTTTTTTTGTCCTCTTTATAGATAGATATTTGATGTTACTGAAGTAAATACATTACATTTTTAAAAAAGAAATTAATACATTGACAATCATATGCATAAAATGTATTTTATGGACACAAATATCTGGAGCTAGAAAATTTTTAGGAAACAAAAAATGCAGGAAATATATTTATAATTATAAAATTGCTACACTAATGTTTCAAAATAGTTATATTTCTAATATTAAATATATAGAGAATTATAAGCAAATAAAATATATGTATCTCATTACATTCCTTGTGTTATGTTTCATCATAACAATTCAAAAGAGCCAAGTAATATGTCCAGCAAAGAAATCAGAACATTAAGAGAATGCTTATAGCTTCATTTATAGTTGAAAGAAAAGGTTTTGAAAGTTTAAGATCCTTAAGATCTTAAGATCCTGTAAGATCCTTAAGATCTTTTAAAATTTGGATTTGTCAATAGTGAAGCTAATTATTTTTCCGTTTTCTTTTAGCTATCTTTTATATTTCACTCTGTCCAACTAGGAAAATGTATTTGTATGTTGGCATATATACAAATCATAAAATATGTGATATGTTTGGATAAATTAACAAAACATTAACATTATTGCACCCATAATTTTCCATATATTAATATACAAACATATCTATATTTTCATAATCAGGGAACTCTTTTGTATTGCTATATTTGAGAAACTTCATAAATTTTTGGATTTTATATTCCCAGTCCTTTACAAAATAAACCTAAGAGCCCCATGTTTTTCTCGTTTTACCAAAATTATGTGGCTGTAACTGGTTAAGAACATTTAGCTTATCTGAACTCCAGGATAACCTAGAACTAGAATTTATGAGATGAGACTGTTGGTTGTACAGTAAGGTAGAGTGCAATTCCAAGTTCAGTGGACAAGGAAATTTTTATTCAATACTTTTTTTCTTTCTTCCTGAGAAGCAGAAAAACACCCCACATAAATTCACTGTTCTTGTAGCCTTCTTCCAGAACACATTATACTGCCGTTATAATAAATACATACTTAGACACAAAAGGAAAATATCATAAAAACATTTTTCAAATCTTGGCTGCTGGATGATAAAGAAACAGGTATATGCCAAATTATGTCACATTATTTGCAGTGTGTTGCCAACATCTTCTAGGAATGTCCTACCTCGGGCAGCGATTTCATCATATCTTGCTCCTTACTTTACTGCAAAGTTTAAATGTTTCCTCTGGAGTGTTAATACTATTGTGGCATCAATTTCTAACAAATATAAAGTACCCTACCTTTAAAAAAATGGATTAATATAAGGCATAATGCTGAAGTATGTGTCAAGTGTAACCTTTATAACGTTCCTTGTCAGGTTTTTCCATTAGAGACCTCATAAGCAGGCCCTGCATATCAGTCACGGTGTTCCCTGACAGCTTTAACCTTCCCAAGTGGCTGAGTATACCATCTTCACTGCAGCCTATTGACCAAGGCAATAAGCCATTCTATATAGTGTATTAAAGTCATTTTCCACATGCTACCTCAGCACGACCCATTGTTCATGCCGGCTCCTGCTGACCACGGAAAACCTGCACTCCACACTAAATTGCTACACTTTACCCGTTACACCAGTTAAGCAATAAGCCCCCAACTGAATTGTTTTTTTCCTTCATAGTCTAAAAAGCACAGCGATTATCACAAGTGCTCAAGATGCAATTTTAGACTGTCAAAAATCCCTGCAAATAATTTAAACACTTAAGATATATGCTGACTGTGGAAACTTTGTTGTTTGTTCTAATTCACCAATTCTTTGTTCCTAGATGCCTAAGGGTGGCAGGCCATCTGTGCAACTCTGAGGAGCCCTGGGCACTTGGTGTCAAAGGTTGTGTTTCAGCCCCATGAAATTCACCCCATCTCTGCTGAAATCAGCTTTGTTGCTAGACCCTCTGACAAATGAGTCCAATCTAGGCCGGGTGCCCTTGACTTGACCCTGGCCAATGCAAACAATAGGGCAGACTCAGCCAGTGGAAAAGATGTTCTGCACTAATGAACCCAGCGGTGGCCACAGGTCAGTTAAAAAACAGGGGATAATGTTCAGCCTTTTCAGGTGCACATTTATAATGAGCGAAGCACACAGTCTCTTTCAGGATGGAGCACATAACACAAAGAACGTATTTGTACACTCATCAAGCCTAATGGACCCTGAGGGTGCGATAGGAATATGTTTTTAATTTAATCTTTATTGAATGACCTTACACACTTCATTTTCTCTGCACGGTACCATGAAATGGACACACTCTTATCAAGATGAGAAGTGAAAACATATGAATATATAAATGACCAAAGCCTGCTGGGTCTGTAGATGAATTTTCCTCCCTAATTTTCACCTCTGTTCATCCTCCTGCTGGCTCTCAGCAGCTCCATGGGGATATTTTCCCTTAGAATGTCCTCCACATTTGACAGTAATGCAGAGCAGAGGACTGCCACATAAAAGCTGGCCACACTCAACTTGGTGATGTTAACTAATGAGACAAATCAAAATGTTTTCAAAACAAAACAAAAATTGAGGATTACTTTTAGTCAAGATTGCAAATGGGTGGGCCTTAGGAGTGGAGGGAAAGTTTTAATATCCTAAGCACATTAAACAAGTACTCATTTTAGTCACAAATAAATTTTTATCCTGACAATAAAACAATTAATTATACCTTAGTTTTAATTTTAATGTAATTGTTAATTATTTTGGTGAAGAGTAAAGAAATAAAGCAAATGTTACGCTTCCTTTAAGAACAGTAGAAAACCCCCTGCAGATTTTTGATGCCTGCAATGTTGCAATAAAAGCTGATGTTCTGCAAGGTATGGCTTATGTGCCTGTAACCCCTGCAAAAGAAGTCTGTATCTCATCCCAAGGAACTCTGAGGCAGGAGGATCAAGAATTCCAGGCCAGGCAGCATGGACATGAGCCTGGGGGTCGGGAGGAAAAAAAACCACAAAAAGTTGAATGTTCTCTTATAATTTTGCTTTCCAAACTCAGGCCACAATTTAAATGAGAAAAATGAGCTTCAATGTTCCATCTTCCAGACTGGGAATATGTTAAAGTGTTCTATGCTATCTCAGCCTAATATCTTCAAAGCTAATATCAACAACAAAACAAGAAAGGTGGAAAATTTAAACATTTTCTCTTTTTCCTCTCTCTAGCTGTTAGAACCTTGCATTTAGAGCTCATTGTATTTCAAATATATACAATTAGAAAACCATTTTAAGTGTTGTAAAAATGATACAGATAGGTGGGAAGACTTGGGAAAGTAAAGTTTGCGATTATGTGTGTTTTCTCATTTAAAAATGCCTATATTTATGGTGGTTGTCAATCTGATATGTTTCAATCATATTAAACACTCAGGCCTTGGAAAACTGTTAAATGCTAGCCCAAGGCAGGTCCTTTAAAGCTAAATAGCACACAGAAGCCCAGCTTACCCTGTTGAGAGACTAATGGGCAAGTTGTAAATCAAAGCAAGAGTTATTTTCATCCTGATTCTTTTAGCTCCATTGCAGCTGATGACAAGCTTTAAAAAGCCCTTCTGTAAAAAGTAGTTTGATTTAACTTGAATGCATTAGAATCAACTTGTATTCAATTTTAGAGAAATACTACTTAAAATTTAAAATTCTGTATTTTTACAAGTCTTCAATCTAATGTGATAGCATGCAATCAAGCTGAAGCTGTTTCTGCTTCATTGGCCTAATACCTAAGATTAATTATAGAAACATCTGTATGTAGTAATTATGAGTATTAACTTTTTTTTTGGTCAAAGGCTATTCAAATAACGAACTTCATCTCATGTTTTTAGCACTCAAGTTTTCAAGAAAAATTACTGTTACCCTTATGTTATGGACAAAGAGATTGTTCAAAAGCTAAAGGCATGATATTACAAAAGGGTAAACATATATTAACCAAAACAATATTGACATTATCACTTAAATTTCTGACTTTAGAAAATTCATGTACAGTTCATTTCAAACTCTTCTGTCTTCTCACAGGAATGTATACTTATGTTTCTTCTGGTCTCTAAGGTAAAAGACAAGTCACTAATAACTGTTAGACTTGAGAAATTCAATTCTCAAGTTCAGTGTGACCTTCTTCCTTTCCAAACAGAACCACAGCATCCATAGGAAAATTTTTCCCAGCCGTACTGACTTCATACCCTTCAAGTCAGAAATGATGTTGGGAGCTACAGAAGAGGCCTTCATCTGATTCAAAGGGCAGCAATCTGTCCCTGTGCTCTCAGAAGGCATATGGTCATCCCACTGAAGAACTAGAGCTTTGAATGGCAAAGATTCTCACAGCAGAGCGCACGATGCATTTTTGTTAGATTTACTCACTGCCTCCTCTGCCAGAAAGGAAATGTTTTGTGATGCTTCAGTTGTCCAGTTGACTCCAACAGTCACCCACACTCCAATCACCTTTCTTTCTGAAACTTTTCTTAAAAAAATAATTAAGAAAGTTTATAGCAACTAGGATTTTAGTGTATTTATTCTTGGTTCTATCTGCAATGACTTTATTGATGTTAAATCAGATAATTTTCACAACAGTAGCAATAAAAAAGCACAATGTTACCTAAGTTCAAATGTTAGTAATTTACTAACAGACTTGTTGCCTTCAGAATCTATTGCACGTCTGTGCTCTGTGGAATGTTAAGTGCAAAACTGTAAACATTAGTGTTCATTTCTTAGGATTTCTGCACGTAGGCAAGCATGCCTAGATATTTACCTTTAATTGTTTTTTGTTTTCTTTTTCTTCAAGATAGGGTTTCTCTGTGTAGCCTTGGTTGTCCTGGACTCATTTTGTAGACCAGGCTGGCCTTGAACTGACAGAGGTCCACCTGCCTCTGCTCCCTGAGTGCTGGGATTACAGGCACGCAATGACTGGATTTTAATATTAATTGTTAGTGCATGTAATCCATTGGCTTTATGCAATGATCTCTATGCTTCTTAAAAGGTCTCTCTCCATCATCATTGAAAATTAAATTAACATCAGAAGTTTTGCAGACTTCTTTATATTACCACTTTACTGAACCAACTGAAGACAACACTGCCTCTTGATACTACATCCACCAGGTAGGGATGACATTCTTACTTCTATCCAAACATGCATATTATTTGCATTTTCAAATTATTCCATTTTCATTTCACAAATTATATAATCACTTTTTAAGCTCCAAAATCATAAGAATTAAATTTATATAAATATATAGTTTAGATATAGATACCAGACTTCTCACTTCCACTTAATCTCTTATATGTAACCATATTATAATATTTTCGTGTTGTAATTATGCATAAAATGTATTATTTTTCCATTATTGATTAAATTACCTTTGTTCATCTTTCAGAATGGTCTAGTATATCATATTTTTAAGAATGCCTCACCAGAATTTTCTGTCTATTTAAATTACACCTTTAGCAGCATTTAAAGAAACCATTATTATGATTATATGCTATCATATTTGTGAATTTTATTAAATTTTAGAAAGTCAGTAGGTATTAGGGTGAGTAAACAGACAATATATCATTTATATTTGTGTTATATGAATAATACATAAATTCCATGTATAATTTATTATCAATGCCAAAATATTGTGTTTTGCATATTGTTGAAAGCATTAATTTTTCTGCCCATAGTGTAATAAATTGTGCTATATTGGTACACTAATGACACAAATATAAAATCTTGATTTTGTGGAGTTCAACAGTAAGAAATGTATCCTAACTGTATGAACTTATTTTGTTATCAGGAATATATTCCTAATAGAGGCTTCCAAGGGGAATTAATTTCTCCAACTTTTCTACTTCCATGGGCTGTGATTCCTTCAGAGGCAGAAATTGACTTCTGAGCTTTTCTACTTCTTTTACCTGTACCCTACCCACAAACACACACACACACACACACACACAAGTTCCTTTGTGTTCTACTGACCCTACCCAAGTCTTTCAGAATTACCTCCCATTCTCAAACTTAGAAGCTTAACAACCTTGATTGCCCCCTGACATGTGGCAATTCACAGGTCCTGAGAATATGTGGGATTATTTGGGTTTATTTTTTTAATTTGTTTATTTTTATATCAATCACAGGTTAGGTATTTTGCATCCCAGGTATTTATCTACTAAACTCATTATCGTTTGAATTGTCTTCTATGAAGCAGGTGATCCAAAAATATTATCCACAAAGTATAATCAAAGAAATTTTAGAACAGATCATTAAGCCACATAGTTTAGTGTGTATTAAAGTGACAAACTGGATTTTAAGCTTAGGATAAGGGAAGATAATAATAGAACTAGAGAAAAATGTTCCACACTGTGGGTTCCATGGGTCTCACAAGAAGTAGACATCACCCAACTTTGGAATTCATATTATAGAGCTTTTTCTACAAGTTTATATTATCCATGCATTTCAAAAGAACATTTGAAACTCATAAGCTCAGGCAGGTTCAGACATTTATTATCTTTATTATCTATAAAATGAAAATAAATTGTTTTACACTGGGATCAACCCTGTCTATTGAGGAAGGTCTCTTGACACTGTCTCACAAAGTGTTGTGGGAGAATGTGTTCAGTACACACAATGTGTTTTAGAAAGACTCCAATGATTATCAGTATTTTTAAAACATTTCACACTATAATAGTCAATGTAATCATGCTCAAATCACAATGATTTTAGATGAATATTAACAACTCTCAGAAATATATTTGCTAATACATAGAATAATTATTAAGATCTCATGCTGGTACAAATAGTTTTAAAAAATATTTTTAAAAGAGGATTCATACTCACCATGGAAGTAAAAAGAATAACATGATATGAACCACAGCCTACTTATCTAACACTTTCTAACTCTTAAATGATAAGAGAGTTGCTTTCATTAAAAGAATGTGAGGGCTCTGTTGTTCTCCTTGAGGAGTTCCTGTCCCCTCCACATCTTTCTGTCTCCCTCTTCTTCCATAAGATTCCCTGCACTCTGCCCAAAGTTTGGCTATGAGTCTCAGCATCTGCTTTGATAACCTGATGGGTAGAGTCTTCCAGAGGACCCCTATGAAAGGCTCCTGTCCTCCTCCTGTCTTATCCTAATTCCAATGTCTATCCTGTTTTCTCTTCTGAATGAGGATTAAGGCTCTGCCCTAGGGTCCTCCTTGTTGTGTAGCTTCTTTAGGACTATAGATTTTAGTATGTTTATCCTATGTTACATAGCTAACATCCACTTATAAGTGAATATATACCATATGTGTCTTCTGCTTCTGGGTTGCCTCACTCAGGATGATCTTTTCTAGTTCCCTCGATTTGCCTGTGAATTTCATGATTTTGTTGTTTTTAATTGCTAAGTAATTCTATTGTGTAAATGTACCAAAATTTCTGTACCCATTCTTCAGTTGAGGGACATATAGGTGGTTTTCAGATTCTGAATATTGTGAATAACTCAGGGGGGCCTGCAGAGACTGATGATTCAACCAAGGCCTATGCATGGAGAGGACCTAGACCCCCTGCTAAGATGTAGCCCTTGAGCAGCTCAATCTCCGTGTGGGTTTCCTAGTAAAGGGAACAGGGGCTGTCTCTGACATGGACTCAGTGGCCAGCTTTTTGATCACCTCCCCCTGGCAAGGTAGCCTAACTAGGTCACAGAGAAAGAACATCCAGCCAGTCCTGATGAAACCTGATAGGCTAGGTTCAGATAGTAGGGGAGGAGAACTTCCCCTATCAGCGGACTAGGGGAGGGGAATAGGGGGAAAAGATGAACTGTGAGTGGTACTGGGAGGAGGTGAGGGAGGGGGCTACAGCCAAGATACAAAGTAAATAAATTGTAATAATAATAATAATTTTTTTTTAAAGAATGTGAATACAAAATGTTGCACCTGCTACAAGAGTAGGATATTACATTTGCAGAAGTTACTGAATGTTTGTCATACAGATCATTCATATTATTCGAAGTTGTGAAGAATTTGAAATCTAAATTTGAATCCTGGCATTCTTACTTCCTACTCAAGTAACTCAGTATCTCTTTGCAATCTATTATTTTTGTAGAAGTTATTGAGACTTAACTAGTTTTATGTAAGCTTTACTCATTTTAGCAAACCCTTGTTGCAAAAATGAATGACTATTACTTCTAATGCAAGAAATAATATCATCATTAATTATGGCTCAGCAGCATTATGTTGTTACTGACTTTGAAATCCTCTGAGCTTCTTACTATAAGGCTGGTAAGTCTACGTGTATTTCAGAGGAGAATTTCCAAACTCAGCACATTCAAACCTGTTTTAACTATTGGTAGGTAAAGCTGCTTTTTTATAGAGACATGATTTGATATTTATTTGCCCTACAGAAAAGCAAACAAACAAACAAACAACAACAATCAAACCAAAACAAAATACATTCCTGTAAGACACTCTTCCCAAAACTACACTGATCTGCTTTCAATGTGCAGAAATGACAAAGACTGACAGATATTTTTCTCCAAACAGAAATTTTGGTTAATCAAATTGTATTTCAGGGGGCAAACAGTGAACAGGACAGGAGCTTACCACAGAGGGCCTCTGAAAGGTCCTACCCTGCAGAGTATCAAAGCAGATGCTGAGACTCATAGCCAAACTTTGGGAGTGCAGGGAATCTTAGGAAAGAAGGCGGAGATAGGAAGACTGGAGGGTCCTGTGCAGGTCTTGTGCAGACAATTTGCAGCAGTGTTAAGTTCATGAGTGTGGTGGTCCTGTCATGTTCAAAAGATACAATTTCACTTAAGCCTTCCTGACCTCCGGCTCTCACATTCTTTCTGTTCCCTCTTCCAGGATGGTCCTTGTGCCTGGGGTATGATATAGTTTTCCTATGTAAAAGTAACTTTTATTCGCATGTTTCAGTTGTTGTCTCTAAGGATTACGGCCTCTGTCTGCTAACTTAGACCTATTTTTCTGGAATCTTCTAGCCTCCATACAATCTAACCTAGGCTTAGAATGCATAGCCTTTCTTGTTCTTTCTGAGTTCTGGGATTGCTGGTTTAATTTCATCTGTTCTGGTTCAAATCATCTCTGAGCTGACTTATGCAATCTGCCTTTTATCTCAACCTCTGAACTGCTCTGTTTGGCCTCAAACCGACTCCAATCTTTTCTATTCTCTGGTTCCTTCTCATTCTCCAACTCTTTCCATCTTCACTTGTGTTCTTTCTCTGCAACCTGTCTCCCATTACTCTCCTGGTAAAACACTGCTTTCTTTCTCTCTCTGTCCCTCTCTCTCCCTAAGTGGCTTCCTTTCCTCTCTCTTCCTTACCAAGTCTGTCAGCACTCTAGCATAGAGCAGGAATGTTTTCACAGGCTCCTGCCCCTAATTGAAGAGCTTTGAGCAGTTAAAGACTTCTGGGGGAGGAAGAATCTGTTTTCTTTAAGGCTGTGGCTCTCAGTAGGTCAACCATACTCCAGTGGATGTCTCTGCACTTGAGAGTATATGAACAGTACAAACTGGAGATGATACAGCATCAAACAAAAGAGCAGAAGATGTTGGAAAGAATAGGAATGTTAAACAGATGTAGGTGGAGTTTACACATAAGAATGGGAGGGGGTAAATATCAAAACACATTCTTGTAAGAAATTCTCAAATAATTAATAAAATAATTTTAAAAAATGAAAGACCTGGAGAGGACAGGAGCTCCAAAGGAGAGCAACAGAACCAAAAAGTCTGGGCACAGGGGTCTTTTCTGAGACTGATACTGGACCATTCATGGATATAACCTAGAACCCCTGCACCGATGTTGCCCATGGCAGCTCAGTGTCCAAGTGGGTTCCCTAGTAATGTAAACAGGGACTGTCCTGTCATAAACTGATTGGCCTACTTTTTGATCACCTCCCCCTCATGGGGGTGCAGCCTTGCCAGGCCACAGAAGAAGACAATGCAGCCAGTCCTGATGAGACCTAATAGACTAGGATCAGATAGAAGAGGAGGACCTCCCCTATCAGTGGACTGGGGGTGGGAGGACATGGGTGGAGAAGAGGGAGGGAGGGTGGGATTGGGCGGGAAAGAAGGAGGGAGCTACAGGTGGGATACAAAGTGAATAAACTGTAATTAATAAAAATAAAATATTATAATAAAAAAGAATGTTTCCATTTACTCTGATACATTGGCTAGAGAGATGGTTCATTAGGTAAGAGTATTTGCTGATATTTCAGAGGATCCATGTATGATTCCCAGAACTCAGATGGTCTCTCACAATAATTTGTAATTCCAATTTTAGTGGACAAAATTCCCACTTTTGGACGCTTTGCGCGCCAAACCCAAATACAGTGTGCCTACTTACGTGCAGACAAATAGCCAAACACATAAAATAATGATAAGTTAATCTTTTAATAGTTACCAAGGTAGATGCTGAAAGATATCTTATTTCCTACATTTAGAGACCAAAATGTCATATCTGCAACATTTCCTACATCAAATGTCATCACAGAATATATTACTGATAAACCATCTATAATATCTAGAAACAGTCCAATGGAGGTGAGAAAGCATTCATAAGCAATGACTAGTTCAATAAAAGAGCATTTATGAATATAATGCAGTCTCTTATTGATTACTTGTAGTTCATACATCATACAGTAATGCAAAAATTCTGCTTTATAAAATACTGTCGAATGTGTGATGGAAAATGTGAATGACCACAGAGAATATTTACATTAAATTTAAAGCTTATTGAAACTTCTAAAATTATAGATTAAAGAAAGTTTGAGAATCAAATGAAGCTATACAAATCAGGAAAAGTAATAATGTAGTTAATTTCAAAGTTTACTTAATTATTAATATTATCTAACATAATTATTAGTTCTTGGGTATATTCTATCATAACACACTTGTTTTCTGTATACATATACTAAAATTATGATAACCAACATTATTAAACATTTCTCATTGATATTAAATTTTACATCTATATCTACATAAAAATAGTAATAATTAAAGCAATACCATAAACAAACACATATCACATAATAACTGGCTTGAAGATAGACTAACCTGTACCTAGTCTAGAGATAAAACAAATGGAAAAACATTGACGTAGTAACCCAAACAACTGTATCAAGTGATCACAATCATTTGTATTTGAAGTTCTAATGAAGGAGAGACTGTGACAAATACTCCTGCTTGGCTACAATAGAAGCAACAGAAAGGAAAGAAACAACAGACATACTTTATAATGCAGGACGCCAAGAAAACAACCTATTCATATCATAGCAATTGCTACTAATTCAAAGTAAAAAAAAAAAAAAAGATCACAAACAAAACAAAGATATGCATTGTTTTCAAACAACATGATATAGATACAAATTATGACTTTTCTTATTTAATTAAAATTTTATATGTAAATTTTATTTTTAATATTAGTTACAGTTTATTAACTTTGTATTCCATCTGTATCCCCCTCCTTCATTCCCTCCCAATCCCACCCACCCTCCCTCATCTCCTACCTGCCCCTTTCCAAGTCCACTGATAGGGGAGGTCTTCCTCCCCTTCCATCTGACTCTAGCTTAATCAGGTTTCCTCAGGACTGGCTGCAATGTCCTCTTTTGTGGCCTAGCTAAGCTGATTCTCCCTCAAGTTGTGGGGGGGAAAGGAGGTCAAAGAGTCAGCCATTGAATTCATGTCAGAAATAGTCCCTGTTCCCCTTACTAGGGTACCCTCTTGGATACTGAGCTACATCCAAGCAGGGGTTCTAGGTTATATCCATACATGGTCCTTGGTTAGAGATATTTTTTTAATTAATTACAGTTTATTTACTTTGTATCCCAGCTGTAACCTTCTCCCTCAATCCCTCCCAATGCTACCTTCCCTCTATCATCTCCTCCCCTGCCCCTTTCCAAGTCCACTGGTAAGGGAGTCCTCCTCCCCTTCCAGCTGTTCCTAGCTTATCAGGTCTCATCAAGACTGGATGCAAGGTCCTTCTCTGTGGCCTAGCAAGGCTTCTCCTCCCTAGGAGGGGAGGGTTCTAAGAGCCAGACACTGAGTTCATGTCACAGAAAGTCCCTGTTCCCCTTACTAGGGAAACCCACTTGGATACTGAGCTGCCATGGGCTAAGTCTGAGCAGGGATTCTAGGTTATATCCATGTATAGTCCTTGGTTGGAGAATCATTCTCAGAAAAGACCCCTGTGTGCAAATATATTTGGTCCTTGTGGAGCTCCTGTCTTTTCCAGGTCTTACTCACTCCCCCTTCTTTCATATGTTTCCCTGCACTCTATGCAAGTTTTGGTTATGAGTCTCAGCATCTGCTTTGATACACTGCTAGGTAGAGTCTTTCACAGGCCCTATGAAAGAAGGGGGAGTTTGTATGACCTGGAGAGGACAGGAGCTCCACAAGGACCAAATATATCTGGGCACAGGGGTCCTATATGAGACTGTTTCTCCAACCAAGGACCATACATGGATATAACCTAGAAACCCTGGTCAGATGTAGCCCATGGTAGCTCAGTATCCAAGTGGGTACCCTAGTAAGGGGAACAGGACTGTTTCTGACATGAACTCAATGGCTGGCTCTTTGACCTGCCCCCAACGCTGAGGGAGGAACAGGCTTTCTAGGCCACAGAAGAGGACCTTGCAACCAGCCCTGAAGATACCTGAGAAACTAGGGTCAGATGGAAGGGGAGAAGGACCTCCTCTATCAGTGGACTTGGAAAGGGGCAGGGAGGAGATGAGGGAGGGTGGGATTGGGAGGGAATGAGGAAGGGGGCTACGACTGGAATACAAAGTAAATAACCTGTGATTAATATTAAAAATTTAAAGAAAAAAGAAATACTAAAAAAAAATCTTTAAAAATCTCCAAAACAAAGCCACAAATCAAGTAATCCAATTGAAAAATGTGGTACAGAGCTAAACAGAGAATTTTCTGTAGAGGAAAACAGAATGATAGAGAAACACTTAAAGAAATGCTCAGAGTCCTTAGCCATCAGGGAGATGCAAATCAAAACAACCCTGAGATTTCACCTTACACCCACCAGAATGGCTAAGATCAAAAACTCAAGTGACAATACATGCTGGAGAGGATGTGGAGAAAGAGGAACCCTCCTCCACTGCTGGTGGGAATGTAAGCTTGTACAACCACCTTGGAAATCAATATGGCGCTTTCTCAGACAATTAGGAATAGTGCTACTTCAAGATCCAGCTACACCACTCCTAGACATATATTCAAAATATGACTGTTTTAGAAAATGAAATGATATTTCCAAAGTGCAGAATAAAATATGTTATGAAATTTTGTATTTCCAAAATAAAAGTACAATAATTTTATTTCAGAAAATACAAAACATGAAAAATGTACTTTCCTGAAGGGCTAAACTATATGAAATTCTGATATTCTTCAGATTAAAAAATTATAACATTTATAAAATTAGTTTAATGGGACTAGCATTAAGATGAGTGAAAAGAAGATAGTATGAGAGACTGAATGCTTGTTTTCAAAATAGTCTGTAATACACGAAGAAAACAGAAATTTATAACTGCAAATTAATACCACAATATATAATAAAAGTAGAATAAAAAATTCAATTTATGGCTAAAATGTATACATTTGTCTGGCCAAAACTAAGAATGAAAGACAAAAGATAGGAAACATAGTGAGAATATAAGAAATCAGGAAAAGATGGTAACGGTAAATGCAAACCTCTAAATAGTTACCTTTAATTCTCTGAACAAACCCATCATACTGAAATAAAAGTTTAAAATTTATTTTTAAAATGATTAAGAAAATAAAAGAGATGGTCCTCCCCTCTCAGTGGACTTGGAGGGGGGCAGGGAGAAGATGAGGGAGTGATGGGGAGAGTGAGGGAGAATGAGGGAGGGGGTTATGGCTGGGATACAAAGTATATAACCTGTGAATAATATGAAAATAAATAAATTACTTATAAAACAAAGAAATCACTCTGAGAATGTACCTTATACCTCTCAGAATGACTAAGATAAAAAACATAAGTGGCAGTATATGTTCGAGAGGATAGGGAGCAAGAGGATCACTCCTCCATTGCTGGTGGTTGTCCCAACTTGAACAGCCTGTTTCCCAGAAATGTAGCAGATGTGGGGCTTAGGCATCCTGTGGGTCCCCTCACAATTTAAGTAGAGACTGTCTCTGACTCTGTTATTTGCCTTTGGATCCCTTTCTCCTAAAGGGTCTGCCTTGCTTGTTCTAAGTTAGAGAGGATGTGCTTAGTCCTGCTGTGATTTGATATGTCAGGGTCTCTTGGTATCCTTGGGGGATTTCTCATTCTCAGAGAATGGCTGGTTGGAATCGAAGAGGAGGATGTAAGAGTCAGACGGGTAGGAGAGGAGAGAGGAAGCTGCAATCAAGCTATAAAGTGATTAGATAATTAATGAAAAAGAGAAAAATGTTTTTTAAATATTAAAATCTAGAAATTAAGTAAAACTTATGGTTATTTTCTGAATAGCAGATATTTCAGGGATAATTTAAAACACCCAGAGGGTTTTAAGGAGACCAACAAAGTCAAAAAAGCTGGGCCCAGGGAGGGAATACACATGAGAAAGAATAGTATTCTCTTTAATAAATGGTTCTGAGGAAATTGGACACACAGAAACAAATAAATGAAACTGAGTCATTATTTAACATCATACAAAAATTACCTCATGGTAACTTAAATATTTCAAAATAAATAACTATTCCACTAAACTACCAGTATAAATGACAGGAAAAGTTTTAAGACATTGAATGTGCTGATTATTATTTTCATATGAAGCCATAGTATGAATATCACATGCAAAATTCATCAAGTACTAGTGCATGAAATCAAATAGTTTCTGCAAAGAAATATTCAATAGCATTTAAGTGCATCCACAGCATAAAAGAAAAAAGATCACAATATGATGCCGTGTTAAAGTTCAAAATATACACGCTTGTGATACTTTTGTGTAGCAAAACAAATAAGTAAAGATGACGTATAAAATAAAATCTGAATTTATAATTTCCCAAGATGATGTAGAAGTCAGTGGTGTGATGATGACACAGTAATTGATCTACTTGCCAAGCCAAGCATGCCACCAAGTTTCCTTCAGTGCATGTAAAACTGCAGGCGTAATGGCAGGTGTCTGTATTCTCAGCACTTTGGAAGTGGTGGCAAGAGCATCTTTGAGACTTTCTGATCAGCTAGTCTAGCAATCAGCAGGCTTCAAGTTCTATGAGAGACTTTGTCTTAAAAGATATCTGGTTGTTCTTATATTATTATGTTTATGTATATATATGAATATGTAAACACATATGTATATAGATATATGTATTTAAGAACGTTTAGTGAAAATAAGAGTCAGCCAATTTAACAAGAATAAGGGAGGTGTATAAGGGAGAATTTGGAGGAAGGAAAATAAGGGGGAATTGATGTAATTATAATTTCAAAAATAAATAACTTCTAAAAAGATATTCAGATTAGTTGGAGAGGTGGCTCAGATGGTGAGAACACTTGTGCAAGCATTGGGATCTGAGTTCAAATCCCAATACACATGTAAAAGATAAGACAGATATTGAAATATCCAGTCTTAATAAAATCCTAGCATGGTACAGGTTTGAAATGGGATTCATTGACTTAGCCATTCACATCCTAGTTTCTTGTTTGTGGGAGATTCTGTCTACATGAAAGAACAGGATACCTGGCTTTCTCCATGAGTGGGGATGTGTGTGCATCAGCATAGAAACATATGCACATGTCTGTACACACACATACATTACATTCACACAATAAAATTAAGTATAATAATAAGGTACAGCATAGTGGAGAAAGACAGCTAACCTCAACCTATAATATACACAAATGAACACATATGTGCATTTGTATTTGTTGCCCCAAGTGCGTATACACACACATACACACAGAGAGGGCTAGCTAGCTAGTAGAGGGAGAAAGAAAGAGAGAGAGAAGGAAGGCGCGATGGAGGGAGAAACGGAGGGAGGGAGAGGGAGGGAGAGGAAAAGAGGGAAGGAGAGAAAGAAATGTGCTCCTCACAACTAAACTCCAATGAAGACAATGAAAAAACCATATTTTTCTTCATTCATTTCTCAACAAGTATGTGTGACAAATTATCACATTTTGCCACATAAAACATATATTAGTTTATTTAGCATTTAATGCTACCACCATAGTTAGAAAAAATACCACAATTACACGGTACCTAGTATATGTTTGGATGGCTATTACTGAAAAGCCATAGGGTAAATGTGACAAGGATGTGAAGAGTGATCCTTACCCACCATTAATCAGTGCATAATGGCACAGTACATGCCTCAGCAAAGGACCATTATTTATCCTTAAAATAAAAGGTTTATACATACTAATTAGGGAGTATTTATGTATTAGAAGATAGGTGTGTACATATATTTATATACATATAATAAAAATTAATAAAAAAGAAGCCAAGATCTTGAAAGAGAGCTAAAGGGCATATGAAAGGGCTAGAATGGAAAAAAAGAGAAGGGAGGAATGATGTGATTACATTGTAATCTAAACAAATAAAATAAATAATTTTAAAAATTGAAAATATTTGAATCAGTCTTGTTCTTTCCAAAAGACTGGACAAATTTGGAAATTACTAAGTTAAACAGATTTAAAAAAAAAACAAAGAGAAAAAAAAGCTCACTTGTGTGAAATCAAAAGTACATAACTCAGAAGTAGACACTGGAAGGGCAGATACCAAGGAAAGACAGAAAAAGTGAGGAGATACTGGTCATGGGTAACGTTTCATTATATGAAGAAAAGCTCTGCAGAGCTATCCTATGGCATATTGGACATGGTTATCGTAGAACGTATTTGAGGTATACTGAAAGGATAAATCTTCAGTATTGCATAATGAACCTCAAAACCAGTACTTATTTACTAATGCAATGCTAACAAGTTTCACTGTAAGCTATAAACTTCACCTCACATCTTCGATGAAACATTAGTAAGTCAGAATCCCACAATATTTAATATGATTGATGAAATGCATCATAGACAATAGGTAACATAAAATAATATTGAAGTAATAAATGAAGTTTCCTTTGACAGGTTTTCAAAATAACCACAAGAAATCGATGACTTCCAAAGTGTTATTAAAATGTCTACCTTTTTTTTTAATTTATTTATTTTTATCTCAGTCACAGGTTAGGTACTTTGAATCCCAGGCGTAT
>CM053743.1:86797479-86868551 GCA_028658305.1 Pachyuromys duprasi | reverse complement strand
TAATGCCCATTTAATATCTGTTCTATTTGCCTTAAGATTCCTCTGTCTAAACCATTGCTTCATGGCATGTTGTCCTATGTGTCCTATGCTCTTTATAAATATAAAATTTCTTCTCTACTTATATGAATATCCTTTACGTCTGGCTCTTGTATTTTCTAATTTTGTTTTAATTTAATCTTTCCATCTCTGTTTTCTCTTACTTCCCATGCTGTTTTAGCTTAATTACCTGTAATACTTTAGAATGCTTGGCTATCTCATTTAATTCTATCCATGCTTTTTTGGACCAAATATCTTTACCTCCTAACTTTCATCTAGCTAACTTCCATTTTCCTGACCAAATTAGCTATTCCATTAGCTATACACCAGGAGTCTGTAAATATATACAGGTATTTTTGATTTTCTTTAAGAGATTGTCTGGCAGCTAATAATGCTGCTATGACTTCTGCACGTTGAGCTGACTTTTCTGTGCCTTGTTCAGATATCACCATGTCATCCCCGGTCTGTAGGCTGTTGCTTTCCAGTGCATATTATTGTTCATGGTGGTTGATGAACCATCCGTGAACCAGGCATTAACCAGAGTGGGGGAGTATTCCTCTGTACCCCATTGCCCCATTGGCGTCTGTTTCTGGGGAAGGGAGATGTTTGGGAAGGTCATGCCTTCTGGAGTCATGGGGCTGTCGGTCTGCAGTATCGACTCCGACATCTTTGACGCTGTCCTCTATGCATACAGAGGTACAACCCGAAGGAATTCCGACAGGTACCATTTCCATTGCAGTACCTTTCCTTCCGTGGGTAGACCAGCCCATGCCTCTCAGTGCCTATACCCAATCTAGTAAGGGTATCGGTGTTCAGATTGTCACTGAGTTCTGTCTTAACAGATTGCACTGTTCTTATGGCCTCATATAAGGTCCATATTTTTTTTTTCAAACAGCAAATATTTGTTTTTTGACTATGGGAATTTTTTGGTGTAAAATCCGATGGGCCTTAGCACATTTTTATTTTTTTGCAAAGATGTTCCAATTGCCATATCCATGCATACATAGTATATCAGTAATAACTTTATCATTTTCCTGTATATATGTCAGAGCCTGGTATTGTTTAATATATTCTAATATTAACTTTACTGCATCTTCCTGTTCTTTGGTCCATATAAAGTCCTGTGCTTTCCTTGTTATTTTATTCAAAGGTTGTAAAATTACTTGTAAATATGGGATATGCTGTCTCCAATAGCAAAACAATCCTATTAGGTGATGTACTTCTGTCTTATTTATAGGTACCTTAAGTGTTTATAATTTATTTATCACTTCCTTTGGTGTTTTTGGTCCATCTGTTGACCAGTGGACTCCTAAAAATTTAACCTCTTGTGCTACTGCTTGAATTTTATCCTTTTTAATTGTCCATCCCTGATCTCTAAGGAGTTGGATTAGCCTCTCTAGTGTATTCTGTACTTCCTCCTTTTCCTTTCCAAAAAATAATAATATTATCTATATATGTTAAAACAGTTGCCTTTGAATCTTTAAAATCCTGTAATGTTAATTGTAAAGTGTTATGGGCTATTACCGGACTATTTAAATAACCCTGTGGTAATCTCAAAAATTTGTATTACTGCCCTTGCCGAGAGAAAGTAGTTATCACTTGGCTGTCTGGGTGCAGTGGGATTCCAAAGAACATATCTCACAAGTCCACAGCTGCTAGCCATTTGGGTGTGGCCTGCCTTATCTGTAAGAATGTGTCCTCTACATCTGGCAAGTTTTCTGGCATTTTAGGGCTAATTTTATTAATTTTTTAAAAATCTATTGCTCCCATTAATTATCCTTATCTATATCTTGCACTGTCTTGACTAATATTGCTGGTATCTCTCCTTTAGGCACCTGTTTAATAATAGGATTTACTACTAGAGGATCCACTAAAGGAACCTTTACTTTCGTAGGTTTTATCCCTATCCTAGCCTGTGTTGTTTGAGCTAGTCCTTTCCATTTTTGTTTTTCCTCATTCTCAGGTGGTTGGCCTGTGACTGGGGTAATTTCTATGCCCTTTATTCTCCTAATTAACCATTTTATTTCCAAATCACTATGGCGAGGCTGTATAAAAATTTAATCTTTTTTCTTTTGTAAATATCAGGTTTGACTTTGGTGGGTTTAAGATAATTTTTTAACCAATTTATCTGTTTTTCTTTTAATTCTTTTGGCCAACCAACGCCTCATTTATCTCTATGGCATCCAATATTCTCCCACTTTTGACCTGCACCTATATCTTTGGCCTCCAGCATCCCAAAAGACCTCTTCCTCCAGACTAGAAGTCCGGAGTTGGGTTCGGGCGTCCTTACCAGCTCAAAGTCAGGTGTTAGTCACTTCCAGCCTACCGCGTCCCAATTACCTCTTCCTCCAGTCTCATACGAATCTTTTTTTTTTTTTTCCACAGAGATCTGGGGTAAGGCACGGGTGTCAGTTGTGACTTGAAGTTAGGCTCCCAGAATTCGCTGAAACAATACTGGATTGCCTTTTTTCCCCTCTTTCTTTAATAATGGGGGGTGGGCTATATTAATATATTGGCCAACACCCTGCTGGCTACGCCAGTCTGTCATGATCATGAGCGCTTAATTATGCCGGAGGACTTTAACCGAGACGCCTCTCTAGGGCGGCAAGTTATTCATAAGAGCCAACGCCAGAATGATTTTTAGTGATTTGGACTGCTGCTTTAATCACGTAAATCACACAAATATCTAAGCATTGCATAGCACATTATACATCTCATAGGATATACGACCTGACCGCAGGTACAGGCTCGGACACGTTGCCTCCGGTGTTATGGTGTTTCAGTGTCTTCTAGGTCCCGGAACTTCACAGTTCCCGCTGGACCTCAGGCGCATCTTCTGCTGACTTGATGGGCCTCGGAGCTTCTCTGCTTCAGCCAGGCCTCAGTTGTCAAGGAAGCTGCGGTTACTCGGGAACCGCCTTCCAGGGCCCGTCTGATAAGGGGGTCCTCACAGCATCAGCTTGTTAAGGTAGTCTGGGCTTTTCATGCAGCCGTTCGGGAATGGGCTGGTTATTGGTGATCTTGTGGCTTCCTCACTTAAGAGTTTAGCCTGTCGCAACTACATAGGCTCAGGCTGCAGTTTTTATACATTTTTTAGGGCATAGTTTTAGCTTATCATACCTCCACACGCACCAGCTATTAATTAGCTGGCATTACCTAATTTCATTACTTAGTGCCATAAGGGCTTTATCTTAACTTCTATACTTTATTTTAAAACGTCACACATGCCGGCTGTTAGTCTACTGATATTGTTTAATTTTGCTACTTAATGCCTTAAAAGAAATGTTTATTACTGTTACTAAGAATATCTTCTAATCTAACTCTGACAGCTTTGCTGTCTTACAAACTCTTTACAGAGTAATAATTTATTGAGATAGGCTCCAACCTATCTCATTTGGTAAGGTTAATCTCTGGTCCTTCTACAACAAACCAAGGACAAACTTCTGACACAAAGATGAAAAAACATAATTAGATCCTTCTTTTTAACTCTAATTCCTCTTTCCCTGAGAGAGGCCTTAAGGTCACGCATGAATGAAGACTGCCTCGTTTTATAATTTTTGGCCTATTTTTTTATAGACGGAGATGTCACTTACCAAACGTGTCTTTTTCCTGTGAGCGGTGAGAATGCACATTTCATGAATTGCCGTCCGAAAGTCACTTTTGGTTTTCCACGGCCTTGACGCTGGCTACCCGGGTTCTTCCTTGAAGGTCTCCGTCTGGCAGTGGTTCATACCCTGGCCCCACATTGGGTGCCACCTACCCCGACCTGCGGGACCTAGTTATTCATGGGGTCCGAGGGGATCCAAGCCTGAAAGAAAAACGGGCGGGAAAGAAGAAGGAAGACCAAGCAGTTTCCTTGTCAAGGTCTCCTTTAATGGGATGAGAAGCACCAGTTTTAAAAGCGGAGGAAGGAAGGAGCAGGGAGGGGTAGGTAAATTTCCTGTGAGAGGAGTGGTTCTGCCAGGGCAGCTTGTGATCTTGAAATGTCCTTCTGCCTGGGCAGCTCCTGATCTTGGAATGTCGTCCCACCTGGGAGCTTCCTTATCTCTGGAATGTCCGGTACCAACTGCATAGCTGTTGTCTTCAGGGGGGGGGGGGTCAGCAATTCTCAGTGAGGGGAGTCTTTTACTCTAAGCCATATTTGTCCCCAACATTAACCCGTTATGATCCTGTAAAAAATGAGATAACAGCTAGTTAGTAAGCAATAATGAAGGTCATGTAGTGTATTAAGATGCAAGAAAGACTGCATAGGGTAGGGTTGCTTTTCTTTACCTGGTTGGCATGGAAGCACTACCCTGACAAAAGAGGAATGAGGTGACTCAAAGCTAACCTCTGAGTCAAATGAAAAAGATAGGAGATATGACACCAGGGATTCTGGCTTTCTAAATCCTTACATCAAATTAATGTTCATTCTACATTATTGAATTAAAGTACCTTTGCAAATCATTTGGTCCATACCACCTCTAGCCACTGTAAAAGGGAACTGCCTATCCATAAATTTCTTTGTCATTTAACAGTTGCTTCGGTACTATTTTTCTATGTCTCTACAATGGAAGGGGGGATATTTAGATATAATTTACTTTCCAACTTTATAAAATCAGAGATTTTTAGTCAAAAGTGAGTTTTGAAAGTCTGGGGGAAGTTTATGTGTTAAAACTTGTACAAACACTAGTGATGAGAGAGAGAGGGAGAGAGAGAGCATGTGAATGTTCTTAAGGAGGTAATGCTACCACCTTAAGATAAAAAAACTTCCCAAAGTTTATATTAATCTCAAAATGTCAGCAATATATATGTTGTAAAAAATAAAATATAGAATATTCTGAGATCTATTACCTACCATTCTAGGTAATGGAACAAGACAGTGAAGGTCCATGCTGTTGTCCTGGAACACATCCTAATAAGAATATAAAAACAAATAGGAACATATGTTCAATTTGTTTTAAGAACATGTGATTATAGTGATAATTAAAGTCAGGGTGGAGACTCTAATTATTTAATGTGAGCAGCGGAAGGTATAAAGATAGGAGCATGAGGACATTTGTAAATGAACACATAAATGAGCTTTAGGAATTCTCCCATCCATCTTTTCTATCTTAGCTGGCACTCTTCCATACAAGTATGTTGGTGATTAATGAAACATGAAAAGTTTAGAGGTAAAAAAAGAAAAGCCACAACTCTCAGTACTCATTAAACACCTACCTGATGACTTCAAAACTGTGATTTGATGAATCTGAAAACATTGTGCTTGATTTCACAGAGATTTGAAAGTAGGAGTTTTTCATCTAAGCAGCAACTGACATGTTAACACATATAGTTCCTTTTGAAATGTTTTACTTTTATTTAAGCATATCAAAGTTATGATCCATTCAAAAGTGTGTTATTGAAGATAAACCAAGAGCAAAGGCTGAAAAGCTGAATCATCTACCAACCTAGGTCAAAACACAGTTGAGACAAAGGTGTTTCAAACGTCAAGGATTTGGAGTTAACTGGTCAATCCATGTAACTGTTGTTCATCAAAATTCCAATAATAGAGATGGAGCGAAAGAACCTTCACAAAATGATGCAGGATGCATTATTATTTAGACTCAAGTCATTCATGAGATTAAGGTGCCCTTTATATAGCATAAGGAAGCAGTCAACCTAAACTGCAATCAGTGTAAAATAAGTCATAAATTTAGAAAAGATATAAAGCTATATTGGAGAAAAGAGTAAATGAGTCTGTAATATGAGTACAAACGGACAATGGTCAGCAAGAAGCCTTCCTTGAGACCTGGTGGAAGGTAAGAACCTTTCAGCACCTCACCCTCTCTGTGGGGATACATTTCCTGTTTCTGAAGAGTATGATACCAGGTCAGCCAGCACACTGAAAGATTGACCTCTAGTGCTTACTGAACAAAAAGAATGCAGCCTTTCTAAAGTCTCATGGTTTTGTTTTGTTGTTGTTGTCATTTGGTTTTGTGTTTTAGTTTTTCCACAATCTTGTACTGGCTGCATTGCACCATTTTTTCTGACTCAGAAGCCCCATATTAGTTTTTTTTTCCCTAGTACTTTTCTTTCACATAAAGTTGACTACTTACACTTTACTGCAAATTCTATAACATTTGTTGCTTTTTAATGTAAATATGTTTGAATGTCTTAATAATTCGTTATGAAATTATATCTCATGGTAAAATTGATAGCAAGGCAATGAACCACATTTACTTCAGAGTTTGCCACATACTGAACTTACTCCCAAGGCACTGTTGCTTAGAAATCATAGCTTTGCTTCCAGCTGGAGTGAAAATAGATGTTCTTCTGCTACAAACACTAAGTAGGTTTTCTCACTCTTAATTAAATGTCTCAATTACATCCTTTCTGGAATAGGATCTCCTGACCACTTGGCTCCGATATTGTCATGATGGCAGAATGAATCTCCATACAAACCAGGCAGTTGACATGCTTGTTTCCTCACCAATCTGAGGATGGTTATTGTGTGAGTTACGTGTTTGTCTGTAGTAATTGTCACAACTTCCTTCTTTGGAGGTGGTAAAGTAGCAGGTGCTATAGTGTATGGATCTATTTTAAGAACACCATCTAAAAGTTAGCACAAGGTACTTGCTTGCACCCATTTCTCTGCTAGTTTACTCTCAATGCAGGAAATTGAGACCAGTGAATGAGATAGGAGCACAGAAGGCTTGAATGCTTTCTCTTTCTTCAGTTACTAACTGTTACTTCAAAACTTTTAAGTTATGAACTACTGTGTCATTCACTTATCTAATCAGAGTGGTTAGTAAAGTCTGTGTGTGGTTCTGGGGGAAATTTTTAAATGAGAAAGGTTTTTTTTTTTTGTGCCTTGACATAAGGCTTCTTTTGATTTTACTAATGACAATATGTGTCAGTAAAGTGCGGCAGTGGATTATCAGCAATGGGAAAACAGACAAATACACATCTCTTAAAACAGACATTTTAAAGCAGAGTCATCTGACAGGAAATGAAACAGGCAAAACAGGTTCCCTGACTTGTGGGGACCAATGATAGCCTCTGTGATTTGGAGAGATGCTTCTGGAATCTGTTATCTCACCTCTCACCCATCACCTGCAATTAATTTTTAAAAACTGAATAATGGACAATAGTCATGTCAGGACATAATATCTCTATTGCTGAAACACAGCTTCTGAAAGTAGGGCTGATGACTATATTTTGTACCAAGTAGCCCAAGCAGACAGGTTACTGAAAAAAGATTCTGGCTACAACAGAAGTGGGCAGCTTAGATGACTGTGCTATTCTGAAATCCTCAGTGATGACCACCCCAACACACACACACATAAGCTGACTTAATTAAAATTTGGCATATCTGGTTACTAAGCAGCATTTCTTCCATTTTAGAATTAAAACTTAGATGGTTGGTCTTAAACAACGTAGATTGTATTCTAAGAGTGTAAATTGCAATATAGATGTATTTGTCTTTGTTGTGCAATTAAAATCATGAATAAAGTTCTAGCTAAAGTTTCATCACTGCTCACTGTGAACGAGCAGTTTTCAATCTTCTGTCTTCCATTGCCTTGACTATTTGACATATTTCCAATTACATCAGTGCTTAAAATACTTGTTTTTGTAGTATAAAACTGACAATTATTTGCACATACAGATAAGTTATTAACACATAAGAAGGAAATGTATGGTGTATGTCACATATAACAGATAACCAGTTTTAAACAAAGGAAAGAGAAATGAGATTATCTGTCCTCTTAGTTAAAGACCCACATATTCTTATACTCACTGGACAGGCTACTTCTTAAAAACCCTTGAAATGAACTATTCCAAGACAGTTTCCCCATTCCATTACCTTATTTTCATATTTGTTGATCATTTGTAAATAATTTACTTTTCCTTGTATTGAGATATTGGATTGACTCATTTCAATTAATTATATATTTTCATTGCTACTTTTTCTTTCTTGACATAGAATTTATTTTTTTAATTTATTTTTTTATAAATTACAGTTTTTTTCAGTTGTATCCCAACAGTAGCCCCCTCCCCCATCCTTTCCCAATCCCATCTCATCTTCTCCCATGCCCCTCCCCAGGTCCACTGACAGAGGAGGTCCTCCTTCCCTTCACTCTGACCCCAGTCTATCAGGTCTCATTAGGACTGGCTGCATTGTCTTATTCTGTGGCCTGGTAAGGCTGCTTCCCCATCAGGGGGAAGTGATCAAAGAGTCAGGCACTGAGTTCATGTCAGAGACAGTCCTTGTCCCTATTACTAGGGAACCGACTTGGACTCTGAGCTGCCATGGGCTACATCTGTGCAGGGGTTCTAGGTTATCTCAATGCATGGTCCCTGGTTGGAGTATCAGTCTTAGAAAAGACCCAGATATTTTGGTTCTGTTGGTCTCCTTGCGGAGTTCCTGTTCCTTCCAGGTCTTTCTATCTCCCTCTTCTTTCATAAGATTCCCCACATTCTGCCCAAAGTTTGGCCATGAGTCTCAGCATCTGTTTTAATACCTTGTTGGATAGAGTCTTTCAGTGGCCCTCTGTGGTAGGTTCCTGTCCTGACTCCTGTTTTCTTCTTCTTCAGATATCCATCCCATTTGCCTTTCTGAGTGAGGATTGGTCATCTTACCCAGGGTCCTCCAAAATATGCTCAAGTATATATCAAAGACTCAACCATGTTTGTAGCAGCTTTATTCATAATAGTCAGAATCTGGAAACAACCCAGATGTCCCTCAAATGAAGAATGGATGACAAAATTGTGGTTCATTTACACAATGGAATACTACTCAGAAATTAGAAAAAAGGAAATCATGAAATTTGCAGGCAAATGGTGGGAACTAGAAAAGATCATCCTGAGTGAGGTATCTCAGAAGCATAAAGACACACATAAAGTGGTATATACTCACTTATGAGTAGATATTATAATATAGGATAAACATACTAAAATCTGTACACCTGAAGAAGCTAAGCAAGACATGGAAGTTATAATCACATTTTGAAATAACAATACTTAGGTAGCTTTCAAAGGAAGAGTGTGGGAAAGAAGAATTTTGTCATCTGACTTCTCATTCCTCTCCTCCAGTACATGATGAGCACAATCCACTCACAGGGTTTTGAAACATCTGTCAGGACTTTACTGAACAGTTTGCAATTATAGGTCATGGGAGCCATTGGGCCTTATGTAAACCCCCTTTGTTGTATTGTTGTTTGTAACAAATTGCATACAAATGTGTGCAAATGTATAATATACTCATTTAGTAATGAAGTTAAGCCAAAACACAAAGCAGCTGTCGCTACAAGAGCATTCACTCATCTTCCCACTCCTGTGTAGTGTTACTTGTCTCCTTCGCTGCTCTCTGCCTTTGTGTGCTATGTCTCACTCCTTTCTCGTTACTTAAATGTAAAATAATATTTGCCTGTATTTCATTATTTCATTAAATTTTTCTAAAGTACTTTGAAGGCCCTATGAGTAATGTAGCAACACGGTGTCTAAATATCTAATAAGGTTAAGAGTCTAAGTAAAATTTTATTATATATTATGGAAAGACATTTTTAACTACATGTTAGTTCAGAAAATAAGACAGAATGTGAAGATTTAAATAGCATAGTTTTGTTTTCTATAATTTTAAATATAAATACATGATTTACACTTTTGTATATATTATTTTAAATGAATATTTATGTTACTAAAGAAATCTTAGTAAAATGTAAATATCAATTTTCTGAAAAATTGAAAAAGTAACTATTAATATTCTTCTAAATTAGATGCTCTGAATAAGTCAGTGGTAGATTTCTAAATCTTAAATCTAAAATAATAACAAAATGTAATTATTTACTTTAGCTATATGAACATGCCTGATTATTAGGGAATCACTTCAAGAGGATTAATCATATTGAACATCAACTAACACTTTTCTGATATATTAATTTTAGTAATTTAAGTGCTAGGCAATTAGGAGGTGAACATAACAACAGTTAAAAAGCCATGCCAAGTATGTGTTTTTATATACCAACAACAGCTTTCCAAGAAGGGGGCAGGGGTCATTAATGCTAGATTAAAAAAGAGGAGATGCTAGGGTTAAAATAGAAAGCAGAGATTTTTTTTTATTTAATAAATGAAAAAAATGTCACTCTGGTTCAAACTATCTTTTTTTTTTAATTTGCACTTCTGTATATCACTTTTGAAGCCTTCAAAAATGTCTTTCTTTTCTAAAATATTCTGGCTGGTTTTCAGTATTCTTTATTTTTATGTTTTCTCACATGATTCGTTGTTAAGAGACACTCCAGGATATTTTTCATAAACTGCATTCAGGTTAGAACCTTGGGTTTATTTTATTTTTTACACTAATGCAGCATATCTTTGTTCCTCACAAGAAACAAAAATATCTGGAGAGTGTAAAGCTTCCCAAGGTCATTGGCCTGTGTCTTTCCAACTCCTCAGCCAGGTATTCATTTTTCTTAGTTTCTTGTCAGTACGCCGGGATATCCTTCACATCTGTCTGTGCCTTTGCTTTTATTAGCAGAAAATACAGCTCTAGCTCCAGTGTCATGTGTGCTATAAAGGCAGGGTTTTCAAGGATTTGACAACTCTCATATTTCCCGGAGTATTCTCAACGTAACACAGAAACAGTTTATTACTGTTAAGTAGTGACTGTCTCTCCATCTTGAATAATGAAGTTCTCTAGGTCAATATTTTATACAATGATACATTTAAGGAAGCATTCCTCTTCAGCTTGGCACTAAAACAATGTCTGTCATAACACAGATCGATGTATTATCAATCTCACATGCTTGCACAATCAATCTAATTTACAGGGCAGGGAAAGTGTAATATGCTATTGAGTTAAAACAGGAATTTTCTACTACCAAAATGTTTGTAAAGACACATAATAAAATTATTTACAGAGAAGAGTTCCTACTGTACAGACTGGAATAAATTTAACCAGCTGTGAAGAGTACTCACAGCTGTAGGTGATTTACCTGCATACTTTGAAAAGCATAGTTCTACCAGGTATGAAAGACCCAGTTCCTTAGCTTCACAAAGCTGCTCAGAGAAGGCAGACAGCAGAAAGAAAGACAGACACATATTAAAAATCTGGCTCTTGTAACCTACAACTGCAGCACAAGTAAATAAATAAGTAAAACACAAAGAGAGCACAAAGAAGAGTTTTATAGAGTCATTAAAAATCAAACTCTTGTCTGGCTTTCGTTTGAATATTTCATGACAAGAAACCATTTCTAAGGGGGGAATGTTTCCACATTGGTCAGATAGCAGTATATTTCAGCAGAAAATAAATTCTAACTTTTCTGAAGACAGAGAATTTAGGCCATTCCAGTCTGCAGAGCCAGAATGTACATCTGCATAGATCGTCTTGGCAGCAGAAAACAAGCCCCTCTGAAGCTTCAAGTTTGTACAAACACCTGTTAAGGCTCTGCTTGCCCTCAATTCCATTTTGTATCTGGCAGCTTTGCAAGCATACTCCAACTGAAGCTGGTTTCATGGAATAGAGAAAATGTACCTTAGCCACAAATGAACATTTCTTTTTCTTTTTATATTTTTCTTCTTCCTTCATATTCCAATCCTGTTGTGAGGAAAGCCTTGCTGGGAAGGACTTCTCAGTGCTCTTTTCACACAGGTAAGCCTATTTCCATGGAAACACATTTTCATTTGGAATTTACCCATATTTTTGATAAAGGCTCTAGGTACACTTATTGTGCTGGTCCTAATATTTTTATTGTGTTCACAAATAGTAAAAGGAAACAACATGACTAATGTCTCAGAATAACACACACTGGCATACTTCTCATATGTCATTTTTATACATTCTTTTAGAGCGCCCATTCTCCTCTTCCTCTCAATCTCCTTCTTCCTCTCCTTTGCCTCCTTGTCTCCTGCTACCCCTCTCTGCCCCCCCCCCTTTCCACACTCTGTGATATGTGTCTCAATGCTTATGTTTGGAACTAAGTCACGATTTTTAGAGGAAGGCTGGGCCACATGGAAATACTTATTAAGATATTTCATGCAATATAATTAGCTAGATCCACTAACAGCCAGAATCCATCACCAGCCATGATTTACATGTTCTTAGATCCATGCTAACATTTTCAGATGAATTATAAATCCTAAATATTCTTAAAAGTAAAAAAATTCTACCATGACATTACAACAGGTCTGATCTGTCAAAATAAAGGCCATATTAGTATTTTTATTTTTGTAGTGAGGCTGGAGACTTTGCAGACTAACCATTTACCTACTCTATAGGTCTAGGGATGAGATTTCCAAGATGTCACTCTTTTGGCTATTGCCAATGTCTTCATACTTGAGTCTTTCAAGTAGAACCCTTGTCATGCCTCTGGCATTATAGGTGTCTTAGCTAGACACTCCCAAAACAAGCAACAAAGAAACTGCATAATACTGTTAATTGTATGCTTGTGCATTTTAAAAATCAATTGTTGTGTGAAATTATTGGTGAATTTGATTTTTATTTGCACCTGTCATTTGAAGCTTCCAATTCAAATTAATGTGCCAGAAGATCTATTCTATGTCTTCTCCAAGCTCCTTATCTTTTTTGAAATTAATTTTATTTATATATTTATTTATTGCAATTCATTCACTTTGTATCCCTGCAACAGCCCTCTCCTTTGTCTCTCCCCAGTCCCAACCAACATTCCTCTTCTCCCGTTATGCCCTTTCCCTATTCCCCTGATGAGGGAGGACCTCCTCCCATTCTATCTGCCCTAGCTTATCAGGTCTCATCAAGGCTGGCTGAGTCATCTTCCTTTGTGGCCTGGCAAAGCTGTATCCCACTGGGGGAGGTGATCAGAGAGTACTGAGTTCATGTCAGTGACAGCCCCTGTACCCCTTACTAGAGAACCCACATGGAAACTGAGTAGCCAAGGGGCTTCCTTTGAACAGGGGGTCTAGATCCTTTCCTTGCATGGTCCTTAGTTGGAGTATCAGTCTCTGAAGTTAAAAGCCAACAAACCAAGTAATCCAATTAAAAAATGGGGTACAGAGCTAAACAGAGAATTCTCAATAGATGAATGTCAAATGGCAGAGAAACAAAGAAACATTCAGAGTCCTTAGTCATGAGAGAAATGCAAATCAAAACGACCCTGAGATTTCACCTTAACACTCATCAGAATGGCTAAAATCAAAAACTCAAGGGATGATGCATGCTGGAGAGGATGTGGAAAAAGGGAACCCTCCTCCATTGCTAGTGGGAGTGTAAGCCTGTACAACCACTTTGGAAATCAATCTGGTGCTTGCTCAGAATATTAGGAATAGTGCTACTTCAAGATCCTACCACTCCTGGACATATACCCAAAAGATGCCTTACCATTCAATAAGGATATTTGCTCAACCGTGTTCGTAGCAGCTCGATTCCTAATAGCTAGAATCTATAAACAACCTAGATATCCCTCAGTTGAGGAGTGTATACAGAAATTATGGTACATTTACACAATGGAATACTACTCAGCAATCAAAAACAAGGAAATCATGAAATTTGCAGGAAAATGGTGGGATGTAGAAAAGATCATCCCGAGTGAGGTAACTCAGAAGCAAAAAGACAGAAATGATATATACTCACTTATAAGTGGATATTAACCATATAATATAGGATAAACATACTAAAATCTGCACACCTAAAGAAGCTAAACAACAAGGAAGACCCTGGGTGAGATGCTCAATCTTCACTCAGAAGGACAGATGCGATAGACATCGGAAGCAGGAGCCTTCCACAGAGGCTGACACACTCTACCACCAGGGCACTGAGGGAGGTAATGGCACTCATAGTCAAACTTTGGGCAGAGTTCTGGAATCCTTATGGCAGAAGAGGGAGATAGAAAGACCTGGAGAGGACAGGAGCTCCACTAGGAGAACAACACAACCAAAATACATGGGCCATATTGATATTAACCTACTTTGACCTAATTAACATTGGAGCAATTTTTATGAAGCAATAGATAACTCATGTATGTCGTGTATTTACTTTTTTAATTTTTAATTAATTAATTAAATTTACGTTTTGGTCATAGGTCCCTCCCTCTTCTCCTCTCAGTCCCAGCCCTCTCCTGCATACCTTCTCCCTCTACTCAAACAACCCAGCTCCTCTATTCCCATGAAGGCAGAGATTGTCATCCTCCCCTGTAGCCTTGTAGGGAAGTCCCATCAGGAGGAAGTGATCAGAAAACAGGCAACATTACTTCAATCCCTTAACTAGTGAGTCTACATGAATCCTCAGATGCCCAATGGACTTATCTTCTTGGGGACTGTGTATTCTTTTATGCTTATCCTGTACTATAGGACTAAAATCTGCTTGTAAGTGAGTATATACCATGTGTCTTTCTGGATCTGAGTTACCTCACTCAGGATGATCTTCACTAGTTTCATCCATTTGCCTGGAAATTTCATGATTTCCTTGTTTTTAATGGCAGAGTAGTATTCCATTGTGTTAACTTAGTATAGTTTCTTCATCTGTTCTTCCATTAAAGAACATCTAAGTTGTCTCTGGTTTCTGGCTATTACAAATAAAGCTGCTATGAACATGGTTGAGCAAATGTCCTTGAACTCATTGTCACATGAGACAAATTTCTGAACAGAACACCATGAGGTCAGGAGCTAAGATCTACAATTAACAAATATGACCCCTTGAAACTGAAAAGCTTCTGTAAAACAACACTAAAAATAGAACAAAATGGCAATCTACACATTAGAAAAAGATATTCACCAACCCTACATCTGACATAGGGCTAATATCAGGAATATTTAAAGAACTCAAGAAATTAAACACAACAAACCAAATAATCCAATTAAGAATGGGATATAGAGCAAAACAGAGAATTCTCAACAGAGGAATCTTGAATATAGAAAAGCACTTAAAGAAATGTTCAACACCCTTAGTCACCAGGGATGTGCAAATCAAAATGACTCTGAGATTCCAATTTATGCTTGTCAGAATGGCCAAAATCAAAACCTCAAGGGACAGCACATGCCAGCCAGGATGTGGATAAAGAACACTCCCCAATTTTTGGTGGGAGTGTGACCTTGTACAGCCACTTTGAAATCAATCTGGCACTTTCTCAGAAAACTGGGACTAGCCATACTGCAAGATCCTACTATATCACTTCTGGACAGACACCTGGAAGATGCTCTACTTACAATTTCATACTATTTACAGTTCTAGCATATGATTATCTCAAAGCATTTTTATAATTTTAAAGACTAGACTTTATGGGGAAACAGGATAGACACCGGATGTGATAGAAGAGAGGGAACAGGATGGGCGCCTACCACAGATGTCATCTAAAAGACTCCACTTAGCAAGATATTGAAGTAGATGTGGAGACTCTCAGCTGAACTTTGGACAGAGCGTGGAGAGTCTTATGGAAGATGGGGGATATAGAAGGCCCTGGAGGGGACAGGAGCCCCACAAGGAGACCAACAAAACCAAAAAAAAGTTGCTCCTGGGGGGCACTACAGAGTGATCCACCAGTCAAGGACCATGCATGGAGAGGACCTAGACACCCTGCTCAGTCTCCATGTGGGTGTCCAGTACAGAAGAGACAGTCTCTGACATAAACTCTGTTGTCTGCTTCTTGATCACTTCTCCCTAGTGGGGCAACCTAGGCAACCCACAGAGGAAGAGGATCCAGACAGTCCTGGTGGGACCTGATAGGCTAGGGTCTGATAGTAAGGGAGGAGGACTTCCTCTATCAGTGGACTAGGGGAGAGGTGCTGGGGAGGAAGAGGGAGGGAAGGAGATGACGCAGGAGGCTACAAATGGGATACAAAGTGAAAAAAATTGGAAATAATAAAGAAAAAAGACAAGAATTTTAAATAGCCTTTATACTCGACCATTCTCTCACCCACAACTTTTTTCCGCTGATAAAAGCATTCTCCAATATGACCATCTCAATGTCAAAACAAAGAAATTCTTTGAAATTTCTGAATCTTATCATTGTAAAATCTGCATTCATTTTAATTAAGTAATTATGCAATTCACAATATATTTGGGGGAAGTGCTTGAGAGAATAATAATGTGCCTCAAGTTCCAGAATGCCTTTATCTATAAAAATTGTGATGAGCTAGGTGATCTTGCTCTGAACATAATATGTGCAGAGCTGAGGCCTAGAGAACTAATGATTTGGTCAGGACCTCTACACCTCCACATTCTCTGAGCACCAAAACCTTGGTTTAAATTGTAATGGCTCTCTGTCAATTCCATATATTAAAAACAACACTCAGAGAGGGTTTTGACTCAATAGTTTGTGTTAAACTAAGTGAACTCAGGTCAGGAAATGATGGTATTGACGCATAGTTCATCTAATGTAATCATATGCTAAAACTGTAAGAAGTATGAATTTGTAATTTCTAATTAGATTAGAATGGCCAAAATCAATAATTTCTAATTCTATTAGAAATTACACTTTCTAATAATTAATCTCAGCATTTTTCCCAAAAGAGTATTATACTGAAGTGACCCACAAACCAAACAGATGAATCACCTGTTTAAAGAGCCAATTGGGATTCAAAGCATAGGTGTTTTCCCTAACTTAGTTTCAAATGTGTCAAGGAATTGCTGTTGAGATCCAGCAAAGTCTTTAAAGTGATGCTGTATGCTATAATTCTACCTTGCAAAGAAAGTTGTATAAAACATGTCTCAGTTTAGTATGAATACGTGACAGGGTATGTTCATTGCAGTCTATTAATTTGTCTTGCATAGACTGAGAAACACTATAATACCAATAACTTTAACATCATTCTACAAAACTATGTTTTCATTGTTTACACCCAAAGTGCAAATATTAAAATGTGTTTTCTGTACATCTAAAAATATTCTGCCTTTTAATGAAATTTCTGCAAAAATACCTGGTTATAATTACTGCTGAGACCCATATTCTATTCATGTTTGACCACATTCCCATTGTTTTCTCCGTTATTCAACTACTTTTCAAATTCTATCAATTTTATGTCCTCATATTTACAATATGATTCTTAGGTCTACTAAAATGAGATGCACTCTATTCATTCACAAGGTCAGACAGTATTTAATCTGTTTTTTAAAAATATTTTTCTGACCAAGTCTCTTGCTTTCAAAATCTTTCCTTAAACATGGATTACAGAATAATTTTCTAAAGCATTGAAACTGTGTTGTTAAGATATTTTTCTCTCCACCCCTCCAGTTTGATTTATATTCTTCAGTCCCCACTTAATTTCTAACCTCTGATATTTAATTTTTTAATCATAAACTGTCCCAAACCCTGCTCATCAGCCTAAACAAACCACACTGAGTTCTTCAAAAAGTGTCAGAAAAACAAATTTTCTAAATTAAGTAAAATTAAAGAAATACAAGAACTAACAAAATATTTTATTATTAAAATGAATCATGTCAGATCTAATGCATTTTTCTAAGATTCCCCAAAATTTTACGAGAAGAAACACCTAGATGAGCCAAAACATCCACATCACAGAACTGACCTGTTTTTATCCATTATCCATAATGGAAGATTATGCATTGTCTATGTCCCTGCCTTTCATAGAAGCCACATTTATTCATGGAAATAATAGAAGTATTATTATCAGTTCCATCAAGGCTACATAGTATATACCTAGCAATGTGTTTATGTCATTTAATATTCACATCAACCTAGGGGGTAGGTACTATTTCTGTTTTCTTCAATTAGTAGATTACAGGATCAAGGTAGAGAGAATTTAATTACCTTGCCCCAAGGCCCCACAGCTGATTAGCATTTTTGGGTTATCCAACCAGGCACTATCTCTTTAGAGCCAAATTTGTGAATGTTATTCCATTACCACATTAGTAAGCTTTCATGGATATCTGCTGCAATAATGAACAAGAAAACCATAAATACATTTTCTCCACCATCACCCTGTTAGAATGTTATAGGAATACTAAAGTATTCAACATGGTATGGTACATGCGTAAGAAGTATCCACATGGACTTCTTGTTTGTCACTTCCTGCTTCCACTCCCAATTTTTTCTTGTGACTTACGTTTCTGTCTGTTAACATATTTGCTTTATTTGATGACATACTGAAACTAGACGAGTTTAGCTAGAGGAAAGGGATCCAAAAGCAGGCAACAGAGTCAGAGACAGCCTCTACAGCCACATTGTTAGGGGACCCACATGTTGACCAAGCTACACATTTGCTACATATAAGTAGAGAGGTCTAGGTCCAGCACTTGCATGCTGTTCAGTTGGTGTTTCAGTCTCTGTGAAACCCCATGGTCTTAGCTTAGTTACTCAGCAAATCTTGTGGTGTCCTTGATGCCTTTGGCTCCCTCAATCTTTCCTCTCACTCTTCCATAGAACTCCCCAAGCTCAGCCTAGTGTTTGGCTGTGGGTCTCTGCATCTGTTTTCATCAGCTGCTGGATCACAAGGAGTCATGCCAGGCTCCTGTTTGCAAGCATAGCAGAGTATCAAAACAATTCTGAGATTCCATCTCACACCATTCAAAATGGCTAAGATCAAAAGCTCAAGTGACAGCACAGGATGGCAAGTAGGGTATAGAGAAAGGGAAACACTCCTCAATTGCTAGTGGGAGTATAAACTTGTACAACCACTTTGGAAATCAATCTGGAACTTTCTCAGAAAAAAATGGGAATAGCTTTACCTCAAAACCCTGCTCTAACTCCCCTGGGTATGTACAGTCAAAAGACACTCCACCGTACAACAAAGGCACTTGCTCAACTATGTTGATAGCAGCCTTATTCACAATAGCCAGAATCTGGAAACAACTAAAAAATGGATCTTTAACATTTTTGACTTTAAGTTTCAGATGAACATTTTACTGTTGCAGTTCTTTCTAGAAGGCTCTGAATTTAGCAACTCAGTGGGGCTTGTTTTCAATTTTTATACTCCTTAAAGTTATACACAAACCATTGGAGTTTCCTATGAATTCTTCCCAATAATTCAATCAGCAAATTTAGAAGTATTAATAGGTTTAAGAAGTTCCTGGTTTTTATAACTAATGAACATTTTATATTTAAAATAAAAAGCACTAATAATTTAATCTTTTATTCATAAGACTCAATTCAACTACTAAACATTAAAACTTGATTCCTCTTCTCTTGTTTTGGCTACATTATTGACTCTATGTTACACAGCAATTTATTATCCAAATCAAACTTGGTCAAGCCATTTTACCACTACAACCATTTCTTTGGCTTATTGTCGTGTTGTATAAAGAATAAGATCTGTCCTTCTTATAGTCCCTGTTGAAGGAATTTTTCCTTCTCAACCTCTTCTATTCCCACCCTCCCACTCTCATGCTGAGAAAAGATGTAAGAAATCCTAACATACTGCAATGCACTGAACCGATATTTTGGATTTCTGGTGGTTACATGTAGTTCTTTTCACTTCTAAAGCTATCTATCTTCAGCGCTGTTTACTACTTGAAGAATCAGCAACAGTATAATACTGCCAATATAACATCACACAGTCTCATAATATCTATAGGCATGCTGCAGGCATATGCCACAGTGTTTATGTGGAAAAAAGATCTGTGTCTGTCCTATAGCTTGCACTATATTTAGGCATTTATTTAAAATCAAGAAAGTATTTCAAGTATTGATTTCTGAGATTGTAACCTCATAAATTTGAAGGTTCAGGGGCTTAAAACTTTACATAGAATTGACTCGAGGTACTTGAAACACGAAATTTATCTATTATTTTTCAATTAACTATTTATATATTAGCTTTAATTATTTAAACCAATCTAACCATTAACTGTGTCTTGTCTTGACAATGTTTTCTTTATTGAAGACAATGCTGTAAACGGGAAAGATTCTGGGCCAATACTCCAACTTCTTCTCAGGGTCTCAAGAGATTTAATGTGTCAGTCTAACTCTTGTAAAAGCTACAGCTACAACACTTTTATTATGTTCTCATATAATCTCTTCATGTCAAGGGTTTTCAGTCCCTTGGAGCATTCTTTGGGGCTTAGATAAAGATGCCACAGACTCAGCATAATTTTATTGTGTTTTTGAGACTTATTGCAAAGACTGCACTAACTGAAACAAAACTGTTATTAGCAGGCATGCAGGGGACTTGTTGATCTTGCTTGATATTTTTCCAAATACATTTTAAAATTCAGAATTTAAAGCTTGTCTATAGCTAATTGACTTACAGGAAACAATTTTCTTCTTTTTAATGATTTTGCCATGTTTTTTATTTACCTGATTTCAAAAGATCCCAGTGAATCCAGGTATGAAACATTTTGTAACCAGAATCAATTTTATTCTTGTACAACATTATTTCATTTATAAAAACTTGAAGGAATATATGAAAAGAAAGAGATAATTAAATATTATATTATAATATAAATATTCAACAATATTCCAGGTTAATATGTGAATAAAATTAAATAAATGTAGAAAAAAGGAGCATTCACATAGAAAAATTAAAAATAAATATTAGTTGTGAAATTCATGGAAACTAAAATTCTACTGGAGAAAAGATACTCTCACATTTTCAAATCGAGATGATTGAGAAAAATACTATCTTACTCCCTAGAGATAGAATATGTGTATCTAAAATTATACGGCTTTCTTGGTACCACATTAACAGACTTTGGTCCTGCCATCTTACTTAAGTGGCTAACCGGCATATTTGATGTCTGACTACTATATCAGAAAGTTCTACCTTGCGTAGTTAGCCTAGAGTTAACCAAGAAGAGTTCAGTTTTCAGAAAGTATTTTGAATCTTTATCTTGTTAAAGCATTTTAGCATGTATTGAATATAGCAGCTGGTACTGTCAAATAAAAGAATGTTATTTAGCATGGCAAAACTTTGATAATACTCAAATGACTATTTTCTAGAGAATGATAAAATATTATTTGAAGTAGTTGTTATTTATTATATTGAAATATTTATTATATGTTTGAAAGCTTTAGAAATAGCTACAATTCATTATACTTTGGCGAACACGTTAGAGCTGAGTGATCATTTTTTGTCATAATATATGCTAACTATGTAAAAAAAAAGCCATATTATGCAATGAGAAGTAAAATGAAATGACTCATGTAGAAGAAAAGCAACTACGGGAAACAGAATCAAACTTTGTTTTAATTAAAGAAGTACATGAATGTGTAAAATGATGTATAATTTAATTATATGTTTAGCTTTAATTACAAAATAAAAACATTATTGCATAAAATATGAATGCTTCTATCCACCAGACCTTATATATAACTTCAATATGTAATTGAGCCTGAGCCTTTGACCACATTACAGATTGTCCATTTCTTTAACATTCAAAATAAAAGTAAAGAATATGTATATGTGAGTTTAGTCTTTAAAGCTTTGGTTTTTGGAAAGTAATTCAGGCCATCACTTTCATTTCTGGAGTCTGACTTCAGTGTAGAAAATTTAGACATGTTATTCCTTTCCAAATGAATTAAAGTACATATTTGTGTAACTACTTTTGAATGCATTTGCAAAGAATTATTCAAAGTGTTTATTCAGATGAATTATAATGCCAATACAAAAAGCCAAGTTTTTCATCCAATCTTTTCTTGTGAGCTGAGAAATGGATTTTCTCTCAAATGATATTAACAAGTTGGTATCTTTCATCTTTGTAAGCATCTTCTGGTGTGTCATGCCGGCAATGTCATCTGACTTTTCTGTGGCACATCAAGCTACAGCAGGAGCCAAACAAAACTTTTGCTTTAGGGATACATTATTTAATTTGTGATGAGGAACATGACCATGACTTTTTAAATTTTAATATTTTACCCTAAACATCAAATTTTTTTCTTGGTAAATGATAGAATGAAGTGGCCTATATTCATAATGCTGTGACCATTTGTTTTTTATCAGGTCAACTTCAATATCAGCAATGCAGAGCAACCATCTGTGAAAGTTGTTCTTCATAATATTCGTGTTCTCTATCAACTATTCAGGACATTTTTGAAGCAATAAAAATGATTTGTTTTCTCATCCTCAAAAGAGGCACTGGTTGAGTTGGTTCTTCAATCATATTGTTATGGGTTGAATGACTTTATTCCTACTCACATCTTGAAACTATAACTATTACAAATCTTAGTGTAGCCTTCTTTAGGAAAATGCTCTATACAGGTACAATTAGTTAAACTGAAATATGACCACACAGGAGAAGATTAATCACCAATACAATGTGACTGGTGACACTTAAGAATACAGGGATCTTGGACAATACACAGTTACCTATATAAAGAGTATAACTAAGTTGACCCATCAATGAAATGTCTAAAGTTACAAGAGAAGTGAGAAACAGGTCCTTCTGTAGGTGTTTCCGAAAAGCATGATTTCCTGATACAAACTTATCATCTTGGATACTGACAGAAAGTAACCTGCTGTAAATGCTCTGTCAAGCTTCTATACACAGCAGTACTTACCATAACCATTTCAAAATTAATATAAAATGAATTAGTAAAAATTAGAGTCTCCACAAATTATCTTTTTTATTTAATTTACTGAAGTAGTTGTATATAAAAGACTAAGTATTAAAGAAGTGTTAGATTATCATTAAAATGATTTTTAAGTTTGGAAAATATAATTCTTATGGTACTATAAACAAAATATTTTTAACTTTCCCATCTTAAAAATAGGATGTTAAGCCTACTACAGAGGGCCCCTGAAAGACTCTACCCAGCAGGGTATCAAAGCAGATGCTGAAACTCATTGCCAAACTTTGGGCAGAGTGCAGGGAATATTACACAAGAAGGGGTTGATGAAAAGACCTGGAAGGTACAGGAGCTCAGCAAGGAGAGCAACAGACCAAAAAATCTGAGCACAGGGGTCTTTTCTGAGACTGATACTCCAACCAAGGACCATGCATTGAGATAAGCTAGAACCCACAGATGTGGCCCATGTCAGCTAAGTTGCCAAGTGGTTTCCCTAGTTAGAGAAGCAGGGGCTGTTTCTGATATGAACTCAGTGGCTGGATTTTTGATCACCTTTCCCTGGGGGGATTGCAGCCTTACCAGGCCACAGTCCAGCTGAGACCTGATAGGTTAGGGTCAGAGAGAGTGGGAGAAGGACCTCCCCTATCAGTGGACTGGGGAAGCCTCATGGCAGTAGAAGAGGGAGGGCAGGATAAGGAGGGGACAAAGGAGGGGGCTACAGCTGGGATACAAGATGAATAAATTGTAATAATTTTAAAAAATTAAAAACAGAAAACATTTCAAGAACTCAATAACTCAGGAAGTTAAACACCAACAAACCAAATAATCCTATTGAAAATGCGGTACAAGCCTAAACAGAGAAATCTCAACAAAGGAATATCGAAATGCAGAGAAACACTTAAAGAAATGTTCAGCATCCTTAGTCATCAGGGAAATACAAATCAAAACAAATCTGAGATTCCACTATCAGAAAGGCTAAAATCAAAAACAGAAGTTACAACACGTGTTGGAGAGGATGCAGAGAAAGGGGAACCCTCCTCCATTGCTGGTGGGAGTGCACTCTTATACAACCACTTTGAAAATAAATCTGGTGCTTTCTCAGAAAATTGGGAATTGCACTACCTCAAGATCCAGCTAGTTATGCCACTCCTAGGAATATACCCAAAGGATACCCCACCATTCAATAAGGACATTTGCTCAACCATGTTCATAGTAACTTTATTCATGATAGCCCAAAACTGAAAACAATATATATGTCTGTCAACCAAAGAATGAATAAAGAAACTATGGCAGTTTCATCTCTCCCTTCTTTCTGCACTCTGCCCAAAGTTTGGCTATGAGTCTCAGGATCTGCTTCGATACCCTGCTGGGCAGAATCTTTCAGAAGCCCTCTGTGGTAGGCTCCTGTCCTGTTCCTGGTTTTCTCCCTCTTCCATTGTCTATCCTGTTTGCCTTTCTTAATAAGGATTGAGCATCTTACCCAGAGTCCTCCTCCATGATTAGCTTCTTTATGTGTACAGATTTTAGTATGTTTATTCTGCATTTTATGTCTAATATCCACTTTTCAGTGAGTATATACCATGTGTGTGTTTCTGTTTCTGGGGGACAGGAGCTCCACAAGGACAGCAACAGAACCAAAAAATTAGGGCCCAGGGGTCTTTTCTGAGACTGATACTCTAACCAAGGACCATGCATGGAGATAACCTAGAACCCCTGCACAGATGTAACTCATGGCAGCTCAGTGTCCAAGTGGGTTCCCTAGTAATAGGAACAGGGACTGTCTCTGACATGAAGTCAATGGCTGGCTCTCTGATCCTCTCCCCCTCATGAGAGAACAGCCTTAATGGGCCACAGAGGAAGACAATGCAGCCAGTCCTGATGAGACCTGATAGGCTAGGGTCAGATGGAAGTGGCAGAGGACCTCACCATCAGTGGTCTGGGAGAGTAGCATGGGAAGAGAAGAGGAAGGGAGGGAAGGATTGGGTACAGCTACTATGAAAAGTAATGTGGATATGCTTTACATATCTAAAAATGAGTATATCACAAGACTGAACAATACCACACTTGGGAATATAGCCAAATAATTCTATATCTTGCTACGAAATATGTACTCATCCATGTTCATTGATGCACTATTCATAATAACCAGAAAATTCATATTATGCATAATAATCATAATGGACTAGGGATCTATCAACTGGTAAATAGATAATAAAAAGGTAGTACATTTAAACAAGGGGATATAATTAAGGTATTTAGAAAAATAAAATTACTAAACTTGTAGTTAAATGGATAGTACTAGAAACAAGAATCCTATGTGAGTTAACACATACAAAAAAAGCCAAATATTATGTATTTTTCTTATATATGGATGTTAGTTTTACGCTTTGTATGCATGTGCTTTAATACAAGTAACAATAAGCAGTTACTTATAATAAGCTAATAAGGGAACATGGAGAAGAGTAGATCTTTTGAGGAAGGGGAATAGAGAATAGTGTTAGAAGAAGGTAAATGAAAAATTAGAATCGAAAAATTAAATGGGGAAGAATAAATGAGGAAACACGGGGAGGAATAGTTATCACCGAAAGTCATTTGAAATGTCATATGAAAACCCACTTTAGAAGGCTCCAAATATATATATATATACCTGAACTAAAGTTAAAAAGAAGTCACCATATAGTGGAGAAAACTATGCACCAACTGGACAAGTTATTCCCCCACGTAAAACCTCCAGAGTCAGGAGTAAGCGATATCTTGAGATGTTGGCCACAGGGTTCCATGGAGACCCCCCCCCCACAAACATCAGAGGCTATTGGTTAATCTTCATTACCTAATGGTAAAGTCCCACGCTGAAGACACACTTACTTGGACACAGTCTTGGAACCTGAAGATAAAGCTGGTGCCTAACTACAAGCTTCAAGGCTACTGACTAGGAATTTTTAGTGCATCATAAACGGTGGAGGGCAACATATGGAGAAAGAACAGTTTGAGTTCAGGCCTCACATCCTCCTCTCAGAGGATCCTGGGAGCTATATCCTAATGACCCTGTCTAATCTGCATTACTTTGCAAAGGTCCCATCTCCATATACTCGCAGCTTTTGACACAGATAGTGATGTAAACACACAGTAGTTACTGGGTTCACAGTTGAAGCTGGCTTGTTGTATTGTGATTTTATTATTTATGGTACTTGAAGTCACATTCTTTGATATTAGTGAAAAACAGTGATCATCAGTATCACCTACCTACAAACCTGAGACCTACAAAACAGACCTGCCTGCAAGATATACTGGTACAATTATGGCACAAATTTTATGGGGTGAAAAAAACTTTTTTGATTAGATTGATAGCCCATTCCATGAGATGAAAACCAAATCTGAAGTGTTTAAGGGGTGAATAAGTCATGGAGTTGGTGGAAAAACTACTAATAATGCTCTACTAAATGGCGATAACAATAAAATGACTTCTAATGACATATTGCTATACCAAAAGATCAGAGAATCCATCAATTTCCTAAGAAAACTGTCGTTGTCAATATTAGATGATCACTCCACAGGTAGACCTAAAAATGGGAGGTTAGCTATAGGTATTTCTATTAGTGAATATCTGTCAATAACCTACAGGTCAAGGTTTCCAGATAGATAGTATAATAACTAATCTTCAGACACGATCTGTATTTGGCAGGTATGAAAATTGAGACTGAATGCCTATTGACTTGGGCAACCAGACCATAAACTCATCCTCTTCTTCCGGGTTCAGCCTTCACTTACACAGCCTTAATCAAAAATAAATAAATAAAAAATAAAAAAATCTGGGTTTGAATGCGGTGGTTCTTGTTGTTATTTTGTTTGTAACTGTATGTTATAGAAAATCACTAGATCACTATATCATGCTTAATTTTTTTTGTCAGCTTGACAAGAACTAGAGTGATCTCCACATCTTAACTCTAACTGTGACCTCACATGTGCAAATAATGTCTCTGCTGTAAAAATCTTTCAGAAACTGGTACAGATGTACAGTTCCGGTGCTCAGAAAGCTGAGGCAAAAAGTTACACACAAGTGTGAGGTCAGCTTGAATTACATGAGCTCCAAACAACCAGGGGTACATAGTAAGACCCTATTTTACAAACAAAATGAGTGAAATAAAAACCAAACAGCAACTAAGCAAGCATATAAACAAATTAAAGAGAAAACATAAAAAATTCAAATGAAAGCTTTCCCTTCCTAAATGTTGATCCTTTTTCAGATCCTAAGGGCTATTATCTTGGACTACTTTTCAAATTCCTTTCTTCTGTTACAGGAATTTCCTTATCAAATGCTATGTAGAGTATAAAATACATAAATAGACTTTAAAATTTCAATTCCAAAAATAAGAGAACATCATGAATTAAACTAATTTATACAAAATATATGTTTTACTTTGATAACTAGAATATAGATTGGATACTTCTTTATTTACCCCACCACACCTCAGCATCAGGAGTGGTAGTTGAGTTAAGTTGCCGTAAAAATAAATACAAGATTCTCTCTTCCAAAGTTCATTTTAAAATATGAATTAATATATGTATATCATATGTATATATATGTAGTATTAAAATATATGATTTAGAAAATGAAATTTAAAATTTCTAAGACTCTTTGGTATTCCATGCTTTGATATTTTTTCTGTTCCTTTACCAAATAATTTTGTTCTTATTCATAACTCTACTGTATTTTCAATTTACTTATAAGTTGGGAGGGTAGATGACAAGAGAAGGGCTTGTAAGTGTCATGGCACAAATGTGAAGGTCTGGAGAAAAAAAAATTCGATGTGTGTCGGGGGGGTTGAGACAGGGTTTCTATGTGTAGCTTTATCTGTCCTGGACCAACTTTGTAGACCAGGCTTGAGCTCAGAGATCCTCCTGCCTTTGACTCCCTGAGCGCTGGGATTACAGGCAGGATCTCCGTGCATGGAGAAAACCACTTTTGTATGGGTTCTAGAATTCTCAAACTCCAATTACAAGGTTTTCACACAGTCTTTTTACCTGCTGATACTTTATCTCTTCATTAAGAAAAAGAAATCTTTTATTTGTTTACCTTTATCTTTGGCTCAAGTTTCGACTCTCCTTTTCACAAATCTAGGACAATACTAGTAATGAAAATTAAAATTTTATTGCACTATTTATGTTTGATTGTGTATTTTGTGTTTGTGAGTAGAGGTAACTGAGCACCATTAACCATAAGCAACCATCAAGGGACAAACTCAGGTACTGATCTTCACTTTCTGCTTTGAGACAGTGTCTCTTTCTCATTTGCTTCTGGTGCACCAAAACACCTGTCTCATGGAATTCCAGAAATTCTCTGACTTATGCCTTTTATCTTGATGTGGAATCACTGGGATTACAGATGCCTATTCAGTGCTTCCAGGAACTCTGACTTTGTCCTGCACCTTGTTGTTGGAGCACTGGCATTACAGATGCATACTCTTGTGACAGGCTTTCTATAAGTTCAGGAAATCCAAGCTCAAGTCCTCACAATTGTGCAACAAACATATTTCCCATTGGATATCTCTTTAGGCAGCAAAATTAAGACATTATCTATACTATAATCTAATACTTATTGTAATATATAATTATATAATGTATACTAACTTATTATAACATATAATTAATATACCATATAGTAAAAGTTATATAAATATATATTTATATATTGTATTTTATAGTGTAATGTAATAATATGATAGTATTATAATGTAATTATACATAATATTGTAAGTAAATTATATTAATGTATTTTATGTATAATACATAATTATACAATATATAATACCATATTATTATTATTTCTTTTTATTTAGTTACTTATTTACTTTTCATATCAATTGTAGCCCTCTCCTCTCCTCCTTGTTCCTCTTGTCTGTCCCTCCCTCATTCCCCTATCCCCCTTATCTGCCCCTCAGAAAAGAGGAAACCCCCCAAAAAACTGCCCCAGCATGCCCGGTCTTATGAGTAATGTGTACTTCCTCTTTTAAAGTGTCTTGAAAAGGCAGCCATGCCAGGGTAAAGTGATCAAAAGACATGCAGCAGAGAGTATGTACGAGGCAGCCCATACCCTGGGCTCACATGGAGGCTAAGCTGCCCATTGGGTATATATGTGTGGAGGGTCTAGGTCTAGTCTGTGCCTGGTCCTTATTTGGTGCTTCAGTTTCTGCAAGGCCCTGTGGGCCCAGGTTAGTTGGGACTATTACTCTTCTTGTGGAGTTCGCGTACCCTCCGGGCCATTCTATGCTTATCCCAATCTTCTACGAGACTCCCTATACTCTGCCAATGCTTAGCTACGAGTCTTCGTTTCTGTTTCAATCCATTGCAATCTGTTTCAATCTGTTCCAAGTCTCGTAAAGGACAGCCATGGAAGGTTCCTGCCTGCAAACTCGGTAAAGCATCATCAATAGTGCCAATGAGATGGCTCTCTCCGATGGAGTGGGTCTCAGCTGGAGCCAGGCAACTTTGCACACTCCCTTGATCTCTGTTCTGTCTTAAATCCTACATATCCTTAAAGCAGGGTTAATTGTGGAATGAAATTTTTGTAGGTGGGTTGGTGTTTCCCGCTTTTCACAAGAAGTCCTGTCTGGTTAGAGAGTGGCCTCTCCAGTCTCCATGGTCCTGGCCACCAGGGGTTTCAGCTAGAGTTACCACATCTCCTCCAAGGGGCACAACCTGTTGCAATTCTCTGCTTTGTCTAAGAGGTACGCCCATCCATGGTAGCTCCTCTCTGTAAGCCCTCTGTCTTCTCGGCCCTGCTTAACCTGTATCTGATCCCTACCCTCATTCCATGCAGTGCTCTCTCTGCTATCACTAATCACTTCTGTTGAAAATTCTATTTCTACTTCTTGGTGAAATTCGAGCCTCCTCCCTTGGGTCCTCCTTGTTTCTTTGCTTCTTTGGGTCTGTGAATTGTAGTGTGGTTATCCTGTACTGTATGACTAATATGTAATTTGCCTACAAATTTCATGATTCTTTAATTTTAATTTTTTGTATTAATTATAGTTTATTTGCTTTCTATCCCGGCTGTAGCCTCCTCCTTCATTCCTTCCCAATCCCACCCTCTCTCTCATCTCCCCACATCTACCTCTCCAAGTCCACTGATATGGGAGGTTCTCCTCCCCCTCCATTTGACCCTAGCCTATCAGGGTCTCATCAGGACTGGCTGCATTGTCTTTCTCTGTGGCTTGGTAAGGCTGCTCTCCTATCAGGGGGAGATGATCAAAGAGCTAGCCATATGTTCATAGCAGCTTTATTTGTAATAGCCAGAACCTGGAAACAACCCAGATGCCCCTCAACTGAGGAATGGATACAGAAATTGTTGTACATCCACACAGTGGAATACTACTCAGAAATTAAAAACAAGGAACTCATGAAATTTGCAGGAAAATAGTGGGAACTAGAGAAGATCATCCTGAGTATTCCAGAAGCAGAAAGACACACATGGTACATACTCACTTATAAGTGGATATTAGACATATAATATAGGATTTTCTTGTTTTTTAGCTGAGTATATGTGTAAACTTTCCACATTTCCATTGTGTAAATATTCCACAGTTTCTTTATCCATTCTTCAGTTGAGGAACATCTCGGTTCTTTCCAGTTTCTGGCCATTACGAATAGATCTGCTATGAACATAGTTTAGCAAATATCCTTGTTGTGTGGTGGGGCATCTCTTGGGTATATGCCCAGGAGGATATAGTGACATCTTGAGATGGCACTATTTCCAAATTTCTGAGAAAGTACCAGATTGATTTGATTTCCAAAGTGGTTGTACAAGTTTAAATTCTCACCAGCAATGGAGGAGAATTCCCCTTTCTCCACATGCAGTCTAGCATATTGTCATTTGAGTTTTTGGTCTTAGCCATTCTGACGGGTATGAGGTGAAATCTCAGGGTAATTTTGATTTGCATCTCCCTGATGACTAAGGGCATTGAATGTTTCTTTAAGTGTTTCTCTGTCATTCTATATTCCTCTGTTGAGAATTCTCTGTTTAACTCTGTACCCCATTTTGTAATTGGATTACTTGATTTGTTGCTTTTTAATTTTTATGATCAATCCTCACTCAGAAAGACAAATAGGACAGACATCAGAAGAGGTAGAAAACAGGAAACAGGACAGGAGTTTACCACAGAGGGCCTCTGAAAGACTCTACCCAGCAGTGTATCAAAGCAGATGCTGAGACTCATATAACCAAACTTTGGGCTGAGTTCAGGGAGTCTTATGAAAGAATGGGGAGATAGTAAGACCTGGAGAAAACAGAAGCTCCACAAGGAGAGCAACAGAACCAAAAAATCTGGGCAAAGGGGTCTTTTCTGAGACTGATACTCCAACCGAGGAACATTCGTGGAGATAACCTAGAACCCCAGCTCAGTATCCAAGTGGGTACCTTAGTAAAAGGAATAGGGACTGCTTGTGACATGAACTCAGCTGCAAGCTCTCTAATCACCTCCCCCTGAGGGGGGAACAGCCTTACCAGAGGAAGACAATGCAGCCAGTCCTGATGAAACCTGATAGGCTAGGGTCAGAGGGAAGGGGAGCAGGACCTTCCCTATCAGTGGACTTGGAGAGGGGCATTGGAGGAGATGAGGGAAGAAAGGTGAGATTGGGAGGGAATGAGAGAAGGGGCTACAGCTGAGATACAAAGTGAATAATCTGTAATTAATACAAAAAATGAAAAATTAATAAAAAAAGAAATATCTCTGATGATGATCAGATAAGGCACTGATTTGACTGTAGCATAATATCATTAAGAATCATTTTATTTATTTTTTGTTTTGTTTTAGACAAATATTGTTTGGTTTTGTCCTAGGTTTCTGGTCTATCTAGTCACTCAGTTACCTACTCAGTGTTGGGGTGAGGTCCTTTTTGTGTAGTGGGCCTTGGGTTAAATCAGACATTAGTTGGCTACCACTTCAAGTTCTGTGCCATCATTGCTGCAGCATATTGTGTAGTGCAGCTGGTGTTTGCTACTTTGTGGGTTTCTTTTTCTCTCTTCTACCCTTCTATACCATTAGTAAGCCCCTAACAATTGATAGAAAAAATAATTCAGGAGAAAAGTTCAAAGTTATCATTAGACAACTTCCTGCTGATTGGGGGTGTTAACTTTCTTGGAGCAAGTCTGGTTGTTAATAAGGATATCTAATATCTTCTTTTCATTTCTTTCCACTGATACTTGACAAACAGCCACCAACAGCATCCAACCACCAATGAACCAAAAACATCAACTTTCTTCTCGGGGCCCTAGCATTTATATATGCTTTGAAAAGTTCCCAAAATTCCATGTCACACAGTGACAGATGAAATTCACTGTAGCTGGCAAAACCACACTCCTGCTAGAGCATGAGCCAAATCCTAGTCAGTTGCTGTGAGGAAGCCTCATATACCCTTACCCAACATTAGAACGAAAACATATTCTTATAGTCGTTCTGTTTTGTAAAGAAACCAAAAAATGTAAAATTCTCACTACAATGTAGGCAGAATAAATTGTAGGTTAAAGGCTTTTTAAATTTGTTTTTCTTTGTTTGTTTGTTTGTTTTTTGGCGGGGTTGGTGTTCAGTGTTTCTTTTTAGGTAGTTCAAAGTACCTCCCCACACCAAAGAGACAAGAATGTCAGGGTGCCGGATCCAGGTAGGCACTAATTCCACTTCTCCATGTTCAATGAGTTGTGTATGTGCTGCCATTGGCAATGAGTCCCCACTCTCAGATTTTGTGAAGAAATGTTTGTCTAAGGAACCGGCTCTGTTATTCAAAGTTTTTCGTGGGACCCCTTGACTAAGAACTCAATTAAATCCAGCCCGAGCCACCCCTGGCAGTCTCGTCTACTTACAAGAGACCACAAATCTCCACCACTAGGAGTCCTCCTTACAGACTCACTTTCACAGACATTTCCTACGCACCAGGTTTCTACACTACCTCAAATGTCTCCCCCATTTACAGTTATCATCCTGGCACTCTCTCTTTCTCTCCCTCCAGTCCAGCTGCCCTGTACCCGATACCTCTGCTCCTGTTCTCACCGTCCCACAGTTCCCCTGGAAAATCTTCTCTATTTACTCCTCCCAGGGAGACCCCTGCATCCCATCTAGAAACCTCCTATTTAACTAAACTCTCTGTGGATTGTAACTTGATTATCATTAACTTAATGGTAAATATCTTCTAATAAGTGAATACATACCATATCATTCTTTCTGGGTTTGAGTTACCTCACTCAGAGTAATTGTTTTTCTAGCTCTATCTATGCACCTGCAAATTTCAGGATGTAAATTTTAATCAGCTGATTAATATTCCTTGGTGTAAACATACCACATTATTTTTACCAACCTTCTGTTGATAGATATCTACGTTGTTTCCAGTTTCTGGCTATTGTGAATAAAGATGGTATGGACATGTCTGAGTGAGTGTCTTCTACTAGAATATAGCATCTTTTGAGTATATGCCTAAGAATCATATAGCTGGGTCATGAGGTAGATTGATTCCCAACTTTCTGAGGAGCAACTGTAATGGTCCACAGTTTCAGCACATCTAAAGCACAATTCCTACACATAAGTCTCAAGAAACATCATGAAAGAGGAGGTAGAAAAATTGTAAGAGACAGAAGACAGGGGAGTTTGCTGTGAAATCCCATCTTTTTGAAATGATAGAGACCTTCACCCACAGAATTTCAAAAATATGGCTGCCAAGGCAAAACCAGAACAAGGACAGTACCAAGAGAACATGTTAAAATAGAAGTGGGAAATGTCATGGGTATTCACCTCTAGATAAATAATTGCAAAGAAGGAGGAATATTGAGAATTGAAGAGAGATATTCAGTTTCCTCCTAGCATAAGCCCCCAAAACCAAGTAGCTATCTCGAAATTATATATAAATTACACTAAAATGATTCAGAAGTGTGTGTCTGTGTTGTATGTGTGCATGTATACAAACATGTGTACATACCAATTAAAGAAAATGTGTCATGAACTTGAACAAGAGTAAGAGTGCCATAGAGGAGTGGAAGAAAGTAAAGGGAAGGGAGAATATTTTGTAATTACAGTTCAATTCTGCTTGAAGATATCCAGTTAGACCAGCAACATTTGTTGAATGCAAATAGATCTATATTTATCACCTGGCACAAAAGTAGAGTCCAGTTGGATCAGAGACCTCAACATAAAAGCAGACAGATTAATCTGTTAGAAGAAAAGGTGGGAAAGAGCCCTGACCTCATTGGGACAGGAGACAACTTCCTGAACAGAACACCAACAACACAGGCTCTAAGATCAATAATCAATAAATGAGAACTCAAGAAACTGAAAAGCTTCTGTGAAGCAAAGGACAATGTAAACAGAACAAAACAACAGCCTACAGACAAGGAAAAGATCTTCACCAATTCCACATCTGACACAGGGCTAATGTCCAGAATAGATAAAGAACTCGAGAAGTTAAACACCAACAAACCAAATAATTCAATTAAAAAATGGGTACTGAGCTACCATGGGCTACAGGCAAGCAGAGGTTCTAGGTAATATTCACACATGGTCCTTGGTTGAAGAAAAAGTCTCATATAAGGCCTCCGTGCTCAGATATATTTGGTCCTTTTGGAGCTCCTATCCTCCCCAGATCATATTAACTCTCCCCTCTTTCATATGATTCCCTGCCATGTGCCAAAGGTTTGGTTATGAGTCTCAGTTTCTGCTTTGATACATTGCTAGGTAGAGTCTTTCAGAGGCCCTCTGTCCTGTTACTTGTTTTCTTTTACATCCCATTTGTCTCTCCAAGTGAGGATTGATCATCTTACCCCAGGTCCTCTTTTTTGTTTATCTTCTTCAGGTATGTAGAATGTAGTATGTTTATCATATTTTATAAGTCTAAATAAGTGAGTATATAGCATATGTGTCTTATCCAAGTGGGTACCCTAGTAAGGAAATAGGGACTATTTCTGACACGGAACTCAATGGCGGGCTCTTTGACCTCCCCATGCTGCAAGGGAGGAGCAGCCCTCCTAGGCCACAGAGGAGGACTTTGTAGACAGTCCTGAAGATACCTGATAAACCAGGGTCAGATGAAAGGGGAGGAGATCCTCCCTTATCAGTAGACTTGGAAAAGGGCAGGGAGTAATTAATAATAAAAATAAAATGAATAAAATAAAATAAAATTTAAAAAAACACAGGGTACAGATGTCCATCCTCTTGGCCTTTCTGAATGGGGACTGAGCTTTATAGCCAGAGTCCTCCCTCTTGATTAGTTTCTTTAGGTGTACAGATTTTAATAGGTTTATCCTACATTATATGTCTATATGAGTGAGTATATACTGTGTGTGTCTTTCTGCTTCTGGGATAGCTCACTCAGGATGATCCCTTCCAGTTCCCACCATTTACCTGCAAATTTCATGATTTCCTTGTTTTTCTTTTTTTTCTGTTTAAATCATTTTATTTTGACTTTTTAAATTTTTATTTATTTTTATAACATTTTTATTTTATATTAATCACAGGTTATGTACTTTGTATCCCAGCCATAGCCCCCTCCCGCACTCCCTTCCTATCCCCCACATACCTCCCTCATCTCCTCTCTGACCCTTTCCAAGTCAACTGATAGGGGAGGACCTCCTCCCCTTCCATCTAACTATAGCTTATCAGTTCTCTTCAGGACTGGCTGCAATGTCCTCTTCTGTGGCCTAGCAAGACTGCTCCTCCCTCAGGTGACGAGGGGGTCGAAGAGCCAGCCAGACCTAGACCTTGCTCAGATGTAGTCCACAGACAGCTCAATCTCCATGTAGGTTCCCTAGTAAGGAGAGAAAAGACAGTCTCTGACATGAACTCGGTTGCCAGCTCCTTGATACTACTTTCTTAAATTCACCAGTGTTGTTATTGGGGCTGATTTAGGAACTACCACATCAATGCAGCAAATGTTGTTAAAGCAAAATATGAATGCTATGTTATATTGACATTATACTTAAGATTCTAAATTACATTATTTAATAAAAATGACTTAATAAGAATGATAAATTCCCATTAGGAGACTCAAGAGATATATATCCATTTGTAAAAATTATCAGGAGACATAAGTAAACCTGTAATGAAGGAATAAATTATAGGTGCTATATAAAGCCAATATGTTGACACTATTCAGTTAAATGTGCAGCAGATAGATAAAGCTACTCACATTCTATGTAAGTAATACATTGTTCTTAGGAAATGAATTATACCTCTAGACATAAATTGGTTTTGTTAATAAGTTGTTGTAAAGGGAAAGAAAATAAGAAAAATAAAACAATATGTTGCATCAGAGAGGGTTATAATGCAGGTATGTTGTATTTACATTCATTTCCCCAGGAACTCAGTCTCTCAAACTGCTCTATTTTATAATATCTCTCTGTTCCTCTTTGTCAATTTCTCTCTTTCTCTGTGTCTCTCTATCTCTGCATCTCTATCTTTTTCATCTTGGTTTCTATCTTTATCTTTCTAAATATGTATGCACTCATATGCATCCATTTTCATAAATATGATAAATAATTTACATTAAATAAAGTTAATGTCATATTTTAGTGAGATAACACTTTATTTTTCAGAAATTTTCAACCAAATATAATTACTTATTACCTTAACCTCAGAAAAAGTGAGAATCATTGCTTAGTTCAAACAATTGAAATGATGCACTATATAATTCTTTTTTTCCAGGTTCTTATCTTTGTTATCTTTTTAATTGAACAAACATTTCAAGACATTACACAAATTTCTAGACACTGCACAAATTTAACTCATTTAGCCTAAAAACTAGGTATTACTATCTAGTATTAAGTGGGATATTATTACCCTTATTCCCCAAATTAAAAAATCTTGGACAGCACATAGGTCACTGATATAAAGACACAAAGTGTGGTGAATGGCTGAACCATGACTGTAACCCAGAGAAATGAATCCCGAGCTTCCAATGAACAGTCACTGAAAACAATGGTTCTCAAGAATCAGGGAGACTAGAACAGAAACACAAATTCCTGGCCATACTCACCTCCCTCTCAGCCCCACCACCATCTAACTCTGGCTCAGCCTGCCGAAATGAGACCTGAGACCCTGAACATTTTTAAAAACATTTTTATTTAATATTAATCACAGGTTATGTACTTTGTATCCCAGCTGTAGCCCCCTCCCACATTCCCTCCTTATCCCCCCTCCCCTGCCTCATCTCCTCCCTGCCCCTTTCCAAGTCCACTGACAGGGGAGTATAATTCTTAATCTCACATTGATATAAAAGTATTTAGAACTCTTCAGATTTGAAAGCATATAAATACGGTTACACTATCATAGAAAGAAAATGTGTTAGTGAGTCAACTCTCCATAGGATAATCTAATAAATGTGAAAGTTTGGTAGCCACAACATCTTTGACTATTCTGAAGGATAATCAACTTCAGTATCTTAGAGGCTTAACATTGCAAAAGTCATTGTTTATAAAATATGATTTGTTCCCCATAGAGCCCAGTTTGAGAAAATAAAGAAGTCAAATTAAAAATAGCCTAGAAGACTGTTCCCTTTTGGCTAATCCTCATAGTTCCTTAAGACAGTACATTTAGCTGGAAGACTGTAGCCATCAATAGCAATAATAGCTGTGGACCCAGATTGCAATGATTGAATTCCCATACAATACATACTCATTAGTACATTAGTGGCATGACTGGTATGGTGCAAACTGTGTGTTGATTAGATTTGGGTCCTGCTAAAAAGGAAAAAAATTTAATCTTTCTACTACAAACACAGTAAAAAGTCTGTCTGGAGAGGTTAAAATCTCCCATAGGAATGTTGTTGCTGTTGCTTTGATAAATGGACATATGTCTGTCAAATTGCCTACAAAACTTATGTTTATGTCTGTTGTCAGGACTGATAGAAATTTCTCTATCATAGTAGTCAGTTGTGATAATGACTCATGACTTATAAAAGTGCTAGGAATAAGTTGTTGTGTAATGCCATAAATGCAACATCTCTATCATTAACCACAGAGCATAGAGAATATTAGAGAAGAATGAGCAGGAAGAATTCAAGAGTAGGGTACTAGAGAGATGGCTCTGATGTTAAAAACACTGTTGTTCTTGCTGAAGATCCAAGTTCAATTCACAGGACACACATGGCAGCTGTCAACATTCTATAATTTTAATTCCAGAATATTTGACACACTTTTCTGACTTCTATGGACACAAAACATTCAGGTAATGCATAGAAACATATCTGAGCAAAATAATCAAACATATAAAATATGTAAATCTAAAAACAATTTGAAAATATGTACAAATGAGAATAAAATCTGGAGGAAGTAGATCAGGAAATTGGACATAGTATAAGATGCTTGCATCTGGGTATGACATGACGTTTGCACTATTGAAATCATTGAAGATTTGATTACCTACAGAAGATCTTCACAAGACGAGCCCATAAAACTCAGTCTTGGAGATGGTTGAGTTTCATACAGCTTTACCTCTCCTGGGGATTTATATGCTATTAATGATTGATGAGGGAGGGGAGAGATTGATTATTAGCTTTCTAGGTAACTAAAGAAACCCATTGGTAGAAAATAAAAACATCTGTCCCTGGGACATGCTGCCATTCTGAATTCCTCCATGTATATCTATGCTGACGGATGTAGCACCGGTTTGAAGATTTTAAAAATTCTGTCTATCTTTCACTGAGAGTTACTCAGATTCCTACCAACCCTCTGCCACTACTTAACATTGAGAGGTAAGAGAGTAGAAAGGTAAATATGAATTGACACTATATCCACGGCAGATTGTGATCCACAGGCTTTTAAATTTTGTGAATACATAGAATAATTGATACAGGATCCAATATCTCCACCCAACCAGATCCTTCACATCATTTTCCATGTTCCAGCCCAGTGAGTCTGCCTGAACCTCCCTCTATACACCTTCATTCAATCTCTAGATGTAGCCCAGATCCCACATCGAGAGCCCCTGCCTACTCTGGATACATCTGCCTCTCTGATAACAACCTCTAGGATTGCCAGAAACAACCATATCTGCCCTTCCACAAGGCTTTCTCTTGCTACCTCCAACACCTGGACCCAGCCTTATCTACCTCCAAACTGCAAGCAGAGACAAGAATGTACATTCTGCACACCATCCCAATTCCCTCTGTCTATCAGATTTCATTCCACGTAAACCATGCTTAAACCCAAGTGCACCCACAGGTATTTTTTAAGACAGAAGTGTAAACCTACTACGTCAATATGAGATACAGAACTAAAGAAAAGAAGATCCTATCTCAAAATTTGATCACAAACATACAAACATGAAAGATTATACAAACGTAAGACTGAGCAGCACTGTAGAAATGTTTACCAATGAGAACTAATTAGATAAATCCCAGGACACAGAATTTTTAAAAAGCAATGAAGAACTTTATTAAATAACTTAAGGAATTTAAACAAAAACAAATAAACAGCTCAATATAAAATAACTTAAGGTGAATAAATGCCTGCATGATACTCTCCAAAAACTATAACCATAAGGCTGATTAAAATGAGAAAGAAAATTCAAGAAAGAAAATACAGTTCAAAAAAAGATAAAGCAATGGAAGATGACTCAATTTGAAATGAATATGAAATTCAAAGAAAACCCAACATCCCAAGTAGAAAACTCAAAAAAAACAAAACTTACTGGTAGAATAAAGCAAGCTATAGAATATCAGAATATCAGGACTCGAAGAAAGAAGATATAAACTGTGTTAAAAAAGAGATATGAACTTCAGAGACTTGAAGTCTTTTCATACAAGTCTTTGATTGCTTGGTTAGAGTTACACCAAGATACTTTATTTCTTTTGTGGCTATTGTGAAAGGTGCTGTTTCCTTAATTTCTTTCTCAGCCCATTATAAGTGAATGTTAGACATATAACATAGAATAAACATACTAAAATCTGTACACCTAAAGAAGCTAAGCAAGAAGGAGGACCCTGAGTAAGATGCTCAATCTTCATTCAGAAAAGCAAACAGGATAGACTTCATAAGACAGAGAAAACAAGGAACAGGACGGGAACCTATTACATAGGACCTCTGAAAGATTATACCCAGCAGGGTATCAAAGCAGATGCTGAGACTCATAGCCAAACTTTGGGCAGAGCGCAGGGAATCTGATGAAAGAAGGGAGAGATAGAAAGACCTGGAGGGGAAAGGAGTTCCACAAGGAAAGCAACAGAACTAAGAAATCTGGACCCAGGGGTCTTTTCTGAGACTGATACTACAACTAAGGACCATTCATGAAAATAACTCAGAACCCCTGCACAGATGTAGCCCATGGGAGCTCAGTCTCCAAGTGGTTTCCTTAGTGAGGGGAACAGGGATTGTCTGTGACATGAAATCAGTGGCATGCTCTCTGATAATCTCCCTCTGATGGGGGAGCTGCCTTACCAGGCCACAGAGGAAGACAAGGCAGCCACTCCTGATGAGATCTGATAGGCTAGGTCAGACTGAAAGGGAGGAGGAACTCTCCTATCAGTGGAGTGGGGAAGAGCATGGTAAGACAAGAGGGAGGAAGGCTGGGATTGGGAGGGATGAAGGTGGGAACTACAGCTGGGATAAAAAGTGAATAAAGTATAATAAATTTAAAAATAACTAAGATAATGTAAAATGGTCTATAAAAGAACTGATAAAGTTAGTAAGTCATCATAATAAAAATAGATGTGCAATTTAACACATGTGCGTATGCGCAAACTCACACGCACACACACACACACACGTGCATACACACACATTCAGGGAAAGAAAACAAAGAGAAAAGAATTCAAATTCAATTGAATAACACAGAACTTCAACAAGACAACTTCTGCAAACTAAGGTACAAGAAATATATTGATCACCAAAACAGACAAGACCAGAAAAGAAAATCCTTGACATATCATAACTAAAACACTAAGGATACAGAACAAAGAAAGTGTGTTAAAGGATGCAAGAGACATAAATAAAAATCTCGAAGAGGGGAAAATCCAACAGTTCCTTTCTCAATGGAAACTTTAAAAGCCAAAAAAAGCCTATATTCTAACTCCTCAAAGACTGTGATGGCAAACCTAAACTAAAACACACAATAAACCTATCAGCTCTGGTTGGAGAAAGAAAAGGTTTCCAAAATATAAACAACCTTAAATAATATTGAAAGGCAAAACCAAAGAAAACCCTGAAGTAATATTCAGCCTGAGGAGATGAATCAGCACATCCAAAAGATCATGGAAAAAAATATAATGCAATAATTACTAAAAAAAAAAAAAAAAAAAAAAAAAAAGGACCACAGAGAACACAACACAAACAATCAACAGCACAATGTCCACAAATAACACATAATTCTACTAAAAAAGACATTACGATAACATAATGTTTAAAAAATCCGTCTATCTGTTGTATGATAGATATAAGCACATCCTAACTTTAAAGATAAGAACTACCTTAGACTAAAAGGATAAAAAATGCACTGTAATCAAATAGGACCAGATAGCAAGCAGACAGTTTTGAAACATGTCAAAATAGACTCTAAACTAAAAGTAATCAGAAAAGATAAAAATAGAGACACTTCATTCTAATCCAGGAAAAAGTTAGCCAACACTATATTACTTTTCTAAGCATAGATGTTCCAGAGTGTGGTACACTCAGTTTCCTAAAAAAATATGTACTACTGGAATTAGAGATAGAAATTGACATTAACACATCAATAATAGGTGATTTCAATACCCTTGTTTTCAGAAGACAGTAATCTTGACAAAGAAAAAGAATAAACAAAACAAATAAACAAGAACCCTCAGAAGTAAATGACATCATACATCAAACAGACTTAAGAGATATCTGCAGAATATTAAAGCCAAGAACTAAAGAATACATTGCACTCAGAAGTACACAACTGCTTCTCTATAAGAGACCACATTTGAGAAGAAAAACAAACATACAAATTTACAAGGATTCTAGTAAGTAACTGAATCCTATCTGACTAGAGTGCATAAAACTTAAAATTGACGGAAACATCTCAGATATATACAGAAGCTCACACAGATTAAAAAAAAACTCCGTGAATGTTGTTCATAGATCCTGTGCTCTTGCTGTTCTGTTCAGGAAGTTGTCTCCAGTGGCAATGAGTTCAAGGCTCTTCCCCACTTTTTCTTCTAATAAGTTTAGTGTGTCTGGTTTTATGTTGAGATCTTTGATCCACTTCTACTTTAGTTTCATGCAGGGTGATAAATATGGATCTTTTTGCATTTTTCTACTTGTAGACATCCATTTAGACCAGCAACATTTGTTGAAGATGCTGGTCAGATGGAAGGGGAGGAGCACCACCCCTATAGTGAACTGGGGGAAGGACATGGGAGGAAAAGAGGGGGTAAGGGTGAGATTGGGAGGGGATGAGGGAGGGGGCTACAGCTGGGATACAGAGTGAATAAATTGTAATTAAAATTAATAATAATAAAAGTTCACAGTGCAAAGAAGAACTCAGTGGATAATGAATGTGTCAAAAAAGAACAAGAAAGAAGCCAAATATTTCAGCAACTAAATGAAAATAAAAACAAACAGAACAAAAAATTTGGCATACATTGAAAATATCCTAATATAAGTGAAAATTCATAGCCCTAAGCACCTATAGTAACAAACTTAAAAGAGCACAAGTCAGTGTTCTAAAAAGTTACTCAAAATTTTGGGGAAAAAAAACAGAAACAAACCAAATCCCAGCCCAATTGATGGAAAAAATAATAAAAATCAGAGCAGTAGTGAATGATATAGAAACAAAGAAAGCTATACAAAGAATCATTGAATCTAAGATATATTTCTGAGAAAAGATTGACTCACATATTATCCTTATTATAAGTAATCAAATAAAAAACGCATAAAATGAACAGAATTAGAAATAAATGGGGAAACATCATGTAATACTGCAAAGAAATTCAGGATATTGTAGGGGAATATTTTTAAAACCTGTACTACATTAAGTTAGAAAACCTAAAAGGAATGGATGAATTTTCAGATTTAGACACACCACAAAAATTAAACCCAGAAGAAATTAACAATGTAACAGGCACATAAAATTTGAAAAAGACTTCCAGCTGAAAAAGGCCAGAGTTATATCTAGTTGAGTTGTTGGTCAAAGGGATCCTGTGGTAACCCCCCAAACAAATCAGGCTATTGTCACTACTATTGATTGCTCTCCATAGACTGATAGCAAGCAACCATGGCTAAAGACAGCTGTTCCACTACTCACTGAACAAGGAAGCCAAGTAGAGAGCCTTCATCCCTATATGTAAGTGTCTTTGGTTCAGGAAGGGACTCTGTATGCTACCAAAGGAGAAACTTAAACACCAGCAAACCCTTTGACCTACAATGGTGTTCTGCATGCAAGCTATACTAGTGCAATTTTCGCACAAAGCGTATAGGAGTAACTGGCTTGACTTGAGTTTCACTTTACAAATTGGAATGTGAACTAACTGCTTGGATGTGCATGATGAGTTCTCACAATATATTGGGAAAAAAACATCTGAGTTTCCTACTGATGGATAGTTAAAACACTGAGTCTCCCACAGATAAATGGTTAATAAAATTGTGGTAATGATACTGTGGAATACTACTCAGCTAGCTGTAAGAAACATGAAACCATGAAATTTGCAGGTTAATGGACGGAAGTAGAGAAGGTCATACTGAGTGAAGTAACCCAGAAGGAAAGACAAACAATTCATGTTCTCAATCATCAGAGGCCATAGCTCAAACTTTTCAAAAGTCAGTACATATCATGGAGTAACTGAAAAAAACAGGAAAGAAAAATGAACCACTACTGGAATTGAGGTGTCTGGGGAAAATAGAGAGCAATAACAGGGTACAAGTGATCAAATGGGAGAAATTTGAAAATGTGGAATGATAATTAGGGATGAGAGAAAGAAGTATAGAAGGAGGGATTACAAAAATAATTTAAAAACCATTAAGGATTCTGAAAAAGCACAAAAAGTAAGTATACAAAGTATAAAATAAAGTAATCATACTATTAACTCCATATCTAAAAATGCCTATAATATACATAATGTAGTTTATACATAAACATTGCATGTATTTATAATATATAATAAAATATTGAGTTATCTGGGATGCCTCATTCAGTATGATCTTTTCTGCTTCATCCATTAACATATTCATTCATTGTACATATTACAAGGGCTGGAATAGTTGGTAGAACTGGAGAGAGAGAGAGAGAGAGAGAGACTGAGAGAGAGATTTCTATTTGGGCAAAGAATGCTCCCTCTATTCGTCAAAGATAGTTTAACAAAAGTCTTAGTGCCAGGTGTGAGAAAAGCTGCTTTGAGGGTTTGGTCAGGGTTGTCCAAGAAACCCCTAAAACATGCATGCTATGGCTATTACCCCTGTTTTTTTTTTTCTCCAGAGATAATAAGTAAGTCCCATTGTGGAAGAGAGCATGGAAGATTCCTCCCAATGGATTAGCTTTCATGTTCTTAGAGGCATCATTATGAGGGATGGTATAAGCCTCCAAACGAGGGAAGGTATCAGCAGCCCCTCTGTGATGTTAAACCTAAGCATACAGCAGTGGCAGACCTATCTTGGCAGTAATTGAGAGTTTTCTAATTGGGCTTAATACTACCTCAAAAGAGTGAAATAATGTTTGGTACTGGAAATCTAGCCAACTACTCAGGGTGAGTAGTAAAGACATGGATCTTAAAAGAAAACCTAAAATTGCTGTATCACCAATTTAGCATAATCCTTAATTAAATTCTATTGTTTTGGGCCTTATGCCCACAGATAAATAGTCCTCACCCCAGAAAAGGGAAACTTCTCTTTACAATAGATGGCAACCACTATAGAAAACCCTAACCAATCAAAATACAGAATTCAAAGTCCAACCCAAAAGAATACATCAATAATACAACTGTGAAATCTAAAGCTTATGCAACATTGCTGAGGAGGGAACAGAACCAGAAGAACAATGAGCTCTTTGAGAGATTGTGTCTCCAAGTAATGTTAGAAGCTACATCTATAAAATTCTACCAAATGATTGCCTAAATATGAACTGGACAAGGACAGCAACAACAGACATGCTAATGTGGACAAGAAAGTCCACAAGGCTTTAACTCCACACAAAGAAGCACAGGAAACTAAGGAATGCCGAAAGTTGGAGAAATATTCTCTCCCAAGGAAAAGCACTCAAATTCTTTATACAATACCAAATGGTTAGCCCTGAAAATATACATGCAACTAAGATTATGCAAATTGATCCGGATATATGTATGTGTGTGTGTAAAAACAATTGATTTTTTAAAAAGAGGCCATGTGTTTGAAAAGTAAAGTGGTGATATGGTTTGATGGTTTGGAGAGGAGAAAGGGAAGAATAAATCTTTAATTAAAATCTCAAAAATTATAAAATAATTTAAGAATTGATGTGGTAACTGGGAAGTCTGAAAGAGAAATTATGAAAATTTTAATGAAAATTGAGTCAGGAAACATAAAATATCCAATTAGTTCTCATAATTTATTTTTGTTTACTTTCTTACAGCGTTTTGAGTTTTGACCTATGCATAGAGAAATATTATTAACAAATTTGGAAACAAAAGAAAATAATTTACATAGCAACCATGAGTACACTCACAAAAAATCTCTTAAAATATTAAGCATAAGAAAATGACAAATTAAGCCCAAAGTGGTTAAATCTTTTAGCCAAATCTGTTTAACTGGAGACCAATGCAGTAGGTCCATAGGCAGATTGAGTAGGAAAATTACAGTCGCAACCAGAAGCGCCATAGTCAGCTTAAACATCTTTGTCAATTGAGGGTCAATAGCACCTTTGAACTCTTAAATTCCAAAATAAAATTGTTCCATTGGATGAGTGGATGGTGATAAAGAGGCTGAGTACCCATTGCCTACCCTTAAGAACCTAACAATGGCCTTTGGCTGAAATTGCCTCTTTTGAGTAATGCCCTACTTTCTGCATGGCAGGGCTCTGCCAACATCTCACTGCTGATGCTTTTAGTATTGTGGGTAAATTTATGATACTCTTTCAGAGGGCAATAAGAACTAACAGATCATATTTGATGTTGGTGTTCATATGAGGTGACTATTGTGCCAGAGGAATTTATCTAATAAATTAGTAGAGATAATCAAATTTCAAGGATCCCAGTGTGCTTTGTATTTTTCCTGCAGTGTGCAGACACACTAATAATAGTAGTAAGAATGATAATAAAAATAACAACAATAATAATAAAATAGAGGGAAAATAAACTGACAGTCAGATACTATTTCTGAGTAAGCTAGAGATAGTATGTTAAAATTAATGATGGAAGCATTTTGTCTCATAGTTTTTAGGAATGTTATAAATATTGCCTTAAATATTCATTCAAACCATTTGTAATTTTTCTGTCTTTTGCCACTGTCATTTTTGGCCACATTACCATATAGGAAAAAGTAATTATTAAAAATCTTAACACAAATGTTCATTTAGATTGCCAAATAAAAAATGTACTCAGAAATGCCCACAATTTTAATAAGGAGAATGTTAAGCATTTAAAAATATTCAAAGTATCAGATTTAAGGTGGCTGCCCTGTATTAACTTTTCCAGAAATGCTATGTCATTGCTCCTACGCCTAAAGTAAGCAAGCATTTTTCATGTTTAGTATTTGATTTTACTAAGTATTCATTTTAAATCAAAATCAATGCTGTTAAAATCAGAATATCTTTCTTTGCTTCCTGTTTTGTCTTTAGCATATTCAGTATTTATAATTGCTATCTTTCAGCATTTATATTATTATATGTAAAAATTATAAGCAGAAAAATTTTCAAAACCAGATTAAATGAATTATTTTCTTTTTAAATTCATTTTTTAATTCACTTTACGTCCTGGTTGTAGCTCATTCCTCTTCCAGTCCCATTCCCACCCTCTGTTCTTCCCCCTCTCCTGTCTTCTATTCCTCAGAAAATAGGAGTTCCCTTTCCCAACCATCTCAGCCCATCAAGTTGCATCAGGACCGAGCATGTTCTCTTCCCCCGTGGGAATACTAAATTAAGGAGGTGACAAGATGGTACAGGATATAAAGGCACTTGCTGCCAAACCTGATGACATGCGTTCAATTCCCAGAAATAAAACAAACAACTTTCACAAGTTGTCCTCTATGTGTACACCACATCACATGAGCGCACAAGCACACGCGGGCACACCATACAAATAAATAACTGTAAAATACATATGTGAACAATGAGCATGGTTTAACCCTGTAAAATATTTGTAAGTAGGAGGAAAACCAAAGCCTTGGCTACGATATTTAATAAACAGTCTATTGTAAATAGGTATATTAAGGCACGTGTGCACATGTTGGTTGTGTGTCATCCTCTCTAGCCTGTTAGGTTGCATGGGTTGGCCTTGCACCTTTTCTCTCTCTCTGAGTCTTACAACATAATTGATAGCAAATAAATGGTGAAAATGTGTACAGTCAGTTGTAAAATTCTGTCATACATTCTTCATAGTAATAAAATATATTTTAAACACTAAGTTGACATGATGTACAAGTTCTAGAATTTAACATTTTTAGGTACTTTGACAAAAACTCATTATTCACTATTTCATCAAAAAATATGCTTAAAAGCTGTCTTTTAATGGATTTTGCTTTGGTTTTGAAATCTTGTAAAATTGGAGACCTGGTACACTCTCCTCATTTAATAAACATTGACTTCCTCCCAGAAGCTTGTTGTTTTAAAATAAGTTCTAACATATAGAATACTTAACACTTAAGAGTGCAATGTGTTTCTGTGTGACACAAATGTTAATAGATGTAGCTGACTGGGATGTTAGATGAAAGGTCCTTTCATGCATCAGAGAAGAGGAAATCTGCTAGCACTAACCATGTTTCAACCAAATTCTGTGGTAAAAGAGGGAGAATGTCAACTGTGCTACAGACACCTCATGGCATGGAAAACCCTGCTATAGGTCAGGCTCATGGAAAGTCAGTTAAAAGTATATTTTGTAGTAAGTGTTAATTATTTTCATTTGATTTGAGGCAATAAATTGATTGGAAAAAATGTCAACATTTTACGTTGATAGTATATATAAATAGTTAAAAAGGTCATAAAATTTCATTTGAAAACTGGTATTTACCTTAAATAAATGAAACCAAAAATTATTTAAATTGCTTTATATATATATATATTCTACTTATATGAAAATAATGAAGATGCTTGAGTGAAAACTTAGTAATCTACTCATGCTAGGAGCATGAGGGAGTGGAAAGGTGATAACACTGAGCTTATATACATGGTGTTCATGGTCTGCTCAGCTTGGGGAAAGCATTAATTTCACAAGCACCTAGGGCCTGTTCGGGGAGGTATCATTCACTCCATCATGAACATAATTCTGACTCCATCTTCCATTTGAGATGCTTCCAGGCAAAGCTTGGCACTGAACAAGTGTATGTCTTTGAAGTGTATGTCTTGAAGCTCCAAGGCTGCTAAGGAAACTGCTAAAATCTACACTGCTTTTGTTCAAGAGGAACAAATTTGTGAACAATTCCATGCTACCTAAACAAACACACGTATGCGCACTTGAGGCTGATACAAACTATAAATCAACATGCATTTGTTTTTATTTGTAAACCATCAACTCTATAAATTTGACTAAGCTAACTTTAGAGGCTAAAAACATAATGAGATAATTTGTGGACTCATTTAAATATACTGTATAGGTTTTCATAAATGTTTATACTAAATGAAGTACAATGTATCAATATATTTAGTATACATATTAAATGCATATGTAAATGTAAAGAGAACATAATATTTAAATGTGAAGACATAGAATATGCAGACCATTAAGCATCATTAACAGCTGTAGGCCAGGTCCAAGTTTCATTATATTTATACCTCTTAGCTTTTCTTTTCCCAAAATCAATATCTGCAAATAATAAATGAGATCCCAGAGGGTCGAGTTAAGCTCCAGCTTTCACCGGGCAACAATGCAATTGACCAGTGACTCAATAATGCAGGTGAGTATCACACTATGGAACATCTTTAGCACACTGTAATACAAAATTAATAGCTTTCAAATAAGTACCATGGTTACCCTAAAGATTACATAATATCTTGGGTTAGAATAATCTCCTAACTCCAAAAGAGATAAGTCATCATAAAACCTGAATAATGAACAAAGCTTCCAGCATCGTGTTTAATTTGATTGTGTACACTCTGTTATCTAGCCACATATACCTTTTCAGTTAAAAGCATCATATTGACAATAGTACAGAAATGTTTTTGGTGTTTGAATCAATTTTGTAAATTTCAGCACAATAGTACACATGTTATAATGAAGATCCTGTACTGATAGGATCCTACATAATTTCCTGAAAATTAGTAGTAAACAAAAGATTCTACACAGGATCATGCCAACATAACACTTATCTGAGAACAGTTTCTCTGTAGGATGTATAAGCTTTATTTATTCTCTGTATCACGTGACTCACTTCTGGCTATCAAGTCCAGAATATATAACCTTAGTATAGATTTTTAAACTAAATTTAACAGACAATAAACATGTTAACTAACTGGCATGCACATTAGTTTTTACACACCTGAGAACCAGTGGGACCAAGGTTAATGAAAATTAAGTCAAAATAAGAGACCTTTTCCAGTTTCTGTGTGTGAGGTCTGGGCACTGGAGAAGAGCCCACTGCATCATTTCCTTCTAGAAAGACTGACAAAATATCAATTATTTGTTTTCCTATTTTTCAATTCTAGAAAATATGTGGAAACTGAATATGTTTTTTAAAAGCTACAAGAAACAAGTATTTCTAAGGTTTACAAAGTTTTACTTTATTCCTTGAGAATTTGAAATGCATATAAACTCATTTAGATATTTACCTTATAAATATCCACAAATAAGTCAGATTGTTAAATAATATAAATCTTTAAATATTTCCTTTGAGATAAAATATGTGAGTTAAAGATATTCAAAGTGCTAGAAATTGAATAAAAATTTTTGCTACCTATTTCTCAAACTCATAGTTTCAACAATTAGCCAGAAACAAAAAATAAACCAAAAGCTTAAGAAATACCATTCAGAAATCATATATACTAAAGAATCAGACTTACCCGCCATTGACAATATCCAGTCATTTGCCAGAACTAAGACTTTCGGCATTTCAAATTTGCAGGTTACTTGTTTCTCACTTCACAAAGGAGTTTCTCCACCTAATTTTGCACTATCTACAAAGGTTGAAAATAGGAAATAAGATCTTCCTTCCTGCTTTTTTTGGCATTTTTTTCTAGTTCATTCTCTTTGTGGCTTGTGTCATGTACACAAAATGGCATGGTTTTCTTTCCACAAAGCCAGGCTTTATATAACAAGCATGTGTGTAAGAACGGGACGCAAAACACCACTTCCCTATCATGCGCTTGTTAGCTTGTCCAGTCTATGGCAATCACTTTAGTCCCAGGGGTTGGAAGATACAAGATGCAGGGAAAGGGGGAAACAAAAGCTGAAGAAAGATCAATACTGCACTGTGAAACAAGAAGTGTAGGCTATTTACTTTTCATTGATCTGATGGTGCAGGAGAAACACCTCAAACTGGCATTAAATTGAAGGAATACATCTTCTGGTTTTTGTTGTTATTTTTTTTTTAACTTCAAGGTCAGAAGGGAGTAAAAAGGAAATTAGAACAAACAGAGACTAATCACAGAAGTGCAATAAAACTATTAATCCACATTACAAACGCACATGCTAACATAATTAACTTCTAAGTTAAAAGAGGTTAAAACAGAGCTGACACCACAAAAGTTATGTAATATTTTGTTTAAAGTTTCTTTACAATGAATTTGGAACTGCCACAAAGCACTGGTATATGAGAACTAAATTAAACCAAATTTTACTGACTGGCTGGATATTCAGTATTATTCTTCAATGAAACTGAAGCTATACCAATGTCCAGAACACAGAAAGTGGTTCTATTCCAGCCATAGAAGGGGACATTGAGCTTTAATTCCTAAGGGAAGAGGTAAAGAAACCCAAATCTATTAATTTTTCAAAGAGATGACCCTGAAATTTTGAGTCATCTTAAAAACTCAGGCTAGGGTTGAGGAGAAATGGGCTCCTAGAACATCAGGAACCCAGGTCAGACCACCAAAACCCACAGGAAAACCAGTCAGGCATCACAGTGTAGCTGTAATTCCAGTCTCAAAAGGGGAAACTTTTAATGACAAAGTGGACTACTTAGTGAGTTCAGCTACACAAGTTCTGGTTTGATTGAAGAACCCTTTCTTAAAGAATAATGTAGAGCTTTTGAAGAAGACACCAGACTTCATCCTCAGCCTCCACCAACAGAGGCACACCAACACGTGGACCCACCCATACATCTGACCACATATTTGAACACATGTATTTGCACAAACACAACACACAAACATGAACAGAAAAAAAGTAGATAAACAAGTAAAATATTTCAGGTAATCAAATTTAATATAGCCTTAGAGGTACAGATGGTTTGTAAAGTCCTGCTTATCATGAATAAGCAGTATGTACAGTCCTCTAACCTTAAATGACCCAATACATGTAGGCAGAAACTATTACATATATGAAATTAATTTTAAGCTCATCATATTTGACATTATATGTCTTAGTAACTGTTACTAAATTTAGAATAAATTCATCCCTTTGATATTAATGCTATGATAAGGTAATTTTAATTATCTGTTTAATTATTTGTCCATTCATTCATTCATGTAGGTTTTGTGGCAATCAGCTCACATACACAAATGTATTAAGACATATAAATTTTTGTGTGACATTCAGATGGATGATGGTTTTACCTGGGTGAAACCTTCAGCAGGACATAGAAATTGAAATAAAATTAAAGTTTGTCAACTTTACTACAATGCTTTCAAAGAGATACATGTTTTCTGTAAATATTTTAAGTTTCAATATAAAGTAAAATAGTTACTTGTTCTCTTAACAAATCTTTCTTTGATGTTGCTAATTAAAATCCTGACCATTTCAGAAAAAGTTTAGATGAGGAATGCAGAACAAACAATTAAAACTAGAAAACTGTCTCCATATGAAAAGAAATGGATTTTTCTCTCCTATGAAAACATCTCTGCTCTGTTGTCATCAAGTTTCTATTAAGTTCAAAACAAAATGCTAAAAGATCTCCATGCTAAAACTATTTCTTATCCTATGATTTATAGTCAGAGGTACAATATTTCTTTAGTTGATATTATAAGCAAAACTAGAATGAAGAGTATACATGATTAACTGTTCTGTAGAGCATAGAGCAAGTTTTTTTGGAAAATGAAATTAATTTTGTCTTCTAAATGGGTGTATCTAATATTTTCATCTGTTATTCACTCTAGATTTTTATTTTTGAAACTTTCCTACAGATTTGAAGAATTTAAAAATGCCTGTGTGGTTTTTGTGAATCTGTTTGCTATAAAGTATTCTAAAAAGTTGGAGCAATAGATTTTCTATTTAAAAAAGTACACAACAGAGCTTGGGACTAGAGGTATGGCTCAGTGATGAAGTGGATTGACTGCTCTTTGCAGGGTGTGAGAGGCCTCTCCGTTCCCACTCCAGTGGTCACTAACCTTTCGTAACTGCAGGTCCAGGGGATCCAACAACTTTGACCTTTGTGAACTGTATTCACATGCAAATACCCACAAATAGATACATACAAATACACATAATTAAACATTTTTTAAGAAATCAAATCTATTTACAAAAAAAATCTGATATTCACTATGATACTGAATGAAACTAACATATACAAATTTATTATGCACAACAAGCACATTTGTTCAACCAACTTTGTAGCAGCTTTATTCATAATAGCCAGAACCTGGAAACAACCCAGATGTCCCTCAATGGAGGAATGGATACAGAAATTGTGCTACATTTACACAATGGAATACTACTCACCAATTAAAAACAAGGAAATCATGAAATTTGCAGGCAAATGATGGGATCTAGAAAAGACCATGCTGAGTGAGTTATCCCAGAAGCAGAAAGACACACATGGTACATACTCACTTATAACTGGATACTAGACCTATAAGAGAGGATAAACATACTAAAATCTGTACACCTAAAGAAGCTAAACAAGAAGGAGGTCCCTGGGTAAAATGATCAATCCTCATATACTTAGAAAGACAAATGGGATGGACATTGGAATTAGGAGAAAACAAGAAACAGGACAGGAGCCTAACACAGAGCACCTCTGAAAGACTCTACCTGTCAGTGTATCAAAGCAGATGCTGAGACTCATAACCAAACCTTGGGCAGAGTGCAGGGAATCATATGAAAGAAGGGGAGTTAGTAAGACCTTGAAAGGATGGGAGTGCCACAACGACCAAATATATCAGGTCAGAGGGGTCTTATAAGAGACTTTCTCCAGCCAAGGACCATGCTTGGATATAACCTAGAACCCCTGCTCAGACATAGCCGATGACAGCTCAGCATCTGAGTGGGTCCCCTAGGAAGGGGAACAGGGACTGTCTCTAACATGAACTCAGTGGTGGGTTCTTTGACACCCTCACCCCCACGAGGGAGGAGTAGCCTTGTTAAACCACAGAGGAGGACATTGCAGCCAGTCCTGATGAGACCTGATAAACTAGGGTCAAATGGAAGGAGAGGAGGACCTCCCGTATCAGTGGACTGAGTGAGGGGCATGGGTGGAGAAGAGGGAGGGAAGGTGAGATTAGGAGTGGACGGGGATGAGGGAGGGGGCTACAGGTGGGATACAAAGTGAATAAACTTTAATTAATAAAAAATAAAAATTATAAAAAATTTTAATGTGACTCAAAGTTTACATACTATTCCAAATATATTAAATATTAAAATTTACTGTTAGAATAAGTAAGATGGATTCCCATTAGCAGCTGTTATTTATTAAAAGGCAACCCTATTTAAGATTTTGAAAATGGTAAAGGCTGAACAAATTAGGTAGTTTGGGGCAAGTGAGCCGTGGGACCAGAGAAACTTGCCTGAAGCAAGAGTGAAGACCAGCAGTTACAAAGATCGCTACCCCCAGCCCTCGTTCGGGGGTGCATGCCCTGTGCACATCTTCTTTCAGCTCCTACCTCCACCACTTTTAAGGTAGTCATGCAGCCTGGTGGCCAGGTTTCAGGTTAAAGCTCCTTATTTCCTTATAAGTACCTGTCTAGGTAGTACCAGGAATTCCTTTCCATGCAAATGAAACATTTCCAGCACCTCAGCCCCAGCCAATGATGTACACTCACCCAAAATGCCTTACTCACTTCCCCAAGATTTATATAGCCCTATTTACCCCCCCCCCCAATAAAGGTGGGCCCTTTCACTGAAAGCCATCTCAGAGAAGGCTGTCATCCAAGTCATGTGTAGTTGTATCCAGTACACCCCGCCTCACCAAATCAAGATCCTGATAGTACACCTGTCCTACCCCAGAATGGCGAGATAACTGAACTAAAATTGTGAAGATTAAAGGCATAAATCATTCCTCAGATGCTTATAATTCTTCATTACTTAGTTGCCTATAATTCTTCTTGTAGTATTGAAGCCTCCTGGTCTCTCCCATCCACATTAGCATCGAGTTTATCTATCGATCTATCTATCTATCTATCTATCTATCTATCTATCTATCTAACTATCTGCCTGTCTGTCTGTCTGTCTGTCTGTCTGCCTGTCTATCTATTTATCTTTCTGTATGTGTATGGATGTGTGTGTGTGTCTATCTGTGCATGTGTGTGTAACAACAAATGATATTTAAAAAGGCAAGTAACTGAAATAGAGAAAGAGTAAAAATATGTGGGAAGATTTGAAGATAGGAAAAAGGAAAGGAAAATGATATTGTATTATAATCTTAAAAATTAAAAATTAAAGCATACATCAGTTTCTAAAATAAGGGCTAAAACAGTTTCAGAAACCTGCATGGCCAATATGGAGCCTGCCTGGGTCTGCTCTAAGTGCTTTGCATACACGCTGTGGTTGTTTAGCTTGATGTTTTTGTGGGACTCCTAACAGTGGGAGCGGAGGGGTTGATGAATCTTTTGTCTGTTCTTGGGACCCATTTCTTCTGCCTGAGTTGCCTACTCTAACTTTAATATGAATTTTTGGATATAGTCTTATAGCATCTTGTTATGCCATGTTTGTTTGGGAGACCTACACCTTTCTGAACAGAAATGGAAGAGCAGGTCATTTGGGGAAGGAAGATGTGGAAGTGAGTGGAGTAGAGGGAAGAAGGCTTTGGTCAGGATGTACTGTATTAAAGAAGAATAAAAAACGGAAAAGAAAGCTAAATGTCCAAAAGGGTACATTTTCATTATCTTTCACGCTAATGTCCAAACTAGGAAAAAAAAAAAAGCAAATAGAAGAGAAAATCCCCCAGAAAGAGAAAAACAAAGGCAGCAGTGAGCAACTGAAAAAAAGTCACTTGAGAAAATGTGGTTGTTTGAAAAATGTTCAGGCCTCTACATCTGGTTTACATCCTTTTGCATCCTGTCTTTGTCTCAGATGTCCTGCAGGACATATTTTATGAGGACCATAAAGATTACCTAGGTTTTCATAAATGTGGGAACCTTGGAAATAAGAAGTATTATGATTTTTAAATATATTTTTCAAAGAATGAGGAGAAAACAGAAAATATTTCTAAACCGTAATTTCAAAAACAAAAATTATTTAAAACAGATACCATGGGAAAATTTAGCTTGAGCTGAGTGAAATCAAACAAAAGACTGTGGAATCCTGGCCATGTGTTACTAAATGCTCAAATATGTGATATGAATAGAAAATAGCTGTTCCCCAGTACGTTCTTATTTATAAGTTCTTATTAGAATTAGAATTATGTAATTTATAAGTTTATAAATTCACGTAAAGTTTGTTTTTATATTTCACATAAAGTTGATTTCTGTAAAAGAAAATAAATTTGCATTCTAATTACAAAGTAGCAATAGAAGAAATCCATTCTTTGAGGTCATATGAAAATATTAAGAAAGATAAATTAAAAATTATAGCTGTTAATTTGAATCCATGATTTGTATCTTCAGGATAGTTTTGGTGCTACCATCACTAAGAATATGAAGTGACAGAAAATGGTTGTCCTCATATCCTCTGATCATTGTTGTCAGCTAGCACAGACCTCCAACCTTGCTTCAGAGTCTGGAAGCTGCATATTGATTTCCTAATTTGTTATTCCAACTTTCTACTCTTACATATCTAGTTTGACTAAGCCTCCTTTTAGTTTCTATTTCTTTTACTAATCCATCCTGAGATTCACATTAGCTAGTTTGATATGCAAAAAGTATTATGTAAAAAAATGTAGGATTAAGAAATACATTTAAAAAATATCTCATTTACATGTACAAAGGTTTGGCTCTTGGTTTTTATTTTGGAATGGTCAAATTTTGATTTAATTTATTCTAACATGTTCCATCTTTAAAACTGCACGGCTTCCACAAAATAATTCTTATCTAAATAGAAAGTATATGGACTGTAAATTCTCTTTGCTCATCTCTGCTCTTTCCATCAAATTGAAAAATAAGAACTGATTATTTTTCTTCTAGGTCTAAATCAGCATGTGGCAAAATATAGACCTCTGTTTCTTAAATAATAACAGTCTAAACTAGAAAATATGATCTCTGCCATCTCAGTTTGGCTTACATCTTGATATCTATGTACAGCCACCTTGTTCATCATACGTAATAATTACCATGAGAAAAGAAAATTAAATCAGTAAAAGAAAAGAAAATTACAAGTGATTTATTGAATATACAAATACTCTTACAATATAATATTAGTATAATGTATATAATATATTATAATATAGAATATATAGAATATATTTCCTATATATGTATTATATCCTATATGTATAAGTATTACATATATGTAATATGTTCCATATTATATCTATATTATATCTATATCATTATATTCTAATAATGATAGCTCTGGTATTAAACACATCTTAATGTCAGAATGATGATTTATGAAACTGGGTTAGTAAGTTTAAGATGATAAAAATTAATCATTTTTTTAAATTAGAACTCAAAGTATCACTATTTTCAGATGATATGATAGTATACATGAATGACCCCAAAAATTCTACCAGAGAACTCCTTCAGCTGGTAAACACCTTCAGCAAAGTGGCTGGATACAAAATTGACTCAAAAAAAAAATCAGAAACCCTCATGTATACGAAAGACAAAAGGGCTGAGGAAGAAAATAAGGGAAATTATACCTTTCACAATAGTCACAATAACACAAAGTTCCTTGATGTGACTCTAACCAAGCAGGCAAATGGTGGGAACTAGAAAAGAACATCCTGAGTGAAGTAACCGAGAAGCAGAAAAACACACATATATACTCACTCTTAAATGGTTATTAGACACATAATATAGGATAAACAGACTAAAATCTGTACTTCTAAAGAAGTGAAACAAGGAAGACCCTAGGGAAGATGTTCAATTTTCATTCAGAAGTGCAAATGTAATAGACATCAGAAGCAAAATAAGACGGGGAATAGGACAGGAGCCTACCACTAACAGCCTCTGAAAGACTCTACTGATTGAGGTATCGAAGCAGAGGTGAGACTGATAGCCAAACTTTAGGCAGAGCAGAAATCTTATGGAGGAAGAGGGAGACAGAAAGACCTGGAGGTGTCAGGAGCTCCAAAAGGAGACCAACAGAGCCAAAAAACCCTGATCCCTGGGAGCCCTGAAGAGAATGATACCCTAACCAAGGAAAATGAATGGAGAGGACCTAAAACCCCTGCTCAGGTGTAGCCCATGGACTCAGTGTCCAAGTGGGGTCCCTATTAAGGGGAGGAGGGAATCTCTCTGGCATGAACTAAGTGACAGGCTCTCTGATCACCTCCCCCTTAGGGGGCACAACATTGCCAGGCCACATATTGTACAGTGCAACCAGTCCTAATGAGACCTGATAGGCTAGGGTCAGATAAAAGGGGAGGAGGACCTCCCCTATCAGTGGACTAGGGGAGGGACATAGAGGGAGAAGAGGGAGTGAAGGTCGGATCCACAGGGGAGAAGGGAGGCAGCCCCAGCAGGGATACAAATTGAATACCTTGTAATACATTATAATAAGAATAAAAAGAAAAAAAATAGAGGTGAAACAAGAATCCACAACAAAGGGGCTCTGAGAGGATTGCTGCAGTAAAATGCTTCCTATGTAAGTATAAGGACCTGACATTGTGTTTGCAGCTTCATGTAAATGCTAGGGATGGAAGTACTGAGGATAGAGATAGGGGATGGGTGGGGGTTATAAGTGAGGATTGAGGTGGGCAGGGCTTGGTGATTCTGGGGCTCACTGAGCATCCTGTCTTGTGACTGAAAATGGTGAGCTCCAGTTTTAGTGAGAAACCCTGACTCAAAAAATAAGATGAATAGCTGGAGATGTAGCTTAATGGTGGATTGCTTGTCTCACATATGTGAGGCCTAAAATTCAGCTCCAAGTATAAGTTATGATGATGAAGATGATTATAACAACAACAATAATGTGGAAAGTGACAGAAGATACCCAACCTTGATGTCAACTTTTGGCCAACAAATGTACACACAATTTTTTAATACCACCCACACCCACAAAAAAAGAACAATAGAGAAAGAATCTATGGCTGTTCCTGTAGAATGTATACAATTTGCCTTTGTTCATTCAAATGCTGATTTCTCTACCCCACTATCTGGGTTCAATCTGGACATTGCATTGTGATGCTTATTCTAAGCACCACCTGTCTCAAGTTTGTGAGCATGTCACTATTTGTTCTCTGTTGCCAATAAAAACAAAGAACCTTGTTCCGCTTACTGCTGCACCCACTTGGATACTGAGCTACCATGGGTTACATCTCAGCAGGGGCTCTAGGTTATATCCATACATGGTCCTTGGTTGGAGAAACAGTCTAATAAAAGACCCCTGTGCCCAGATATATTTGGTCCTTGTGGAGTTCCTGTTCTCTCCAGGTCATACTACTGACATGAACTCAATGGCTGGCTCTTTGACCTCCCCCCCCTCCCCGACAAGGGAGGAGCAGCCTTGCTAAGCCACAGAGGAGGACATTGTAGCCAGTCCTGAGGATACCTGATAAGCTAGGGTCAGATGGAAGGGGAGGAGGTCCTCCCCTATCAGTGGACTTGGAAAGGGGCACGGAAGAGATGAGGGAGGGAGTCTGGAAATCAGAGGGAATAAGGGAGGGGGCTACAGCTGAGATACAGAATAAATAACCTGTGATTAATATATAAAAATAAAAATTATAAAAAATTAAATTAAATTAAATGAAAAATTAACAAAAAAATGAACCAATGCTGAGCAATGGAGAATATAGGGTGGGACATCCTGTTCCGGAGGGGATGAGAAAGGAGTTCGAGGAGAGATCTGAGAGGAGACGACTGGGAAACATCAGGAAGAAAGAATCAGATCTAAGATATGACTAAAAAGCAAGTATAATTCGGGAAATCTAAATTGGAGGAAGCTATGCAGGTGGAGCAATTATTGCCTAGTATTGTGCCTTAGGTTAATTAATTAAAAAAATACACTATGTTCTGTGTTCAATGTTACAAAAGAGTCAATATCAAACAAATGCACAATTTCTGATTTATTTACATTTTATTTCAATAAAATTAAAAGGAAAGACTTAGCTACAGTTTTAAAAAAATCAAAGCACAACAAGAATACTTATAAAGTACAAAAGTAAATCAGACTCCATTCTGATGCACACCGGATCACTTTCCCTCTCACATACTGGCTTTTAGTAGTAGCAACTGATCTTTTTTTTCAACTTACATATCTTTTTAAAATTTTTATTAATTATACTTTATTCACTTTTTATCCTAACCACTAATTTAGCATGTATATGTAAGAGAAATATTAGCATAAATGTTTTAGTAAGATAATAAAAAACTAAATACTTATGCAAACACATCCATGTTCAAGATAAAAATAATTGTATAAATAATATCTGAACCTATCCACTAATAATTTAATGAACATAATACTTTATTATAAAATAGAATAAGGAAATATAGATGTTCTGTTATTGAAAGTTTAGTTTTATTTCTAATTGGACAATTATAAAAGAAAGAAGACTAAGTCACAAGTTATAACTTTGAGTTTAGGCTTATGACAGGAAATGACGGCTGTAGACAAAATTCTCAATTCACTTTAAATATGATCCAAAGATGAACTTGGTTATCACTAGCCTTGAAAAAATAGAATTAACTCAGAAGCTTTGCAGAAGATAATTTGAGTTAAAAGGCAGAATCCAAAGCTATAAAATAGTTCTATGGCAAGATTATACAACAAGGACAGTTGCACAAACTGTTGCCTGTTATAATAAGACCATGGTTTTGATGAATTTTGCTATCGGTAGTAAGATGATATTTGTACTTTTCAGATTCTACTCAAGTTAGTATCAATGTTATACTAGAAATCTAGATTTTCCTATTTATTGAAAATAATTATTCTCTTGAAGCAGCACTATCCCTAGTTGTCTGAGAAAGTGCCAGATTGATTTCCAAGGTAGTTGTACAAGTTTATTTTTCCACTAGCAATGGAGGAGGGTTCCCCTTTCTCCACATGCTCTCCAGTGTGAGTTTTTGATATTAGCAATTTTGATGGGTGTAATGTGAAATCTCAGGGTCCTTTTAATTTGCATCTCCTGATGACTAAGGATATTGAGCATTTCTTTAGGTGTTTCTCTGCCATTCAATATTCCTCTATTGAGAATTCTGTGTTTAGTTTGGTAGCCCGTTTTTAACTGAATTACTTGATTTGTTGCTTTTTAACTTCTTGAGTTCTTTATATATTCTGGATATTAGCCCTCTGTCAGATGTAGGTTTGGAGAACATCCTTTTCCAATCTCCATGCTGACATCTTGTTCTGACTACAGTGTCATTTGCTTTCTAGAAGCTTTTCTATTTCATGAGGTCCCATTTATTGATATGGAAAATATGCTCAAGTACACAACAAGGACATTTGCTCAACCATGTTCATAGCAGCTTTATTCATAGTAGCTAGAGTCTGGAAACAACCCAGATGTCCTTCAATGGAGGAATAGATATAGAAATTGTGGTACATTTACACAGTGGAATACTACTCAGCAATTCAAAACAAGGAAATCATGAAATTTGCAGGTAAATGGTGGGACTAGACAAGACCATCCCAAGTAAGGAATCCCAGAAGCAGAAAGACACTCAGGGTATATACTCACTCATAAGTGGATAGTAGACATATAAGATACACTTACTAAAATCTGTATACCTAAAGAAACTAATCAAGAAGGAGGACCTGAGTAAGATGCTCAATCCTCACTCAGAGAGGCAAATGGGTAGGACATAGGAAGAGGGAGAAAACAGGGACCAGGACAGAAGCCTACCACAGAGGGCCTCTGAAAGACTCTATCCTGCAGGGTATTAAAGCAGGTGCTGAGACTCATAGCCAAACTTTGGGCAGAGTTTAAGGAATCTTATGAAAGAAGAAGATGATAGTAAGACCTGGAAAAGAAAGGAGCTCCACAAGGAGAGCAATAGAACCAAATTATCTGGGCCCAAGGGTCTTTTCTGAGACTGATACTCCAAGCAAGAACCATGCGTGGAGATAACCTAGAACCCCTGCACAAATATAGCCCATGGCATCTCAGTCTCCAAGTGAGTTCCCTAGTAATGGGAACAGGGACTGTCTCTGACATGAACTCAGTGGCTGGTTTTTTGATCATTTCCCCCTCAAGAGGGAACAGCCTACTGGTCCACAGAGGAAGACAATACAGCCATTCCTGATGAGAACTGATAGGCTAGGGTCAGAGGGAAAGGGAGGAGAACCTCCCGTATCAGTGAACTTGGTGAAGGGCATGGGAGTAGATGAGGGAAGAAGGGAGAAAGGGATTGTGAGGAGATAAGGGAAGGGGCCACAGCTGGGATACAAAGTGAATAAACTCTAATTTATAAAATAAATAAATAAATAAATGAAATTTTAAGAAGAGTCCATAAAAGAAGAGGAAAAAAGAATCTTATTTCTTTCATTTTTATGAAAAAAAGGAAAATAATTATTTTCTCATACACTGCATCCTGATCCATTTCTGATCCCTCTATTCCTTCTAGTTCCCCACCCCCACCTAGGGAATCTAGGGAAGCTAAGAAGTAAACAGGAAATAGAGACACAAGCATTACCAACAGAGTACAATGGAATAAAGACAGAATATCAAGCACAGGAAATGCAATTGAAGGAACTGATATATCAGTCAAAAAAACATTAAATCTGGGGGATAGATGGCAGCACCAGGACGACTCTCTTTCCGACCAGCAGCACAGCAGGATCAGCACACTGACCAGCAGACAGAACTCTCAGTCCTAAAACGCCAATGACCTGTGTTTCCCAGGTGAGAGGATACCCCACGGTGTGGGATTTAATCAGCCTCAACTCGCCCAGCTACACCGTGAAAGAGTCCTCATTTCCACCAGAAGCTTGGTTGCCAGCCTAGAGCCACAGGCCAGCATGCTCAGATTACTGTCCCACACTGAACTGTGGGCCCCACAATATGAGAGACTGGAATTTTCAGTCAAGACAAAACCACATGGTGGAGGAAACATATATCAGGACCGACCTTAGGTGTCACACAGACAATCCCTGAAAAAGACCCGGGGTCTGGTGGGCGCCCAGCAGCCAGCCCAGAGCAAGGGATGCGGGCACCAGCAGAGTCCTGCCTGAACACCTAACTGCCCCAGATAGAACTGTGGGCCCCTAGGGCTCCAGAGACTGAGTTTCTCTGTTGGGTAAGCCACAGAGAGGAGGTTTGACCTCAGAGCATTCAGCTGCCACCCCTCACCCCAAGTTCTTAGGAAAAGTTACAGTTTTGGCTGATGTCCAGTCACCCATTGGCTGCCAGCAAGGCAAAGCCACTCCTACCTGTGCCTGAGGGTTCTACTCACCATCCCAGAAAGAACTTCGGTCCCCCAAACACAGTCTGGGTGTTCCTGCCAGGAGAAAAACCCCACAGTGAAGGGATCATCTTATCCAATGCTCAGGACACACACATCCAGACTTTCTGGATTCACGCAGGCTCTAGGCTCTAGCCTTCCACTGCAGCCATGAGTGCCCTGCTCACCTGCCACTGATTACTGCTGGGACACAGGGGCACACCGGCACACAGCTGCAACCCTAGACCTACAAAAGCCTGAGAACCATTAGAGCAGCCTTCAGATACTGGTCCAAGGTGCGACCAGTTATCCCTAGCTAAACTGACAAAACTGTGGGACTCTCTGGTTCTTTAAGAGGGCTGCACCCAAAAAAATACACCTTAAGAACAGCAGCCACAGCTCAATAATCTCAGAGCAAAAAACCCAGCAGCAGGGCAGCCATCTCCAGGACTTTTCCTGAGAAGAGAAGAGCCTTCCTGAACACCACAGTTACCACACAGGTCCATATGCCTGAGGTGAATGAACTGTGACAATTCCTGAGAAGCCCCATCCTTTGAGTATACACAAAAAGCTGAGGAGATCTACTTCAGAATTCTGCCAAGGGGATTCTCCCCACCCCAGGACCCAGCAGGCACCAGAAATTAACAGCTAACACCTGCGACAGCCAGATAGGTAGAGGCCAGTGTAAAAATACAACCAACAAAGTCAAAGCAATATGGCATCCCCAGAACCCAGTTACCCAGGGCCAAGTAGCCCTGGACACCCTAACATATGAAGAGGTTATGAAGAGGCTTATGAAGAGGTTAAAGGAGGAAGCAAATAAAATGCATAAAGAATTAGAGTAAGATATAGTAAAACAGATTATGGCCATCCATAAAAAAATGAAGGAAGATGCAGACAAACAGTTTGTGGCTTTTAGATAGGAAATGATTAAATCACTGAAAGAAATTAAAGAACATCACAATATTCAAATAAACAGGTGAAGGAGTTGAAGGAAAAACAGGAAAATACAGTAACACAGGTGAAGAACATCAACAAAACAGTTCAAGATCTGAAGATAGAATTGGAAAAATTAAAGAAAACACAAACAGAGGTAATCATGGAGAGGGAGAACCTAGGTAAGAAAATAGGAACTACAGGGGTAAGCATAATCAAAAGACTACAAGAGATGGAAGAAAGAATCTCAGGTGTGGAAGATACAATGGAAGAAATTGATGTATCCATCAAAGAAAACAATAAATCTAAAAACTTCCTGAAACAAACCATCCAAGAAATCCATAAAAAGACAAAACCTAAGAATAACAGAAACAGAGGAAAAAGAAGATTCCCTCCTCCAAGGCTTAGAAAATATTTTCAACAAAATCGTAGAAGAAAACTTCCCCAACTTAATGGAGGACTATATGAATACAAGAGGCCTACAGAACACCTAATAAATTAGACCAGAAAAGAAAATTCTCCTGCCACATAATAACCAAAACAGTAAATATACAGAACAAAGAAAAACTACAAAAAGCTGCAAGGGAAAAAGGCCAAGTAACATATAGTGGCAACACATCAAAATCACACCTGACTTCTCAAAAGGCACTATGAAAGCCAGAAGGGTCTGGACAGATATCATGCAGATATCTGTCCCAGATGTCTGCCTAGGCTACTATACCCAACAAAACTCTCAGTCCTCATAGACAGAGAAAATAAGATACTCAATGACAAAAACAAAATTCAACAATACCTATACACAAATCCAGCATTACAGAAGATACTAGAAGGAAAAATACAACCCAAAGAGCTAACTACATTCAGGAAAACACAGGAAATAAATAACCTCAGTACAGCAAAACTTAAAGTAGCCAAGCACACAAACACACTACCATAGCTAACATCAAAGTCAAAGGATCTAAACCCACTGGTCATTAATCTTTCTCACATCAATGTACTCAATTCTCCAATAAAAAGACACAAACTAACAGAATGGATGCGTAAATAAGACCAACAATCTGTTGCATACAAGAAACACACCTATGTCACAAAGATAGACATTTCCTGAGGGTGACTGGCTGGAAGATGCTTCTCCAAGCAAATGGACCTAAAAAGCAAGCAGGAGTAGCCAGTCTAATATCTAATATAATAGACTTTCAACTAAAATTAATCCAAAGAGATAAAAAGGGCACTTCACACTCATCAAGGGAAAATTCCACCAGGAAGATATCACAATCCTGAACATCTATGCTCCAAATACAAGGGCACCCACATTTGTAAAAGTAACATTGATAAAACTTAAACCACAGATAGATCCGCACACATTAATAGTGGGAGACTTCATCATCTCACTCTCAACAAAGGATAGGTCACCAAAACAGAAATTAGACAAAGATACAATAACTCTAACAGAGGTCATGAATCAAATGGACCTAGAAGACATCTACAAAACCTTACACCCAAACAAAAAAAAAATTGACCTTCTTCTCAGCACCTCATATAACCTTCTCCAAAATAGAACATATACCTGGTCACAAAGCAAGCTTCAACAGATACAAGAAGATTGAAATAATCCCTGTATCCTATTATTGATCACTATAGACTAAAGCTGGACCTCAACAACAGAAATAGCAAAAAGCCTACACACACATGGAAACTGAACAACTTGCTAATACATGACAGCTGGGTCAGGGAAGAAATAAAGAAAGAAATTAAAGTCTTCCTAGAATTCAATGAAAATGAAGGCACAACATACCTAAACTAATGGGACACAACAAAAGCAGTGCTAAGAGGACAGTACATAGCTCTAAGAACCTTCAGAAGAAATTTGAAATGTCTCATTCAAGTAACTAAAAGCTAAAAGCCCTAGGAAAAAAAGAAGCAGACACACCAAAAAGGAGTAGTAGGCTGGAAATAATCAAACTCAGGTCAGAAATCAATAAATTACAAACAAATAAAACAATTCAAAGAATCAATGAAACCAAGAGCTGGTTCTTTGAGAAAATCAACAAGATAGACAAACCTTTAGCCAAACTAACAAAAAGGCAAAGAGATACTATCCAAATCAACAAAACTAGAAATGGAAAAGGGGACACAATGACGTCCACTGAAGAAATCCAAACAATCATTAGGACTTACTTCAAAGCCTATATGCCACAAAATTTGAAAGTCTAAATGAAATGGACAGTTTTCTTGATCCATTCCACTTGCCAAAGCTGAATCAAAACCAATTAAATAGTCCTATATCCCCTAAGGAAATAAAAGCCTTCATCAAAAGTCTCCCATGCAAAAAAAAAAAAAAAAAAGCCAGGGACAGATGGTTTCAGCACAGAATTCTATCAGACCTTCAAAGACCTAACACCAATACTCTTCAAGCTATTCCACAAAATAGAAACAGAAAGAACATTACCAAACTCATTTTATGAACCCACAACCACTTGGTACTTAAACCTCACAAAGACCCAACAAAGAAAGAGAATTTCAGGCCAATATTCATTATGAACATTAATGCAAAAATACTCAACAAAATACTTGCAAACCAAATCCAAGAACATATCAAAGATATCATCCACTATGACCAAGTAGGCTTCATCCCAGGTGTGCAGCGGTGGTTCAATATATGGAAATCGATCAATATGATCTGCCACATAAACAAACCACAGGAGAAAAAAAACACATGATCCTCTCCTTAGATGCTGAAAAAGCATTTGACAAAATCCAACATCAATTCATGTTTAAACTCTTGGAGAGATCAGGGATTCAAGGCATATACCTAAACATAATAAAGGCAATATACAGCAAGTCTATAGCCAATATCAAAGTCAATGGGGAGAAACATAAATCAATCCCACTGAAATCAGGGACAAGGCAAGCTGCCCACTCTCCTCAAATCTCCTCAACATAGTTCTTGAAGTCCTTGCTAGAGCAATAAGAACATGAAAAGAGATCAAGGGGATTCCATTTGGAAAAGAAGTCAAAGTTTTACTATTTGCAGATGATATGACAGTACACCTGAGTGACCCCAAAATTCTAACAGGGAACTCTTACAGCTGATAAACAACATCAGCAAACTGGCTGGATACAAAATTAACTCAAAAAAAAAAAAAGTAGCCCTCCTGTATACAAAAGACAAAAGGGCTGAGAAAGAAATTAGGGAAACAACATCCTTCACAATAGCCAAAAAGGACATAAAGTACCTTGTTATGACCCTAACCAAGCAAGTCAAAGACTTGCATGAAAAATTTCCAGTCTCTGAAGAAAGAATTAAAAGAAGATAGAAAGATCTCCCATGTTAGGATTAATAGAGTAAAAATGGCCATCTTACCAAAAGCAATCTACAGATTTGATGCAATTCCCATCAAACTACCAACACAATTTTTCACAGATCTTGAAAGAAAAATTCTCAACTTCATGTGGAATAACAAGAAACCCAGAATTGCTAAAACAATCCTCTACAATGAGAAATTTTCTGGAGCTATCTCCATCCCTGATTTCAAGCTCTACTATAGAGCAACAATACTGAAAACTGCATGGTACTGGCATGAAAACCAACTGGTGGGTCAACGGAATCAAATAGAAGACCTGAAAATAAATACGCACACTTATGAACACCTGGTCTAACTGGATGTCTACATGTGGAAAAATGCAGATAGATCCATACTTATCACCCTGCACAAAACTAAAGTCCAAGTGGATCAAAGACCTCCTCAATATAAAACCAGACACACCAAACCTGTTAGAAGAAAAAGTGGGGAAGAGCCTTGAACTCATTGGCACAGGAGACAGCTTCCCAAACAGAACACCAACAGCACAGGTTTTAAGAGCAACAATCAGTAAATGGGACCTCATGAAATTGAAAAGTGTCTGTAAACCAAAGAATACTGTCATCAGAACAAAATGACTGCCTACAGAGGGCTGATATCCAGTATATATAAAGAAGTAAATAAGTTAAAAAGCAACAAATCACGCAGTCCAATTAAAAATGGGAAACAGAGCTAAACAGAGAAACCTTGAGATTTCACCTTACACCCATCAGAATAGCCAAGATCAAAAACTCAAGTGACAACACATGCTGGAGAGGTTGTGGAGAAAGGGGAACCTTACTCAATTGCTGGTGGCAATGTAAACTTGTACAAACACTTTGGAAATCAATCTGGCACTTTCTCAGACAATTAGGAATAGTGATTCTTCAAGACCCAGCTATACCACTCCTAGGCATATATCCAAAGGATGTTCAAGTACACAATAAGGACATTTGTTCAACCATGTTTGTAGCAGCTTTATTTGTAATAGCCAGAAGCTGGAAACAACCTAGATGCCCCTCAGTTGAGGAATGGATACCATAATTGTGGTACATCTACACAATGGAATATTATTCAACAATAAAAAACAAGGAAATCATGAAATTTGCAAATAAATGGCGGGAACTGGAAAAGATCATCCTGAGTGAGGTATCCCAGAAGCAAAAAGAAACACAGGGTATATACTCACTCATAAGTGGATACTAGACATATAATATAAGATACACTTACTAAAATCTGTACACTTAAAGAAATTAATCAAGAAAGAGGACTGTGTCTAAATGCCCAAACCCCATACAGCAAGGCAAAGAGGATGAACATCAGAAGAAGAAAAAAACAGGGAACAAGAGAGGAGCCTACCAGAGAGGGCCTCTGAAAGGCTCTACCCTGCTGGGTATCAATGCAGATGCTGAGACTTATGACCAACATTTGGGCAGAGTGCAGAGTATTTTGTGAAAGAAGTAGGAAATAATAAGACCTGTGGAGGACAGGATCTCCACAAGAAGAGCAACAGAACAAAAGAATCTGGGCACAGGGATCCTTTCTGAGACTGATACTTCAACCAACTGAGAACCATTGATGGAGATAAACTAGAACCCCTGCACAGATGTTGCCCACTGCAGTTCAGTGTCCAAGTGGGTTCCACAGTAATAGGAACAGGGACTGTCTCTGACATGAACTGATTGGCCTGCTCTTTGATCATCTCCCCCTAAGGGGGGAGCAACCTTACCAGGCCACAGAGGTACACAGTGCAGCTACTCCTGATGAGACCTAATAGACTAGGATCAGAAGGAAGCGTAGGAAGTCCTCCCCTATCAGTGTACTTGGGGAGGGGCATGTGTGGACAAGGGGAAGAGAGGGTGGGATTGAAAACGAAGAAGGGAGGGGACCAGAGTGGATACAAAGTGAATAAAGTGTATAAAACAATTTTAAAAATATTAAATCTAAGAACTTCCTGAAACAGAACCTCTGAGAACTCTGGGAATCTATAAAAAGACAAAAAACTGAGGGTAATATGAATAGAAGAAGGAGAAGACTTTCAGCTCCATGGCCCACTATATTGATATCTATATCTGTCTGTCTATCTATCTATCTATCTATCTATCTATCTATCTATCTATCTATCCACAGATATAAATATGTATGTATATGTATATATATAGTCTACATGTATATATACACATATATGTATGTATATGTATAAAAATAAGAGAATAAAACTTCCACAACCTAAAGAAAAAAATGCCTATACACATACAGAAAGCTTACAGAACATCAAATTTTTAGACAAAAAAATTTCTCCTTCCAAATAATAATCAAAACATAAATCAACAAAGCAAACAATATTAAAAGCATAAATGGGACCACATGAAACTGAAAAGCTTCTGTAAAGCAAAAGACACTGTCATCAAAACCAAATGACAGCCTACAGACTGGGAAAGGATCTTCACGAACCCTATATCTGACAGAGGGCTAATATCTAGTATATATAAAGAACTCAAGAAGTTAAAAGGCAACAAATCAAGTAATCCAAATAAAAAATGGGGTATAGGGCTAAACAGAGAATTCTCTGTAGAGGACTGTAGAATGGCAGAAAATCACTTAAAGAAATGTTCAACATCCTTAGCCATCAGGGAGATGCAAATCAAAACGACCCTGAGATTTCACCTTACACCTGTCAGAATGGCTAAGGTCAAAAACTCAAGTGACAACACATGCTAGAGAGGATGTGGAGAAAGAGGAACCCTCCTCCATTGCTGGTGGGAATGTAAACTTATACAATCACTCTGGAAATCAATTTGGTGTTTTCTTAGACAATTAGGAATAGTGATTCCTCAAGATCCAGCTATACCACTCCTAAGCATACACCCAAAAGATGTTCAAGTACACAACAAGGACATTTGCTCAACTATGTTTGTAGCTGCTTTATTCATAATAGCCAGTACCTGGAAAGAACCCAGATGCCCCTCAGTTGAGGAATAGATACAGAAATAGTGGTACTTTTATACAATGGAATACTACTCAGCAATTAAAAAGGAGGAAATCATCAAATTTTCAGGCAAATGGTGGGACCTGGAAATGATTATCCTGAGTGAGATATCCTGTCGTGGGCTGTGTCATAGCTGCTTTTGGTGGCTGCTTTGAAATTCAAGTCTCAGCATGGAAGACAGGCTTTTACCAGGCCTTTTCTTCTGGAGTCAGGGAAGTATTTGCAAGTCCATTCGCCTTTTGTTTAGTGACAGCAGGTGGGAGAGCTTGTTAGAAATCACAACTCTACCTCACCTCCTTGTGATTTTAACCCCTTGTGTAAACTGTTTGTATAAATAAATAAGGCTGGCTGGCCTCGCCGCTTTTTCGGGTACAGGGCACATTCACGCCACGAGCAAGCGGGCCAGAAGCCTCTCAGAACATAATATGTGTAGTGTACATTATTAATTTCAATCCTCACTCCCGACTCAGAACCCCATTCTGCTCTGTTGGTGGGTTCCAGCAGAATTGGCGCCTGAACATGCGGCCTGAGATACAAGGATAAAGTAAAGGACACTGCTGGTTTATTTTCGAGCTCGAATTTATATTTGAAGGAGCAGTGAGTAATTCCGAGAATAAAGAATGGGACAAGGCAGTAGCCTAGTGTTTTTTGTATGGAACTTAATTAAAGGTAGTCTGTATAAGAAACAGGAAACTGAGAAAGTTAAACTTTCAGGCTCAGAGAAAAAGAAGTTAAAAAGGTGTCAGCCTTCAAGACAAAATTATATTAGGCTGTCAACTCCTTCAGAGGAGACGTATTTCTCTCCGGATGACAGTAATTACTTGTCAGAAGAGGACTTTGCGAATGACTCAGATCTTAATGAGGTTTCAGAGATGGAGGACGAACCAGATCAGTATTTTCTTGAGAGATACCCTCCAATTCAGGCTATGCATGTTAAAAAGCATAAGCCTTGGCAAAAAGAAATTAAAAGATTGGAATGTGGCTTGGAAAAAATAAGCAGAAAGGCAAGGCTCAATCCTAAAAGCCATCAGTTGCAAGTTTGGGCCACCCCCCCCCCCCGGGACTGCTAAAATTGCAGTGACAAAGGGATTTCAGCCTTCGTCTACTGTACGGACAGCTGTGTCTCCCATACAAGCTTCTTTACAAGAAGCGAGACAAAATGGAGAAGATACAACTGAGTTTTATGGTTTTCCAGTTCTAGAACAACCTGATGGGCAAGGTGATATGACAAGGGTCCATGCATCAATACCTTTTAAACGATTAAAGGAATTAAAAGCTGCATGTGCTCAATATGGTCCTACAGTGCCTTTTACTCAAGCCCTGTTGGAGTCCTTGTCCACTGAGACTCTCTGCCCAGGAAACTAGAAACAATTAACAAGAGCATGCTTATCAGCAGGAGATAATTTATTATGGAAGTCAGATTTTGAAGAGCTTTGTCGAGCTACAGCTGAACTTAATAGAGCTCAGGGAGTTCCTATAACTTATGATATGCTTGCAG
>CM053743.1:86775401-86796979 GCA_028658305.1 Pachyuromys duprasi | reverse complement strand
TTTACCAAAGAAGCTTGTGATGCTTTACAAAAGATAGAATTAGCTATTGAAAAACAGCATGTCCAATATATTGATTATTCAAAAGATTGGAGTGCATATATTTTGGCTACTGTTCATATGCCAACCGCTGTACTGTGGCAAGAAGGACCATTAATATGGTTACATTTGCCTGTGTCTCCTGTTCGAGTTCTGACACCATATTATGAAGCAGTGGCTAGTTTAGTTCAAATGGCTCGAACAGAATCTCGCAAGTATTTTGGTAAAGAATCCTCCATAATTGGAGTCCCTTTTACCAAACAGCAAGTAAATTGGTTATTTCAAAATACAGATTCTTGGGCAATAGCCTTTGCTCATTATTCAGGACGAATTGACAATCCTTATCCAAAAGATAAATTACTTCAGTTTGCTAATGAACATGCTTTTGTATTTCCTAAAATAATTAAACAGAAGCCATTACCTAAAGTTCCAACTGTATTCACAGATGGATCTTCAAATGGAAAAGCTGTATACGTACTAGAAGGACAGTCTTTTGTTTTACAAACATTGCCAGCCTCAGCTCAAGTTGTGGAATTACAAGCTGTTGCGGCAGTCTTTAAAAATATGGCTTCTACCTCTTTTAACTTGTAGACTGATAGCCATTATATAGTTAAAGCCTTACAAGTCCTAGAGACTGTAACAAATGTTAATATGGCTAATAAACAAATACAAGATCTATTTACAGAGATTCAACTAATTATTTAGAGCTGCATACAGCCCTGTTATGTGGGGCATATTAGAGCCCATTCAGGTCTTCCTGGGCCCCTGACTTTAAAATATAATTTGGCAGATATTAATTTGGGGAAGAGGGTACATTTGTGTTTTTCCACAGGATGCAGAAGGAGCCAGGTGGATCCCAGAAAGACCGGTCCGGTTTGCCGAAGTTGTCCCCCAAAAGCAAAAGAAAGAAGTGTGAATTCGGTCCTGACTGAAGATGAAAAATCTGCAAAGCTGTGAGACTCACTCTTTTGTCTCATCCTGCTCCTGGGAGAAGGCGTCATGCAGAGAGAGAAACCTCTTATCCAAAGGACTGGACTTGATTGCTCCGTTAATAGGGACAATTATCAACAAAAACAGGAAGAATAACAGGAAAGACTGACGTTAAAACTTTGTTTTGACTCTGGTTTTCAGCTAACCAAAACAAACTTGCTCCAGAAATCCTTGGGAGGTTCTGTAACTGCCTATGTAAATTCTCCTTTTGCTCTGTTATTTGGAAATGCTAATGTTTCCTGCCTGCATTGTAAACTAACACTGTATTTGTAAGTTTTCAAACTGTTCTGACAGAAATTTGCATTGGTTACTGTAAATGTCTTTCAGACTTGATATTTACACAAGGAGTTTTGTGTTAAGTCACTTTTAAGGCGTGTTATTTTGGACTTGGCTTGCAATGGAAGGTGAGCTCCTATCAATGACAATAGAAGTGCCTGGAAGCCTTTTAGAATGTTTAAACTGAGCTGATCTGCATTTGACACTGACCCTCCTGCGTTCCTTCCCTAGCAGAGGTTGGTTAGTCAATGACGGGTAAGATTTCTCCAGGGATTATACGGTCCAGCAGGCATAAATGATAAAAATCATATGCCATATTATGGATGTGAATGTTCCATTGGGAGAAACAACCTAAGACAGGCACAATCTCCATAACTCATAAGTTATGGTTTTTATAAATTTTTTAAAATAATAATTATAAAAGGGGGAATTGTGATGGGCTGTGTCATAGCCGCTTTTGGTGGCTGCTTTGAAATTCAAGTCTCAGCATGGAAGACAGGCTTTTACCAGGACTTTTCCCCTGGAGTCAGGGAAGTATTTGCAAGTCCATTCGCCTTTTGTTTAGCGACAGCAGGTGGGAGAGCTTGTTAGAAATCACAACTCTACCTCACCTCCTTGTGATTTTAACCCCTGTGTAAACTGTTTGCATAAATAAACAAGGCTGGCTGGCCTCGCCGCTTTTTCGGGTACAGGGCACATTCACACCATGAGCAAGCGGCCAGAAGCCTCTCAGAACATAATATGTGTAGTGTACATTATTAATTTCAATCCTCACTCCTGACTCAGAACCCCGTTCTGCTTTGCTGGTGGGCTCTGGCAGTATCCCAAAAGCAGAAATACGCACATGGTTTATACTCACTTATATAGACCTATAAGATAGGATAAACATACTGAAATCAATACACCTAAAGAAGATAAACAAGAAAGAGGACCTGGGATAAGAGGATTAATCCTCACTTAGAAAGTCAAATTGGATGGACATTGGATGTAGGAGAAAACAAGTAACAGAACAAGAGCCTATCACAGAGGGCTTTGGAAAGACTATACCTAGCAGGGTATCAAAGAAAATATTAAGAAACATAACCAACCCTTTGGCAGAGTGCAGGAAATCATATGAAAGAAGGAGGAGTTAGTATGACCTGGAGGGGACAGGAGCTCCGCAAGGACCAAATATATCAGGGTACAGGAGTCTTTTATGAGACTATCTCTCCAACCAAGGAACATGTATGGTTATAACCTAGAACCCCTGCTTGTATGTAGCAAATGGTAGCTCAATACCCAAGTGGGTACACCAGTAAGGGGAACAGAGACTATTTTGGACATGAAATCAATGGCTGGCTCTTCAACCTCCCCGCCCCTTTGAGGGAGGAGCAGCCTTGCTAGGCCACAGAAGAGGACATTGTAGCCATCCCTGAAGAGACCTGATAAGCTAGAGTTAGAAGGAAGGTGAGGAGGTCCTCCCCTATCAGTGGACCTGGAAAGGGGCAGGGAGTAGATGAGGAAGGGAAGGGTGGGATAGGGAGGGAATTGGGGAGGGGCTACGGATGGGATACAAAGAATATAACTTGTGATTAATATAAAACAAAAATGTTAAAATTTAAAAAATTAACAAGAAAAAAAGCAGCAAGGGGAAAATAATGTATAAAAGAAAACCTATCAGAATAATACCCAATTTTTCAACAAAGACCCTAAAAGCCAGAAAGGCTGGGTAGATATATGCAGAATCTAAAAGACCACAGATTTCTGATTGACTACTATACCCAGAAAATATTCTATTCAATATTGATGGAGAAAACAAGATGTTCTATGACAAAACCAGACTTTAACAATTTCTATACACAAATTCAGCCCTACAAAAAATACTATAAAAAAGACCCTAACCTCCCAAAAGAAAGCACAACCCCCAAAACATGAGAAATAAATATCTCCACACCAGCAAAACCAAAAGAAGGAACATACACATGCAAACAAGCACACACACACACAACCACTACCATCATCAAAATAACAGGAATTTACAATAATTAGTCATTAATATCTCTCAACATCAATGAATTCAATTCTCCAATTAAAAAAAAAACACTCGTTAACAGAATGGAAGTGAAAACAGGACCCATCATTCTGATGCATACTAGAAAAATACCTCATCAACAAAGATAGACATTACCTCAGAGTTAAAGTGCTGGAGAAGGTTTTCCAAGGAAACAGACCCAAGAAACAAGATGAAGTAGCCATTCTAAAATCTAATAAAATAGACATTCAGCTATAATTAATAAAAACAGATGGGGAAGATCATTTCATATGCATCAAAGGTAAAAAAATCCAAGATGAAGTCGCAATTCTGAAAATTTAGGCCACAAATGTAAGGCCACCCACATTCATAAAAGAAGCAATGCTAAAGCTTAAATCTTAAATCAAACATTTTTAATTTTCTTTTTTATAATTTGCTTATTTTTATATTAATCACAGGTTATGTACTTTGTATCCCAGCCATAGCCTCCTCCCACATTCCCTACCACTCTCTCCATCCCTTCCTCATCTCCTCCCTGCCCCTTTCCAAGTCCACTGAAAGGGGAGGACCTTTTCCCCTTCCATCTGACCCTACCTTATCAGGTCTCTTCAAGGTTGGCTGCAATGTCTTCTTCTGGGGTCTATCAAGTCTGCCTCTCCCTTGCGAAGTGCAGGGTTGAAGACCCAGCCATTGAGTTCATGGCAGAAATAGTCACTGTTCCCCTTACTAGGGTACCCAGTTGGATACTGAGCTACCATGGGCTATATCTGAGCAGGGGTTCTAGGTTAAATCCATACACGGTCCTTGGTTGGAGAAACAGTCTCATAAAAGACCCCTGTACCCTGATCTATTTGGTCCTTGTGGAGCTCTTGTCCTTGCCAAGTCTTACTAACACCCCCATCTTTCATATGATTCCCTGCACTCTGCCAAAGGCTTGGTTGTGAGTCTTAATATCTGCTTTCATACACTGCTATATTGATTCTTTCAGAGGCCCTCTTTGGTATGCTCCTGTCCTGTTGCTTGTTTTATCCTACATTCAATGTCCATTCCATTTGTCTATCTAAGTGAGGATTGATCATCTTACCCTGGGTCCTCTTTCTTGTTTATCTTCTTTAGGATGTATAGATTTCAGTGTGTTTATCCTATCTTATAAGACTATACAAGTGAGTATATACCATGTATTTCTTTCTGCTTTTGGGATACCTCACTCATGATGATATTTCCAAGTCCCACCATTTGCCTGGGAATTTCATGATTTCCTCTTTTTAAATTGCTGAGTAGTATTCCATTTTCTAAAAGTACCATAATTTCTGTATACATTCCTCAACTGAGGGACATCTAGGTTGTTTTCAGTTCTGGCTATTACGAATAAAGCTGCTACAAACATGGTTGAGCAAATGTCCTTGTTGTGTACTTGAGCATCTTTTGGATATATGCCTAAGAGTGGTATAGCTGAGTCTTGAGGAATCACTATTCCTAATTGCCTAAGAAAGCACCAAATTGATTTCCAGAGTGGTTGCACAAGTATACATTCCCCCCAGCAATGGAGGAGCTTTTCCCTTTCTCCACTACCTCTCCAGCATGTGTTGTCACTTGAGTTTTTGATCTTAGCCATTCTGGTGGGTGTAAGGAGAAATCTCAGGGTCCTTTTGATTTGCATCTGCTTGATGACTAAGGATGTTGAGCATTTCTTTAAGTGTTTTTATGCCATTCTACAATCCTCTACAGAGAGTTCTCTGTTTAGCTCCGTACCCCATTTTTAAATTGGATTTCTTGATTTGTTGCCTTTTAACTTCTTGAGTTCTTTATATATACTGGATATTAGCCCTCTGTCAAATGTAGGATTGGTAAAGATTCTTTCCCAGGCTGTAGGCTGTCATTTTGTTTTGATGACAGTGACTTTTGCTTTCCACAAGCTTTTCAGTTTCATGAGGGTCCATTTATTTATTGTTGATACCAGAGCCTGTACTCTTGGTAATCTGTTCAGGAAGTGGTCTCCTATGCCAATGAGTTCTAGGGTCTTCCCCAATTTTTCTTGTACCCTGTTTAATGTGTCTGGTTTTATATTGAGGTCCTTGATTCACTGCGACTTCAGTTTTGTGCAGGGTGATAAATATGGATCTATTTTCATTTTTCTACATATAGAAATTCAGTTGGAACAGCACCATTTGTTGAAGGTGCTGTCTTTTTCCATTGGATGGTTTTGTCTTCTTTGTAAAAAATCAAGTTTCCATAGGTATGTGGGTTCATTTCTGAGTTTTCTATTCACTTCCAATGATCCACTATTCTGTTTCTATACCAATACCAGTCAGTTTTTCTTACTAGTGCTCTGTAGTACAGCTTGAAGTCAGGAATGGAGATACATCCTGATGGTCTGTTGTTGTACAGGATCATTTTGGAAATTTAGAGTTCTTTTGTTTCTCCATATGAAGTTGAGAATTTTTCTTTCAAGGTCTGTAAAGAATTTTGTTGGTATTTTGATGGAAATTACATAGAATCTACAGATTGCTTTTGGCAGAATAGCCATTTTCACTATGATAATCCTACAAATCGATGAGCACAGGAGGTCTTTCCATCTTCTGATATTCTTCAATTTCTTGTTCAGAAATTTGAAGTTATTTTCCAACAGGTCTTTACTTGCTTGTTTAGAATCACCCCAAGGTACGTTATGTTATTAGTGGCTATTGTGAAGGGTGTTGTTTCCCTAATTTCTTTCTCGGCCAATTGTCTTTGCTGTACAGGAAAGCTTCTGATTTTTTTTTTTTTGAGTTGATTTTGTATCCAGCCACTTTGCTGAAGGTGTTTATCAGTTGAAGGAGTTCTCTGGTTGATTTTTTGGGGTCACTCATGTATATTATCATATCATGTGCATACTCTGACTTCTTCCTTTCCAATTTGTGATACTTTGACTTCTTTCTTTACAATTTGTATCCCTTTGATCTCCTTTAGTTGTCTTATTGCAATAGCTAGAACCTCAAGTATGATGTGGAAGAGATATGGAGACAATGGGCAGCCTTGCCTTGTCCCTAATTTCAGTGAGACTGATTTAAGTTTCTCTCCATTGACTTTGATGTTGGCTATAGGCTTGCTGTATATTGCCTTTACTATGTTTAGGTGTGTGCCTTGTATCCCTGATCTCTCCAAGGCTTTAAACATGAATGGATGTTGGATTTTGACGAATGCTTTTTCAGCATCTAAGGAGATGATCATGTGGTTTTTCTCCTTCATTTTCTTTATATGGTGGATCACATTGATGGATTTACATATATTGAACCACCCCTACATGCGTGGGATGAAGCCTACTTGGTCATGGGGGATTATATCTTTATGTGTTTTGGATTTGGTTTGCAAGTATTTTATTGAGTATTTTTCTCAAAGTTCATTAGAGACATAGGTGTGAATTTCTCTTTTTTGTTGGGTCTCTGTGAGGTATAGGTATCAAGGTGACTGTGGCTTCATAGAATGAGCTTGGTAATTTTTCTTCTGTTTCTATTTTGTGGAATAGTTTAGAGAGAATTGGAGTTAGCACTTCTTTGAAGGTCTGGTAGATATTCTGCACTAAAATCATCTGGCCCAGGGCTTTTTTTTTGGTAGGGTGGCAGTAGATGACTGCTTCTATTTCTTTGGGGAATATAGGTCTATTCAATCATTCTACCTGATCTTAACTTAATTTAGGTAGATGGAATCTATCAAGAAAATTGTCCATTTCATTAAGATTTTCATATTTTGTGTCATATAGGCTTTTGTAGTATGACCTAATTATTGTTTGGATTTCCTCAGTGTCTGTAATTATGTCCCCTTTTCATTTCTGATTTTGCTGATTTGGATAGTTTTTCTCTGCCTTTTAGTTAGTTTGGCTAGGGGCTTGTCTATCTTGTTAATTTTCTCAGAGAACCAACTCATGGTTTCATTGATACTTTGAATTGTTTTATTTGTTTCGAATTGATTGATTTCAGCCCTGAGTTTGATTATTTCCAGCCATTTTGTGTATCTGCTTTTTTTTTTTTCTCTAGGGCTTTCAGTTGGGCTAATAAGTTGCTTGTATGAGATGATTCAAATTTCTTCTTGAAGGCACTCTTAGCACTGCCTTCATTGTGTCCCATAAGTTTGGATACCTTTTGCTTTCATTTTCATTGAATTCTAGGAAGTCTTCAATTTCTTTCTTTCTTTCATCCGTAAACAAGCTATCATTGTGTAGCAAGTTGTTCAATTTCCATGTATGTGCAGGCTTTTTGCTGTTTCTGTTGTTGTTGAGGTCCAGCTTTAGACCATGATGGTCAGGTAGGATACAATGGATTATTTTGATCATCTTTTATCTGCTGAGGCTTGCTTTCTGACCAACTATATGGTCCATTTTGGAGACGGTTCCATGAGGTGCTGAAAAGAAGGTATACTCTTTTGATTTGGGGTGAAAAATTCTGTAGACATGTATTTGGTCCATTTGACTTAGGACCTCTGTGAGTGCCCTTGTTTTCCTGTTTTGCTTCTGACCAGATGATACGTCCCTTGGTGACAGTGGAGTGTTGATGTCTCCCACTATTAGGGTGTTGGGATCAATGTGTTATTTCAACTTTAATAATGTTTTATGTACAAATATATGTGGTCTTGTATTTGGTGCATAGATGTTCAAAATCATGAAGTCCTGTTGTTGGAATATTCCTTTCATGAGAAGGAAGTATCCCTCTTCATCTTTCTTGATTTGTTGTGGTTGTAAGTCTATTTTATTAGATACTAGGATTGCCACCCCAGCTTGTTTTCTGGGTTCATTTGCTTGAAAAAACATTTTCCAGCCTTTTACTCTGAGGTAGTGTTTATCTTTGTTGCATAGGTGTGTTTCTTGGATGCAGCAGAATGTTGGATCCTGTTTCTGCAACCATTCTGTTAGTCTGTGTCTTTTTATTGGAGAGTTGAGTCTATTGATATTTATAGATAATTGTGACCAATGACTGCTGGTTCCTTTTATTATGGAGTTGGTGGTCTTACTATGAATGATTGCGCTTTTTCCCTTTTTTTTAGGGGGTGTAGTTTTCTGTATCCTATATTTTCTTAGGTGTAGTTGTTTTGGGTTGCTGTGTAGATAGTGCTTAAATTTTGTTTTGTCATGGAAAATTTTGTTTTCTCCATCTATGTTGATTGAAAGCTTCATTGGGTATAGTAGTTTTGGTTGGCATCTGTGTTCCCTTAAAGACTGTATGACCTCTGCCCAGGCCCTTCTGGCTTTCATAGTTTCTGATGAGAAGTCTGGTGTGATTCTGATCGGTCTACCTTTATATTTTATTTGACCTTTTTCCCTTGTTGCCTTTAATATATTTTCTCTGTTTTGTAGGTTTAGTGTTTTGACTATGATGTGACAAGAGGTATTACTTTTCTGGTCTAGTCTATTTGGTGTTCTGTAGATTTCTTGTATTTTTATGGACATTTCTTTATTTAAGTTGGGAAAATTTTTTCTATGATTTTCTTAAGAATATTTTCCAGTCCTTGGTGCTGGAGTCTTCTTTTTCATCTATTCCTATTATTCTTAGGTTTTGTCTTTTCATGGTGTCCTTGATTTCTTGGATATTTTGTGTTTTTCTGATTTTATTTTTTTCTTTGAGTGAGAAATCAATTTCAGCAAGTGTATCTTCAGCACCTTAGTTTTGCTCTTCGATATCTTGTATTCTATTGGTGATTCTTAACTTTGTGGTTCCTGATCTTTTCTCTAAGTTCTCCAGTTCCAGGTGTTTTTCTGTTTGTGTTTTCTTTATAGATTCCAATTCTGTTTTCATGCTTTGTACCACTTCCTTCATCTGATTGAATGTGGCTCCTATTTTTGTATTTGTTTCCTCTCTATATGTCTTTAATTGTTCCTCTATGTGGGCAGTTATATGCTTCTGTATATCTTTGAGGGCCTTGTGCATTTCCTGTTTTTGTTCCTCTAGTAACTGCATAAGCATAGCTTTAATACCATTTTCCTGTGTCTTCGCTGAATCAATATCCCCATTGCTTTTGGGTGTTTCTGTTGGGGCCATGGTGTCCTGATTTTTGTTTGGTGAGTTCTTATGTCGACCTTTGGCCATTTGTTTATATATAATTAAGGAGCTGTTTGTTCCTTGAGGCTGAACTTCAGACTGGAACTGTCAATTTCTGGTGTCTGGAGTATTCTTCAGGAAGATCAGGGACTTCCAGTGTTTTGAGAGTGTGTGCTGTTGCTTCAGTTGTACCTGTGGGAGGAAAATTTGCTGGCACAGTATCATTGTTCAGGGAGGGGGGTAAGTGTATGTGTGTGTGTGTGTGTGTGTGTGTGTGTGTATGTGTGTGTGCAGGTGTATGTGCTCAGAAGGTGTCTTGAAGGAGAGTGCTAGAGAGTGTATATGCTTGGGCTATGGGGTTTGGGAGCAAGTGCAGGAGGGGATGTAGATGCTAGAGCCTTTAGCAAGTGAAGATTGTGGGTGCCAAGCACCTGTGCAGGTTTCCCGAATTCCCAGTGGTCTTCAATCTGTGACGGGCTCAGCAGACTGTACTCTGAGGTCTGTGGCAGATGCTGCAAGGGGGACACGTACTCTCTTGTGGGCTCTCTCTGCCCGGGTCTGTGCTCTGTGCTCTGTGCTAGAAACTATAAGCACTGCAGGCTGGTTGCCACTCTGTTCTGGAGGCTTGGCACCTCACTCTATGCTAGAGGTTGTGAGTCCCAGTTTGAGTTGGTGACTGGGGGCGCTACTCTGGTCTGGAGGCTCCACACTTGGACCTGGGTTTGTTGCTAAAGGCTCTGCTCTGGTCTGGAGACTTGGTGCCTCCTTTTGAGCCAGAGGCTCTGCACCCTGGTCTGGGATGGTATCTAGGGGCGCTTCAGTCTGGACTATAGACTGTGTGTCCCAGTCTGGGAGGGCAGCTGGCGGCATCGCCAGAGGCTCTGTGTTCAGATAAGGGCTGTGAGCAGCTGGTCACCCGGACATTTTCCAGGGATTAACTGGCTGTCCCTAGGACTTTTCCACTTGATTTCCTCACTGTAAGAATTCCTCTCACCTGGCAATCACAAACGCTGGTGTTTTAGGTCCCAGAGTTCAATTTCCTGGTCACTGTGCCTACACTGCTATCTTACTCCTCAGACACAGTGTCCTCCTGGGGCTGCCATCTTGGATCCTCCTGATGTCATTGTTTTTAATGCTGAGTAGTATTCCATTGAGTAAATGTAACACAATTTCTGTATCCATTCCTCCGTTGAGGGACATCTGGGTTGTTTCCAGGTTCTGGCTATTATGAATAAAGCTGCTGTGAATGTGGTCCTTGTTGTGTACTTCAGCATATTTTGGATATATGCCTAGGAATGGTATAGCTGAATCTTGAGGAAAGGCTATTCCTAATTGTCTGAGAAAGTGCCAGATTGATTTCCAAAGTGGTTGTACAAGTTTACATTCCCACCAATAATGGAAGAGGGTTCCCCTTTCTGCACATCCTCTCCAGCATGTGTTGTCACTTGAGTTTTTGATCTTAGCCATTCTGATGGGTGTAAGGAGATTTTCATTTCCCTGATGACTAGGAATGTTGAACATTTCTTTAAGTGTTTCTCTGCCATTCGATATCCCTCTATTGAGAATTATCTGTTTAGCTCTGTATCCCATTTTTAATTGGATTACTTGGGCTGTTGCTGTTTAACTTCTTGAATTCTTTATCTAGTCTGGATGTCAGGCCTCTTGTCATATATAAGGTTGGTGGAGATCCTTTCCCACTCTATAGGCTGTTGTTTTGTTCTGATGATAGTGTCCTTTGCTTTACAGAAGCTTTTCAGTTTTATGAGGTCTTATTTATTTATTGGTGATCTTAGAGTCTGTACTGTTGGTTATCTCTTGTGTCAATGAGTTCTATACTCTTCCCCACTCTTTTATTTCTAACCGATTCAATGTATCTGGTTTTATGTTGAGGTCTCTGATCCACTCAGACTTTAGTTTTGTGCAGGGTGATAAATTTGGATATATTTTCATTTTTCTACATGTAGATATCCAGTTAAGCTAGGACCATTTGTCTTTTTTCCATTGTATGATTTTGGCTTCTTTGTCAAAAATCAAGCGTCCCTAGGTGTGTTTAATTCACATTGTTGTAATTGCAAGGATTGGCTATTCTAGCAGAGCCTCCAGATAATGTGAAAAAAAAAACTGTAACCCTTTACTTTCTTTACCGTCTTGATTTCCAGAACACCAAAGGCATCATTATGAAACATTAATGTTCTGCTCTTGACTTTGGGAATGATTTATGTATCTACAGCAATTAGAGCAACAAGTGATCAATATGAAATTATGTAATCAGAATAACTGAAAAGGAATCAATAAATATATTGGAGATGTGTATAATGTCATTACAGAATTTGTTCCTGAATCGCAGAACCGATTCTGTTCTGCAAATTCAGATTAAACTATACCTAGGAGGTTTTTTTCTTTTTCTTTTCTCCCCTTCTTTTCTTCTCCCAGTCCCACCCTCACACCTCCTCTCCCCATTCCCTCCTCCCTTTTTTTCTTAGAGAAGGGTAGGTCCCCCCATGGGTGCTAAACTATACTGGCACATCACGTCACGGCAGAACTAAGCACATCCTCTTCCACTGCTGCCAGACAAGGCAGCCTAGGTATGGGAAAGGGATCCAAAGGGAGACAAGAGCCAGTAACAGCTCCTCACTCCAATTATTAGGGAGCCCACATGAAGAACAAACTGCACATCTGCTCTATATATGTATGATGGCTAGGTCCAGCCCATGAATGCTTTTTCATTGGTGGTTCAGGCTCTGTAAGCCTGGGCTAGTTGATTCTATAGTTCTTCTTGTGCTGTCCTGAATCCCTCCAACTTCCTCAATTCTTCCTACCACTCTTCGATAAGAATCCCGATTTCACCTATTGTTTGACTGTGGGTCTATCTGTTTCCATCAGCTACGGGTGAAGCCTTTCAGCAGACAGTTATGCTAGGATTCTGTCTGCAAGCATAGCAGAGTATCATTAATGGTATTGTTATTATTAAATACAAAGTTTTAAAAACTAAATTAAAAAATCCATGTGGTTGCACTGAAATTTATTTCTTATATAAATGTTAACAAAAACTCATCTATCACTCATGATTACTGGAAATTTGGAGAGAAAATTAACGTCCAGATGATATCTCATTAACTAAATAATGGAGTAAGCAGTATCAAAAAGTATTATTTCACAAGCTTGGTAAAATACACATTACAGTGAATGTCACTTCAAATTTAAAGTCTGCAGAAATACCTCTGATTAAAAAGTTATTAATTTATGTGTGCCTCATCCCCATGCAAATTTTTCTGTTATTCCAAATTCTTTTTGTATGAGTAGTTTTCATGTATGTAGTAGCCTATATCTTTCCTATACAAAGTCCAGGAATAGAAATTTGGATATTGATCTAGTTTTTAGTAATTTTTTTTCCTTTTTTCTTATTACTTTTTATTTTTGAGATTATAATATAATTACATAATTTTCCCTTTTCTTTTCCCCTTCAAACTCCCCTTTCATTCTCTTTAAAATTAATGGCTTCTTTTTTCTTTGTTGTTTCAAAAGAGAAAATTCCTTCCTTCTTAACCAAAAAGAAGCAAGATACCAATAATAATACTCTAACAACAATTTTAATAAAAATCCACCTTGACAAGCATCTCATGAAAATTTCAGAAAATAGAAAAACAAAAAGTGTTGAATAAAGTTAGGGGCTGGAGAAGTGGCAGAGTTGTTTAAGCCAGTGGTTCTGAACCCTCTTAGTGAAACAATCCTTTAGTAGAGTTCCTCGTCCCGTGGTGACCCACAACCATAAAATAATTTTTTGTTACTACTTCATGACTGTAACATTGCAGCCCTTATGAATCACAATGTAAATATTTTGGGAGACAGAGATTTGCCAAAGAAGTCACAATCCACAGGTTGAGAATGACCACTTCAACATTGGGAAGTAAGAAAAAAATATATATGGGACTGGGGAAATATGGACTAGCGTAGCTGTTAGAATCTGTTGCTCTTACAGAGGACTCAATTCCTACACGGTGGAATTGTAACCTCAATTCTATAAGATCCAATGCCTTCTTCTGGCTTCCATGTACAACAGACACACATACATATGCAAACAATAATACACTTAAATAAAAACTGTTACAAATCTAAGATTAGATTTTCATATGACTTCAGAAATATGTAAATACACTGACAATAAAATAAAATAATTAAAATATTAAGCCAAATAGACCAACATAATACTATATTCTGTAGAATTATCCTTTAAACATGAAAGAAATAAAACTTTCTCAAACAATTGAAAATTGTGAGTAGGTGAAAGGATCTATCAAAAGTAGAGAGATAGCATAGGTTTGGAATCCCAATTTAAGCAAAGAAATTGAAACATACAAACACTAAAACAGTAGCAATACAATATTATGTCATCTATTAATTAATGAAATTTTACTCTAGGTAAAAATGAAGTGATAGTAAAATTTAAAAATACTACTTTATGAGAAGAAATATCTTCCTCTTACAATATTTTCTTGTTAGTAGATACTTGCAATCAGTTATGCAATGGAATATCTAAAAAGAGATAGTTCTAAATTTGGTGTAAAATTTATTATCCCACCAAGTAAGCTAAAACAGGGCAGTACGATTACCATGATAAAAAAGAAGAAAAAAGCTATCATACAAAACATTCAGTTAAAACTGTAATAGGCCTGGATGTTATGGTGTATAGCTCCAATCACAGCAAACAAAAGTATGAGGCAACGGGATGATGAGTTTCTGCCCAGCCTTCACTGTATAACAAAAATCTACCTATATGAATGAATGAATGAGTGAATGAAAATTAACTTACCCTCAGAAAATTGTAGAAGATAAGTTAAACACAAACAATAAGAGACACAAGTTTCAACGAAAATATATTAACTAATTCAGCTGTATCAACTATCACTTAAATGTCAGTAAGTAAATATGCCAAATAGAAGATATATATATATATATATATATGCTAAGAAAACAGATTTTGTCAGAGAAGATTAAAAGGCACAAAGGTGCAGCTATACATGTTGTCAATAAGAAATCTACTTAAATATAAAGACACATAGTGAATTAATATGGAAGTTCGAAGAAAGAAGTGCCATCTTGACTATCAAAATCAAGTGAGTGTAGTTCTATTACTTTTTAGATGGAAGCTATTTTGCCACAAGTAAGTTGTTAAAGAGAAATTATTATGCAATGAAAAAGTGGTCATTATTTTAATGACCTGAAACGGTACTTAGTGTATACCTGCCTGGATGATAACAACAAACAACATGGATAAATACAGATAAAACCAGTTACAGGAAAGTATGTACAATTAGAGAATCTGTCATTTTTCTGGAGGATCAAGAAAGATCTAGCAGGCAGAAAATCAAAAAGACTATGATAAACTCTTTCCACCAGCGGAAGTTTAGAGAGTATGGCACAGCTTCCTTCACCATCAATCTTCTTTTCAGGGGTGGTAACTGTAGATAGTGTTTAATCACAAAACACAAGATGACAGAAGTTTTTTTTTTTAAACTCATCTGTTATTTTCACCAAGATAGGACACAATCTTTATCATAACATACAACTTAATAAGCATAAAGCATACAATCACTGCAAATAGACCACAGAAGAATTCAACTAGAAATCAGTAACAGAAAGAGAACTACAAAATTCCTCAAAGACTGGGAGATCAAGTAATATACTTCCGAAGAACCAATGAGCTAATTAAGACATTTAAAAGTTATTTTTAACTAGATGAAAGCAGAAATAGCAACTTATGAAACACTGTAGATTAGAGTAAATAATACTTATAGTGTTGAATGTATTCTAGTAAAGTAGAAATATCTAAGCTTGGTCATCCAAGAGAACTAGTAAAAACAGAAAAATGTGCAACTGAAGGAAATAAAAAAATAGAGACAAATTAGCTAAATAAGTATAGAAAATCAACCTAATAAACAGAACATTATAAAAATATAATAATAAAATGTTATCTAGAAACCTACATGTGAGTAAAGGTATAAAATCCATGCCTGTTAAAATGGCTAAACTCAAGAAGCAAGCTTTGGCAAGACTGTATATTATAGTCACTTTGGAAAACAGTTGGGTATTTTTTTGTTCCGTTTTCTGTACAAAACTAAATGCAGCCTAGCTATATTCAGAAATTGTATTATTTCATATTCTCTCAAACTAAACTTTGGGGCATAAAAAATTTAGAGATCCTTAAGAAAATAATTTTGAATCTAAAGTGCTTAGTTTTGCTCAAACTCAGGACAAGCCTCCATCAATGACACAGCTTCTTTTGACTAGGGAGGCTCACTCATTTTGCCCTTTAGCCTTAGATGTTAATTTTTTTTCATGATTGGAGTAAGGTTTTTCATTTCTTTCTTTAATTTTTACAAATTACAGTTTATTCACTTTGTATCCCAGCTGTAGCCCCTTCCCTCAATTCTTCCCAATCCCACCCTCCCTCCCTTTTCTTCTCCTATGTCCCTCCCCAAGTCCACTGCTAGGGGAGGTACTCCTCCCCTTCCATCTGATCCTAGCCTATCAGGTCTCATCTGGACTGGCTACATTGTCCTCCTCTGTAGCCTGGCAAGGGTGCTGCCCCCACAGGGAGAGGTTATCAAAGAGCCTGCCAGCCAGCCACTGAGTTCATGCCAGAGACAGTCCCTGTTACCCTTCCTAGGGAACCTTCTTGGAGAGTGGGCTGCCACAGGCTACATCTGTGCAGGGGTTCTAGATGTTTATTCTTAAATTTACATATGCCTACTCTAAGTATCACAATGTCTTTGCCTTCCAGGGCAGGTGGTGGCAGCATTTATACAACATATTTAACAAAAAAGGCCAGTCAGATTTGCATCAAAATTCATTAAATAACAAGTTCTTGTTATATATCCCACTCCAGGTTAGGTCCTGCATTTGTGAGAACTGAGATGGATTTAGAGCCAATCCATTTCTATTTGCCCAAAATAAGAATTTACTCTTCCTTTTTTTCTTCTCAGTTTATGTTTTCAGAAAGAGGCAGACACTGCACTCTGCACTCCCTCCTCAGGTGTCTGTAGCAGCAAACTGAGTTGACCAAAGATTAATTGTAAAAGATAGTTCATTCCAGATTAATTCAGATGAAAATGCATGTATTTTACTCCTGCATATGAGGTGTGTGGAGGTGTTCATTTCCCAGATATCAAACCAAGCTATAGCACACACTCTTGGGTTGTATGTTCATCTTTAAGCCTCTCCAGATACCCTAAGGAACAGGTTAATTTAGGAAATTGTAATGGAAGTTTCCATGAGATTTAAAGAAATGCACTCCTGGTCTAAGAGTGGGAGTACAGCTCAACTGACCCACCTCTACATTTACACTGTCGCTCTGGAGAAGTTTCCCAGCAGAGCAACTACCGTAAGTGCAAACAACACAAATTATCCAGGACACCCAGGAAGTTGGCTGCTTACCAGCTGTGATTCAAAAATTAATCAACTCTAAGACTCTCCCCTGCTATCATTGCCATGTTCGTGGTATTTCCCATCTCAGGCAGAATTACAGGTGCTAGATGCCTGTTGAAGAGAAAGCACACATTTCACCCTTATTCTAGTTTCATTATTTTTTTGTATGGATGGATTTAAATATGCTTACATGTGTATAAACACAGACATATAATATTCTTATATACATGTATATTCTCAAACTAAAAAGGATTTTGTGTGTGTGTGTGTGTGTGTGTGTGTGGGGTTTGTTCTCTAAAGATTCTCAGCATATTCTCAATTAGTTATCAGATTAGTTTGGCGTAAAGACCTTTCAACTGTTGATCTCTCCTGTGGCTATTTTAGTGATTTGCCAGCTTTCTTTTAAATTCTGATATTGAAGTTGATCTTGAGCAAGGCAGGAGGTTTGAGGCATCACTTCAACCCTTATTTTCTGAGTTCACTGTCCTGTGTAAAGACTTTCCATTTATATGTGTGTGAGCTTGATTTGTCTTTGTTCTTGAGTAGGTCAATGTTGGTTTTCCGGGTTTTCTTCCCTGGAAGGAGAGTAGGAATGTGTCCCTGGCCGTCTCAATGTCTCATGGTAGACAGATATCATTGCAATCTGTTGCTGTACTCTGAGCTCCACCAATTCACTTCAACAGTTATTATATTGAAAATTATCTTCACATATGTAGAGATTGTTATTTTGTTTTTGAGAAAGGCATAACTTCTACAGTTTTTAAATGTTTTATTTAGTAAGAATATGACATGATAGAATGTCCTCAGCAAATAACTTTGATCATTGTATTTGATTTCTTATCATGTTTTTAACAATTATTTAAAAATTCTGTTACAGATGAGTAGTAGCTGCCCAGTTTAATGAGTGAAGACAGAATTGAAGATTTTTTTTTTTACATTCTTCATGTAGTAGCTGCAATAACAGGCAGTAAGGATAGAAATTGTTTTAGGATAGGAAAACTACAGAAAAAAATGTACTCTGTATGGTGAGAGCTAGGCAAGGGGTATAGACATTGATCAACTCTTCAAATGAACACCTACTGAATTTCCTCTGACATTATACAAAGGTATTGAAAAGTATAGAACATTTTAAACCTTGAATTTGATTGTTTTGATTTTAAAGTATTTTTAAATGATGGAAGGACTGAAGCAAAGAAAGGAATAAAAGGATTGGGGGAAAGTGGTGGGAGAATAGGAAGAACACATTTTGAACATTATTTTCTAATAGAAAATGAAGACAGTTTTAAAAATATTGAAGTTTCATTTTGATGATAATAATAACATACATGAGAAAGTATCATTATCATTGACCCATTGAAGTATATATGGTGATTCAGCAGTAATGAAGAAAAGGCAGTACCCCATAACGGATTCTGCTTGATAACTCAATAAACATTCTTATTCAAAATGTATGTAATGATTTGCATTCTGAACTGAAATAATCTCCAAAGTAGTACATAACATATGAAAAAATTCAAACACAGTACACAGCTCCATCTTCAACAAGCACTGGCTTCTCTCCCTCTTACACCTAAGTAAAACCTCTGTTAAATCTAAAGTTATGTTCAGAAGCAGAGAACTGAAAAGGCGAGGGGCAGCATGGGGTGGGGGAGAAGAGAAGAAATTAGATGGTATGCTTTTTATGTACAAAGAACTTAACAGTAAGTGAATGCTGGAACGGGCGAAGCTTAGCCTTGAAGCAGCAGATGATCGGAGTTTAGTTTATAGAACTACTCTAGGAATTGCAAATCAAGCTTACATTTGTGCTTCAGGCTGAGATTTAAGAGGATCACCTACCACCTACCACTCGAATAAATAGTAACTGGAGCTAAGAGACACGGCATCTGCCCCGAGGCTACACATTCTACCCATTCAAGGCAAATAAAATGCTTCTATGAATTACTGCTATAATATAAAGAAAAAGGAAATTATGCCTAATAGTCAAGGGAAAATATATCCTTGAAAATAACCTTCATAAGAAAAATAGACTTTTTTTTCCAAGCAAGTAGCAGCTTGTTGTCCTCAAAATAATTCAAGAGGAAATGAGTTATATGAAACAGAAGCAAGAAGCCTTAAGGAAAAAAAAAAAGTGAGTTAAGATGTAAGGGGTGGTGGGGGCTGGCAACATAAGACTGTCATAATAAAAATCTACATTGGATGTAATCCTGATTGGAATTGATTACAGAAAATCAAGTTAGCAGTATGAAGAATACATTTGAGAAACATACTCAGAATTCAGAGAAAAATAGATTATTAAAAACTAAGGAACAAAAATATAAAAAGATTGTTGCAGGTTGGTCTGATGCATGTTACTGGCCCTCAAGAACTGGTCACACATATCTTTGTTTTGTAAACATGCCTAAGACATATTTATTGGTTGGTTAAACAGCCTATACCTGGGCAGGGCAGAATAGGGTAGGCCTGGCTAACGTTCCCAGGTTTTGCAGGACAGAGACGATCACAGGAAATTGAGGGCCCAGAGAAGAGGAGGAAGGAGAATACCACAATGGAGAAATAACCATGTGAGCCAAGAGGAAGGACTCCAATAATGGTGTGAAAAGCCCCAGATGAAAAATACAAACAAGTGGCATTGGATTATGGATGGAAAGTAGTCCAGATAGGAAGAATTAAGATGGACAGTCTTGGATGGGGACTGGAAGATGAATGTTAAGGATATTGAGACAATGTAAATTAAATATCTGCCTGGTCCATGGTAAATAAGACAATTATAAATCTAACATGTGTTTGTGTCTTATTTGCAATAGCAGGTTAAATAATACCTCCTTGATAATCATAGGGCTGATAACAATAAATAATATATAACCCAAAACCGACTTTTAACTTAATAAAACAAAAGATAAAGACCAGAAATCCATTCTAATTATGAAGAATTGTTGATTTTCCTAACTTCAAAATAGTCCTTGCCATTTACAATGATGAAAATGGCAAACTAAAGAGTAAAAAGTAAAGAACAACAAACTAATCCACACACACATAAAATACCTGAACTCTAATCTCTGGAAAAAGGACTTTTATTCTTTTATTTTAACATTTTTATTTTATATTAATCACAGGTTATGTACTTTGTATCCCAGCTGTAGCCCCCTGCCGCATTCCCTCCTTATCCCACCCTTCCCTCCCTCATCTCCTCCCTGCCCCTTTCCAAGTCCACTGATAGGGGAGGACTTCCTCCCCTTCCATCTAACTTTAGCTTATCAGGTCTCTTCAGGAATGGCTGCAATGTCCTCTTCTGTGGCCTAGCAAGGCTGCTCCTCCCTCAGGGGGTGGGGAGGTCGAAGAGCCAGCCATTGAGTTCATGTCCAAAATAGTCCCTGTTCCCCTTACTAGTGTACCCACTTGGGTATTGAGCTACCATTTGCTACATACAAGCAGGAGTTCTAGGTTATAACCATACATGGTCCTTGGTTGGAGAGACAGTTTCATAAAAGACCCCTGTGCCCTGATATATTTGGACCTTGTGGAGCTCCTGTCCTCTCCAGGTCATACGAAGTCCCTCTTCTTTCATATGATTCCCTGCATTCTCCCAAAGGGTTGGTTATGTTTCTTAATATTTGCTTTGATACCCTGCTAGGTAGAGTCTTTCTGAGGCCCTCTGTGGTAGGTTCTTGTCCTGTTACTTGTTTTCTCCTACATCCAATGTCCATCCAATTTGTCTTTCTAAGTGAGGATTAATCCTCTTATCCCAGGTCCTCTTTCTTGTTTATCTTCTTTAGGTGTATTGATTTCAGTATGTTTATCCTATCTTATAGGTCTATATAAGTGAGTATAAACCATGTGCATCTTTCTGCTTTTGGGATACCTCACTCAGCATGATCGTTTCCAGGTCCAACCATTTGCCTGCAAATTTCATGATTTCCTCCTTTTTAATTGCTGAGTAGTATTCCATTGTATAAAAGTACCACAATTTCTGTATCCATTCCTCAACTGAGGAGCATCTGTGTTCTTTCCAGGTTCTGGCTATTACAAATGAAGCAGCTATGAACATAGTTGAGCAAATGTCCTTGGGATATCTTTTGGGTATATGCCTAGGAGTGGTATAGCTGGATCTTGAGGAATCACTATTCTTAATTGTCTCACAAAATGCCAAATTGATTTCCAGCTTACATTATATCTAAGAGGAGAAAATTTTCTCAGATTATTTGGATGTATTTAAAATATGATGGATTTAAAAGGCAGAAAGACTTATGTTTGACTTGCAGAAAGGCAATCTCTTCTGGACATCGGAGATCGTATCGATGTATCTATAGCCAAAGGATACCCGGAGTCACCAAAGCTGCCTTTCAGCCTCCTCCATGAAACTGTTTGAGTTTAAACCTAGTGTGATATCCTTGCGCAGGGGCCATGCTAATCTTCTCTTTATCGTTCCAATTTTAGTATAGGATTATAGAATGGCAGAAAAACACTTAAAGAAATGCTCAATGTCCTTAGCCATCAGGGAGATGCAAATCAAAACGACCCTCAGATTTCACCTTACACCCACCAGAATAGCTAAGATCAAAAACTCTAGTGATAACGCATGCTGGAGAGGTTGTGGAGAAAGAGGAACCCTCCTCCATTGTTGGTGGGAATGCAAACTAGTACAACCACTCTGGAAATCAATTTGGCATTTTCTTAGACAATTAGGAATAGTGATTCCTCAAGACCCAGCTATACCACTCTTAGGCATATATCCAAAAGATGCTCAAGTACACAACAAGGACATTTGCTCAACTATGTTCATAGCTGCCTTATTTGTAATTGCCAGAACCTGGAAACAACCCAGATGTCCCTCA
>CM053743.1:86689974-86774901 GCA_028658305.1 Pachyuromys duprasi | reverse complement strand
AGCCCTTGGCAGAGGGCTGGAAGTAATAATAAATATAGGGTAAGTTAGTAAGACTTGGGGAGAACAAGAGCTCCACAAAGATCAAACTGAGCAGGGCACAAGGGTCTTGTATGGGACAGTTTCTCCAACCAGGGACCATGTATGGATATGGCCTAGAACCCCTGCTCAGATGTTGCCCATGATAACTCATTGGTGAACTGAAGACCCTAGTAAGGGAAACAGGGACTGTCTCCATCTTGAGTCTTGAGCTTGATGGCTGACTCTTCGACCCTCCCCCATACATGCCAGGGAGTAACAGCCTGGCTAGATCCCGGTGGAGGACATTGCAGCCAGCCGGGAGGAGACAAGATGATCTGGGGTCAGATAGAAGGGGAGGAGATCCTCCCCAGTTGGTGGACTTGGAGGGGGCAGGGAGGAGATGAGGGAGGGTTGGGAAGGGTGGAAGGGAGTGAGGGAGGGGGCTATGCATGGGATGCAAAAAACCTAACCTGTGATTGATATAAAAATAAATAAATTTATTTAAAAAAAGAAAGAAAAAAAACCTAGTGTGACTTATTTCACATTTATGGTTTCAGAATCATGTAAAAATACATTGTCTTAAAGGGGAAAATGAGGAAACACATACTTGTTATTAAATAAAAAGTTTAAAAACCTTGACAAATATGTTACTCAGGAGATGAGTACCTGTCTAAAAGTATCTCAGAGAAAACAGAACAGATTTGAACAAGTAAATGTGAAATTTTAATTTAATTAGCTAAAGATACAATTACCATGAGCCCACCAGTAAAATGAATTTTAACAACATTTCTGCTTGCGGGCATACTCAATAGGCTGTATATGAAGAGATAGTATTTGACTTATGACTTAAAATGTCAAAATCACTAAACGCTCTGTCTGTAAGACAATGCTACTTTTACAATGCCTCTATAAAAGGTGAGGCATATAAAAAAGATTAAATCAAAACCTTAAGAAAAATTTAACTTGAGTTTTTGATCTTAGCCATTCTGATGGGTGTCAGGTGAAATCTCAGGGTTGTTTTGATTTGCATCTCTCTGATGGCTAAGGACATTGATTAGTTCTTTACGTTTCTCTGCCATTCTGTATTCCTCTACTAGAATTCTCTGTTTAGCTCTGTACCCCATTTTTGAATCACATTGCTTGACTTGTTGCTTTTTAAACTTCTTTAGTTCCTTATATATTCTGGATATCAGCCCTTTGTCAGATATAGGGTTGGTGAAGATCATTTCCCAGTCTGTAGGCTGTAGTTTTGTTCTGACAACAGTATCTTTTGCTTTAGAGAAGCTTTACAGTTTCATGAGGTCCTATTTATTGATCGTTGATCTTAGAGCCAGTGCTGTTGGTGTTCTGTTTAGGAAGTTGTCACCTGTGCCAATGAGTTCTAGGCTCTTCCCCAATTTTTCTTCTACCCAGTTTAATGTGTCTAGTTTTATGTTGAGTTCTTTGATCCACTTGGACTTTAGTTTTGTTCAGGGTGATAAATATGGGTCTATTTATATTTTTCTTCATGTAGACATCCAGTTGGACCAATACCATTTGTTGAAGAGGCTGTCTTTTTGCCACTGAATGGTTTTGACTTCTTTGTCAAAAATCAAGTATCTGTGGTCTGTGGGTTTATTTCTGGGTCTTCTATTTGGTTCCATTGATCCACTATTCTGTTTCTATGCCAATACCATGCAGTTTTTATTACTATTACTCTGTAGTGCAGCTTCAGATCAGGGATGGAAATGCTTCCCGATGATCTGTTGTACAGGAACGTTTTGGAGATTCTGGGTTTTTTGTTTCTCCATATAAAGTTGATAATTTTCTCTCAAGGTCTATAAAGAATTGTGTTAGTATTTTGATGGGAATTGCATTGAATACGCAGATTGCTTTTGGAAGAATAGCCATTTTCACTATGTTAATGCTACCGATCCATGAGTATGGGAGATCTTTCCATCTTCTGATATCTTCTTCAATTTCTTTCCTCAGAGACTTGAAGTTTTTCTCAAACAGGTCTTTCACTTGCTTGCTTAGAGATACTCCAAGGTATTTTATGTGATTAGTGGCTATTGTGAAGGGTGTTGTTTCCTTAATTTCTTTCTCGGCCCTTTTGTCTTTGGTATACAGGAGGGCTTCTGATTTTTTTGAGTTAATTTTGTATCCAGCCACTTTGCTGAAGGTGTATGTCAGCTGAAGGAGTTCTCTGGTTTAATTTTGGGGGTCACTTATGTACACTATCATATCATCTGCAAATAGTGAAACTTTGACTTCTTCCTTTCCAATTTGATCTCCTTTAGTTGTCTTATTGCTCTAGCTAGGACCTCAAGTACTAAATTGAAGAGATATGGAGAGAGTGTGCAGCCTTGCCTTGTCCCTGATTTCAGTGAGATTGGTTTGAGTTTCTCTCCATTGAGTTTGATGTTTGCTATAGGCTTACTGTATATTGCCTTTACTATGTTTAGGTACATGCCTTGTATCCCTGATCTCTCCAGGACTTTAAACAAGAATGGATTTTGGATTTTGTCAAATGCTTTTTCATCATCTAAGGAGATTATCATGTTTTTTACTTTCTTTCAGGTTGTTAAAATGGTAAATCAGATTGATGGATTTCTGTATATTGAACCACTCTTGTATGCTTGGGATGAAGCCTACTTGGTCATGGTGGATGATATCTTTTATGTGTTCTTGAATTCAGTTTGCCAGTATTTTATTGAGTATTTTTTGCATAAATATTTATAAGAGAAATATGTCTGCAGTTCTCTTTTTTGTTGGGTCTTTGTGTGGTTCAGGTATTAAGGTGACTGTGGCTTCATAGAATGAGCTTGGTAATGTTCCTTCTGTTTCTATTTTGTGGAATAGTTTGAGGAGTATTGGTGTTAGCACTTCTTTGAAGATCTGGTAGAATTCTGGGCTTAAACCATCTGGCCCAGGGCTTTTTTGGAGGGGAGACTGTTGATGAGTACTTTGATTTCCTTGGGGGATATAGTTTTATTCAGTCTTTCTACCTGATCTTGACTTAATTTTGGTAGATGGAATCTCTCAAGAAAATTGTCCATTTCATTTAGATTTTCATACAGGCTTTTTGTAGTAGGGCCTAATGATTATTTGAATTTCCTCTGTGTCTGTAGTGATGCCCCTCTTTTCATTTCTGATTTTACTGATTTGGATGGATTCTCTCTGTCTTTTCGTTAGTTTGGCTAAGGGGTTGTCTATCTTGTTGATTTTCTCAAAGAACCAACTTTTTGTTTCATTGATTCTTTGAATGGTTTTATTTGTTTCTAATTGATTGATTTCAGCCCTGAGTTTGATTATTTCCAGCCATCTGCTCCTCTTGGGAGTATCTGCTTCTTTTTTTTTTTTTTCTAGGGTTCACCCTTCTGTGTGAGGTTGCAGCCTTTTCACTAGGGTCCTCTTTGTTGTTTAGCTTCTTAAGACTAGAGATTTTAGTATGTTTATCCTATACAAAACGACAGCCTGCAGACTGAGAAAAGATCTTCACCAACCCTACACATGACAGATTGCTAATATCCAGAATTTATAAAGAACTAAAGAAGTTAAACCCCCAAAACCATGTAAACCAATTAAAAATGGGGTACAGAGCTAAACAGAGAATTCTCTGCAGTGGTATATCAAAAGGCAAAAACACACTTAAGGAAATTCTCAATGTCATCTTGGAAATGCAAATCAAAGGACCCTGGGTGTGTCTGCTTCTTCCCCCACCCCCTGAGGGCTTTCAAGTGAGCCATTAAGTTGCTTGAATGAGATGTTTAGAATTTCTTCTTGAAGGCACTTAGTGCTATGAACTTTCCTCTTAGCAGTGCTCTCATTGTGTCCCATAAGTCTGGGTATGTTTGTCTTCATTTTCATTGAATTCTAGGAAGACTTTAATTTTTTCTTTATTGCTCCCCTGACCCAGCTGTCATTGAGTAGTGAGTTGTTTAGTTTCCATGTGTGTGCATGCTTTTTGCTATTTCTGTTGTTGTTGAGCTCAAGCTTTACTCCATGGTGGTCACATAGGATACAAGAGATTATTTCAATCTTCTTTATCTGTTAAGGCTTGCTTTGTGAGCAACTATATGACCTATTTTGGAGAAGGCTCCATGAAGTGCTGAAAAGAAGGTAAATTCTTTTGTGTTTGTGGGAAAGGTACTCTTGATATCTGTTAGGTCCATTTGATTCATGACCTCTGCCAGAGTTATTGTTTCTTGGTTTAATTTCTGTTTTGTTGTTTTGTCCTTTGCTGAGAGTGGAGTGTTGTAGTCTCCCAATATTAATGAGTGAGGATATATGTGTGGTTTAAGTTTTATTAATGTTTCTTTTACAAATGTGGGTGCCCTTGTATTTGGGACATAGCTGTTCAGATCTGTGATGTCTTTTTTGGACTTTGAAAGTTTCACTATCTCTTTTGATTAATTTTGGTAGAAAGTCTATTTTACTAGATATTAGAATGGATACTCCTGTTTGTTTCTTGGGTCCATTTGCTTGTAAAACTGTCTTCCAGCCTTTTCTTCTCAGGTAACATCTATTTTTGTGACTTAGATGTGTTTCTTGCATGCAAAAGATTGTTGGGTCTTGTTTATACAACCATTCTGTTAGTCTTTGTTCTGTGTCATTTCATTGGAGAGTTGAGAGAGATTAATGGATAACATCTTCAACAAAGAGATATCTAAATGCAGAAAAATGCAAATAGATCTGTACTTATCACCCTGCGCAAAAACTAAAGTCCAAGTGGATCAAAGACCTCAACATAAAACCAGACACACTAAACCTGTTAGAAGAAAAAGTGAGGAAGAGCCTGGAATTCACTGGCACAGCAGACAACTTCTTGAAGAGAACACCAACAGCACAGGCTCCAAGATCAACAATCAATTAAATGGGACCTCATGAAACTCAAAAGTTTCTGTAAAGCAAAGGACACTGTCATCAGAACAAAACGACATCCTACATATTGGGAAAGGATATTCACCAACCCTATATCTGACAAATGGTTAATATCCAGAATATATAAAAAACTCAAGAAGTTACAAAGCTACAAATCAAGTAACATAATTAAAACTACAGGGTACATACAGAGCTAAACAGAGAATTCTCAATAGAGGAACATGGAATGGTTGAGAAACACTTAAGGAAATGCTCAGCGCCCTTAGTCATCAGGAAAATGCAAATCAAAATGACCCTGAGATTTCACTTACACCCATCAGAATGGCTAAGATCAAAAACTCAAGTGACAGTGGAGAAAGAGGAACCCTACTCCATTCCTGGTGGGAATGTAAATTTGTACAAGCACTTTGAAAATCAGTCTGGTGCTTTCTCAGACAATTAGGAATCGTGCTACCTCAAGATCCAGCTATACCACTCCTAGGCATATGTTCAAAAGATGTTCAAGTACACAACAAGGACATTTGCTCAACATGTTCATAGCAGCTTTATTTGTAATAGGCAGAAGCTGGAAGCAACCCAGATGTCCCTCAACGGAGGAATGAATACAGAAATTTTGGTACATTTACTCAATGGAATAAATAGTACTCAGCAATTAAAACCAAAGAAATCATGAAATTTGCAGGCAAATTGTAGAAGCTAGAAAAGATAGTCCTGAGTGAGATATTCCAGAATTAGGAAAGACACATTTGTTATATTCTCACTTATAAGTGGACATAAGTCATTTTTAACTTATTATGGAGTCTTCACATCAGTTCCTATAATGACTGTTTCAGTTTATTCATTCTCACCAGCAGTAAATAATTAACTCATCTATCCCCATTTTCTATATATGTGTACCCAATGATAGTCATTCTGATTGTTTTCAGATTGAATTTAGGGTTTTAATATGCATATCCATGATAGTTAAGGGTGCTACATATATTTTAAAATATTATTAGCCATTTGGGTCTATATTTCTTCTTTGAGAACTCTCTGCTCAGACTTTCAACAAGTTTTTAAAATAGGATGTGTCTTTACTATTATTTTATATGTTGGATATGTCAGATATATGCCCAACAAAGATTCTTTTCTTTTCTGTAGGCTTTTCTAAATAACAATTTTCTTTGATTTACAGTAGCTTCTTAATTTCATAGTCTAATTAGTTTCTAATTGGTCATATTTCTTTAATGAGTGGAGTCCTATTCATAAAGCCCTTACCTCTATTTATAATATTTATTTATTCTACTTTTCTGAAATATTTTCACAGTCTTGGGTCTTACATTAAGTTCTCAGACACATTAAAGTTAATTTTCATGCCAAGTGAGATATGAAGACCTAGTGTCATTTTTCTAAATATCCAGTTTTCCCGGAATATTTTGTTGATGAGTTTGTCTTTTCTTTTATTTTTTCTTTTTTTAATAAAGGGAAGGCGGTCGTCCCCTATCAGGCGGCTAGGAAAAGGCAAAGAGGAAGAAGAGGGATGTTGGGTGGGACTGGGAGGAGACATGGGGGGGGGGGTTGCAGCAGGTATACAAAGTGAATACATTGTAATAAATAAATATATAAATGAAATTAAATTAAAAAAATGGTTTTTTAGTCTTTTTCAGAAGTCAGATGCCTGTAGCCTTTCAGCTTTGTTTCTGGTGTTTTCCACTCTGTCCCAATTGATCTGCATGTATATTTTTGTACCATGATGTTTTTATTGAAATGTTCTGTGGTATAACTGGAAATCCATATGATAATATCTTCTGCATTGTTCTTTTTGTAGAGATTCATTGTAAAATTCATGTTTACCCATGGATATGGGATGGAGGTGAGATTTATGTGCCATTATGTTCCATGCTTTGTTTATAGCTTTTGAAGTTCTATAGTGGATATTGATTTCTAGATTTGCTGCATTCCATGCAAATGATACGGTTCACAAAATTTTAATTTTCTAACAGAACTTGCTACAGTATTGTATGAATTTAGTGACATAGAATATATATACAATGCCTCTTAACAGAGGCATTAATCAGAGGCTGAAAAATAAAAAAAAAAGGACAGGGCTACGTATGAATTACTTATTTTACAGCGGCTGGCACATAAATTCCTACCAGCCTGCAAATATTGCAGGTCATGTAAACTGTTCTGGATTACCTAACAAGAACTCAATGGTAAAATCCTTCTACTGAACACAGCACATGTTTAAGTCATGGGAATAAGAGAAGATCAAGCTGTATAAACATGGAAGCTTTATTCCTAGTGACTAACTTTAATAGAGTTGGGAAATGATATGAAAATTCTTGGAAATCATCAATTATACCCAACTATAAGCCCATTTATCTACAGTAATGGTTGGTACAGAAAGACAGGCCAGCCAACACAATAGTGTCATAAACAGCATGGGCATAAACTACCAGACTATATCTTCTTGGATATAATTTTTACTCCACAGGATGAGACATACACTTGACATCATTATCAGACTAGGAACCTATGCCTGAGGAAGTCATAAACCCTAAAGGAGAAACTATTACTATTATCCTGCTAAGTGGACATAGTAATAAACTGACATCTAACGACTTATTGCTATACTCATAAATCAATCCATCTCTAACAACACATCTGAGAAGCATCTAATTGCAGTGGGTGGTAATTAACACAATCATTTACAAGTGGTCAAGCTGCAGAGGATAAGAAACTACATAATGTTCAATCTCAAACAGAAAATATATACTGCAGCCCTATACTCAAGGTTCAGGGATTGTTGCAGAAGAGGTGGCTGGAAGAATGTAAGATCCTGAGGTGTTAAGTTATTCAACATTGTCTTTGGTTCACAACAAAGCACCCCAGAACCCATAGTGTTTGTGATATCTTGTACAAAACTCACTTGTAAGGCCAAGACAGGCCAAATCTCAGCAGGGAGACAGGAGTGGAACTCACAGTCTTACCTCAACTATAGAGCTAGTGGCAATTGTTGGTTACCAGGACAGGAGAAACAGATTGTATAGACTGACCATCCTCAGTGGAAGACCGTGGATATAATAGTAACTGGTCAACGTGCCAACAATCAAATTTTGTTTAACATGTTTAAATAAGATGGAACAATTTTGATTGGATAAACAAAGGGGAATAAATAAGTTGGGGAGAAGAATAAATATGATCAAAACACATTGCATGAAAGAACCAATAAAGAAAAAAGCTAACACAGATATTTGTACTTTTATGTACTTATGAAGAGAATTAATAATTTCTTAAAGTTTTACTTCCTACCCTATCAAAATATTTGAATCACTCAAACTAATTTAAATTATTTTTAGTAGACTTCACCACTTTATGAAATATGGGGTATAGAAATATTTTCTTTAAGATCAAACAAAACTTCCAAATCATGCAAAAGTTTCATGTATTAATATTTGGATATTTGTATGTACTGGCATAAATGAAATCTCACTTTGATAAACCTGGGTGTACTTGGAATATCTTTCTCTACAATCACACTTTGGCTTCACTCACACAGACATATGATTTAATGCAAAGCTTATTAGATTTCACAAATCAGATGGATATCACGTAGACAACATCATGTCTTCATACAATCAGGGTGCCCTATTTCCCTAGGCATTAATTTGACTTCTTGGGTTGAGTAAACTCATCTCTTTTTCCTAGACAAAGAACCCTACTTTTACTGTATATTCATAATAACAAATATCGCCTAGTGCAAGATTCTCCATTAGTGTTCGTATTTAAGGGCAAGCAGTCTGCTTAGTCCTTTAAATTTATCATACTTTACTGATTAATCAAGTTTTAACCCCATAAAATCTATAGTCATTACTCCGAATACTTAGATTTGCTTATTAATGAACTCTTTGCCACTGTCAAATACAAGCTATAAAATTCTGCACAAATATAAAGGAAACAAACATTCCCATAATTTGATAGATTATGTCTTGTGCCTATGAATTCTTTAATTTTATTCAAATTCATACAATTAAACACCTAAAAGTAAATATAATATATAATACCCAAAATCTGCCTCTAGATAAAATGCCCTGATGTGTCTTGACATTGTCCATGACATTTCATTTACTTATTTATTTATATACAAAGAAGGTTGTTTTGGGAGCAGAAGTTTATCTTAGTACTAAAATATTTGGCTGTCATGCACAAGGTTCTGGTTTCAAATCTCATGACCAAAAAAGAAAAAAGAAAAAAGAACAAAAAAGCTGTTCTTATTAAAATGTCCTCCAAGGCTTTCATTGCAAGAAAATGGTTTCTAATTAAAAAAAATTGAGGACATAAAAGTAGTCAATATTTTTGTTATGTAACTTTAACTTACCTAATCTGTAAGTAATCAAAGTGGCTAATTAAAAACTTTTCATCTGAATGGATAAGTGGGATATGAAGTGAGCCCTTGAAACTTGGTTCTAGTGAGAGAATGTTGTGTAAGTCCCAAAAGTGTTACCAAACCTTAACTGATAATAAAATATCTGTTCTGAAAACACTAGACCAGATTGACAGTAAAGTCTGAATACAAACTTTAGGAAAAGTCACATAAATGAAAAGTTAAACTACTTCCTCTCAATGTCTATTCAAAATACCATCTAATGTTTAAGTGGGACAGAAAATATATTGTACCATTAGTTTAGAGGGCACTCTGCTGATCACCATAATGAAATATTGCTTTCAAATTTGCCCAGTACTAGATTGAGATGAGTATTTTGTCTTCTTACAAAGCACTTGTGCCTGTGTGTGTGTGTGTATGTCTCTGTGTGTGCGCAACCATGCAAGCATGCATGAGAGACAGAGTCAGACAGACAGACAGACAGAGAACATTCCTTATCGCTGAATATATTTCACATCCATAAAGGCAATCAGAGTTCTTTGGGAATTAGAAATAGTTAATGAACATCCATCACCCAAGAGCAAAATGAGCTAAAACACAAAGATCACATATTTTTCATCAGATTCAGAGACAAAAAAATATATTTTTTATTCAATCAATGAAAAGCTAAAAATACTCCAGACCTACTATTCCATTTTGTGTCTAAACACAATTCATAAGTCTTAATTCATTAGACTAATGTGTTTATAAGGCAGTTGAAATGTCAAAGCTCTGCTGGATTTAGTATAAACTTAAATCCCATTACCTGGCAGGCATTAATTGCTTATGGAGCATAGGGATTCTTCCCAAGGGTCTTATATGTTTCCTTTTGTCATTTTGCTAACTATTCTGTCTAGACGAACTTAAAGCCCTTAATCCACCATAGGGATCAATAAACTGCACAATAATTCAGTCCTAATAATTAGCTTTCACTTAAACACAAATGGTCATTTCATTGTGAACTGCAGTACAAAATGATAATGAAATAATTAAAAAGACAGATGAAAGAGTGACTTAATAGGAAAGAGGCCTTACTGTTCAATTAGAGGCATTACCATTCAACCTTTTTATTACTGCTACAACCTTTCAATTTTTTTAAAAAAATAATACTTCAAGTCTGCTCATTTAACCCATGACTGTACCAGTGTGATGTGTGTGGTGAATGCCGGCCGGATGCTGCAGGCTACTGGACCTCCAGACTCCCTGAAATTACTAAATGGCGAATGTTTGATTGAAAGATGCATATATATATATATATATATATATATATATGTATAGATAGATAGGTAGATAGATAGATAGAAAGAAAGAAAGATAGATAGATAGATAGATAGATAGATAGATAGATAGATAGATAGATAGATAGATCACTATGCTTTCTTGACATGATTTCTCACATAAAGTATTTTGTGAGGATTCCCAGTTCTTTTTTTTTAGGAAGAGTTAGCTCCGCATGGTTCTTTGCAAGTAGCCTCACAACTGTGGGACTCTTTACAGAAACTCTGTAAAAACAAACCTGTAAATGTTTGCCTCCAGAGAAATTCATAGGACAATCTTCAGTAATAAAGTCTTCAAATTTGCTGACTGGGCAATTTCATTATAAGTCCAAAGAGATACAAAATTTCATTAACATTTATAATATATTCTCACAGAAGTAGGTTGATAGATAAGTTTGAATCTTTATGATCCAAAGTAAAAGCCTAATAGAAAAATCCTCCACCTTTCTTTTCTGCATCTGGCTAAGGTTTTAGTTCTGCCTTTCTCCTGGCATGCATATGCAAAGATTATACTTCTGCTTTCCCAAGGGTTGAAAATATTCATAGTCAATCTCTGCAAAAATTACAGGTAATCTGGCTTTTGGATGAAGAGACAGGGTCATTTCCTAATCTCCTAATATGCCCTGGAAATCCTCACCTCAGTATTCCTGGTTAATCATGGATCGCCACACCACATTGAAGATGGACAAGCAAAGCTTCCTTCAAGATAAAAGTAAAAGGTCATTTTAGGAGGAACGTTATATCAACACACTTTGTTCTTGCCTCAAAAAGTGATTCAAACTGTAAAGGCTTCTCAGCTTTACATCCTCACTCATATCTCTAGAACCCACACAGGACAATACGCAGTAGTGATCATTTATATTCAAAGAGGACATGTGGCAAGATTGGAAGCAGAAAGGAGGCAGTCTGCAGAAGTTCTTGAGTCATCTAGATGGGCAGACCCTACAGTTAACAAGTAATTTACCTCAAACAAGGTGAAGGGTCTGACAACCAAGTTTGTCCTCTGATACCACATGTACATGAGTGACACATGCAAACCTGCACACATACATGAACACTCTACAATACACACACAATACCACTCAGCCTATACATATTTGAAACACAATTCAGAGCATGATAATATTTTTTTCTGTTTTTATATTAATTACAGTTCACTTTGTATCTCAGTTGTAGTCCCCTCCCTCATTCCTTTCCAATCCCACTTTCGCTCCCTCATCTCCTTCCATGCACCTCTTCAAGTCCACTGATAGGGGAGGTCCTCCTCCCCTTCCATCTGACCCTAGCTTAAAAGGTCTGATCAGTACTGGCTGCATTGTCTTCCTCTATGGCCTCAGAGGGCTGCATCCTTGCTCCCTCTCCCCCCCCCCACACACACTCAGGGGAGGGTGATCAAAGAGCCAGCCACTGAGTTAATGTCAGAGACAGTACCTGTTCTCCTTACTAGGGAAACCACTTAGAGATTAAGCTGTCATGGGCTACACCTCTGCAGTGGTTCTAGGTTATATCCATGCATGGACCTTGGTTGGAGTGTCAGTCGTAGAAAAGAGACCTGTGCCCAGATTCTTTGGTTCTGTTGCTCTCCTTATGGAGCTCCTGTTCCCTCTAGGTCTTACTATCTTCCCCTTCTTTCATGAGATTCCCTGCACTCTGCCCAAAGTTTGGTTATGAGTCTCAGCATCTGCTTTGATACACTGCTGGGTAGTCTTTCAGAGGCTCTCTTTGGTAGGTTCCTGTCCTGTTTCCTGTTTTCTCCTTGTTCCAATGATAGTATTTTTTAAAGAACAAAATAAGGTTATAGAGAATTACAGCACTTTCCTAAGTAGAACTATAGACTTAATTAATTTAGGTGGATAAGTAAACAGAAGAAATGGTTAGGACTTCAAAGCTTGAAATTTGAACCCTTTATCCCTTTTGTTCCTGTTATAATTCTGTTATCTCTCTGTTATTATCTCATCAATATAAAAAAAGAAACATGAATTCTTCTCCAGCACCCCAAGTTTGATTCAGATTTACCTGATAAATTGGTCTGAACCAATAACAGTGGTTTATGTACATACATAAAGTTTTGTACAGTTATTATGGGCATTGTTCCAACTCTCTGAGAATCTTACATAATATGCAACATGTATTTCATATTTCTTTTTATTTTCAAAATCATGATGTAGTTTGAAATACATTCAGTTGTATGTGACTGGAATAGTGTTGTGGTTGCATGTTCTTTACTAATCGTATATTATAATGAACAGTCTATACTTACAAGACTAATTGTTCAAAATCTGCTTTGAAATTAAGCTGAACAATATATATGCAACACAAATAAGAACAATATCTGCAAAAACATTTTTAGTGTAGTTCATTTACTTTTGGTTGCTCAAACCCATGGTAATTTTCATTTCTATAAATAAAAATCTTATCTGTTAGACTTTTTCTTGTTTTTGACACAGGATTTTGTTATGTAGGATTGCCTTGAATGCTCTGTCCTTCTACCTTGGCCTTCTGAGTGACTACAGATGTATCTAATAAAATTATACTTATTTCAAAATTAAACTATAAATAAGATAGTTTATTTAATAAAATAGTGTATTATTTAATGGTAATATTATACTAGGGATTTTTTGAGAAATTAATATCATGTAGCTTGAGTATATTCTCCAACAGTCAACTTCTTTCAAATCTTCTCCTACTTTAAAAGTTGCCAAAATCTGTTTTCTCTGAGTTTTTAAAGAGCTATGGTATCTAGTATTGTGAGAAATACTCTTGGGCATGAGACCTACACAGGAGCATGGTGAACTTACCAGGAGTCATATCTTTAAAGAAAACTGACTTTTCCCTCCTGTAAGCTACTAATGTCAATAACTCCTCAGCCACAATTACAAAGCCAACCCTCTTTCACTCTCCATGTTGGGTTCATCTGGCTTGAGTTCGCACAGGTCTTCTGCAAGCTGTCATGATCCCTGTTGAGTTTCCTTCTACAGTTGCCTAGTTGTGCACTGTTTCCTGCAGTCATCCATCCTAGCTCTTACACTCTTTTCATCTATTCTCCCAGTGATAGCTAAGCCTCATGGGAAATGTTGTGTAACATGCACAATCTCTTATTCTCCACAGATTGACCAGTTTGTATGCCTCTGGGTTAATTTTCATCTACTTCAAAAAGAAGATTCTCTGAAGAGAGTTGATAGATTCACTAATCTATGAGAACAGCAAAATGTCAGTAGAAGTTGTTTCTGTCTTCTTTTCCAAATATTAGAATATAATTACATAATTTCTCACTTAATTTTCCTATCTCCAAACTCTTCCATACACTCTAGCTTGCTCTCTTTCAAATTTATGACTTTCTTTTTTTCATCGATTATTTTTATATACCTGATGTGGAACATGAAAAAAACTGGTATTCCAAGATTCAAATATACTTGAAATGTCATTTTTCCCCTTTGATTAAAAATTATGGTCAAATTATTTTAAATTTCTGAATATTTTAAATTGTTTAGTGCAACTATATATAGTTAGGCATTTGTAACATCTCAAACAATATAATCCAGTATTCCATATTCATTTGCTTTATGTTATCATTCTATTCTCTAAAGCCTTCTTTATGTCCACACTCTGAATTGAATAGAATAACTCATCCTCTTCAGTTTTCAGTCCCAACAAAAAGTTACAAGCCTCATGATTACACTTTCTTTCTTTTCTACTTTCTCATTACCTGACTTAATTTTTTATTTCTTTCTTTTCATATTTAATTACATTTTTGTTTTTATATTAATTACAGTTTATTCACTGTGTGTCCCAGCTGTAGCCCCTTCCTCTTTTTCTTGACCCTTACTCTCCCACAGTCTGTCCTATTTTGTCAATTTTTTCTTTCACAGGTCCTCTGAATTTATTCTGTAAATACTTTCTCACTGATATTTTCTCTCTATCTTGATGTCTTTTATTACCTTCTATATATTTTTTCAGTTTTTCAGTCTAGGCAATATCTTTAAAAATCCATCACTGTTAATTAGAAAGTCGAAGACTTAGTGAAGTGTACAAGGCATTTAGTCTAGCATTAATAGCATTCTTGTATCCCTTCTTGTCTCTTGATACTTTTAAAGCCAATAGTCAAAGGACACCAAACTTTGTAATTTCTAAATCTCTCTGATAGCATATTTTTCCTTGCACATTAATATATGAGCTATTGTGATCAAATCCTGACTCTACAATTGCTATGCTGATCCTTTGCCACTGAGCTATATCTCATAACAATAGTTTATTTGTACCAGTCCTGTTCACAGAAACAAAGAATACCTCTAAATTGCCGTGTAGCTTTAATGACTCATGGAAAAAATGCATGCTGTAATGTTCTTTAATGAGTTGAGGGTGGACATGCAACTTAATTTACTTGAATTTAGAGCAGATATCTGATACAACTGTGCAGAAATCAGACTCTAAGGTTTAGTCTCTCTCTCTCTCTCTCTCTCTCTCTCTCTCTCTCTCTCTCTCTCTCTCTCTCTCTCTCTCTCTCTGTGTGTGTGTGTGTGTGTGTGTGTGTGTGTGTATGTGGATCATATATGGAGATAACTTAGTTTGTGCATGTGCAGGTTGCACACAAATGTGTTTGCTTAAGTATACAAGTTTGTGTTGGTGCCTGTGTTTTCATGAACACATGGAAATTTATATGCATGGAGAACTGAGGTCCATCTCAACTGTCTTTCTTAAAAATCTTTTCACCTTCATTTTTGAGATGGTTTCTCACAGAGACTCACTCAGTAGGTTACCGCTGAGCCCAAGGACTGTGCCTGTTTCTATCTTCCTAGTGCTGAGATTCAAACATGTTTCAAAATGCTAGGATCAAACTCATGTTCTCAAGCTCATTTCTGGGCAGGCTCTCTGGTTCTGCCCTGCTCTTCTTTTTTTTTATGTGAAAATTTGTGTGTCACACAAGAGACTGCCTGATTCTTAACTCTGAAGAAGCAAAGCTGTAAAAGCAGCATATGTGCCACCTGTTCTGTGCACACACAGGAGGAAGAAAACATTCTATTTACACTTTTACAACACTGAAATCTCCTTTCCAGACTGCTCATCTAATAAACATCTCCAGCTTCTTCAGTGCTATTCCACACAGAAGACTCTACACTCAAATTCTAAGCATGGATACCTAAGGACAGAGACTGCCTCTTCCATAACAATCTGTAGATTCCACTTTAATCATGACTTTTAAAAAACAAATGCATTGTGGAGCTCTTGTCCTCGCCAAGTCTTATTAACTCCCCCTTCTTTCCTATGATTCCCTGCACTCTGCCCAAGGTTTGGTTGTGAGTCTTAATATCTGCTTTGATACATTGCTACTTAGAGTCCTTCAGAGGCCCTCTGTGGTAGGCTTCTGTCCTGTTGCTTATTTTTTCCTACATTCAATGTTCATCCTATTTATCTATCTATGTGAGAATTGATCATCTTACCCCCTGTCCTCTCTCTTGCTTATCTTCTTTAGGTGTATAGATTTCAGTATGTTTATCCTATCTTATAAGTCTATATAAGTGAGTATATACCATGTGTTTCTTTCTGCTTTTGGGATACCTCACTCAGGATGATCATTTCCAGGTCCCACCATTTGCCTGCAAATTTTATGATTTCCTCGTTTTTAATTGCTGAATAGTATTCCATTGTGTAAAAGAACCATAATTTCTATATCCATTCCTTGACTGAGGGAGCTCCACAAAGACCAAATAGATCAGGGCACTGGGGTCATTTATGAGACTGTTTCTCCAACCAAGGACCATATATGGATATAACCTAGAACCCCTGCTCGGATATAGCCCATGGTAGCTCAGTATCCAACTTGGTACCCTAGTGAGGGGAACAGGGACTATTTCCATCACAAACTCAATGGCTGGCTCTTCGACACTCCCCCCCCCACATCCCCGAGGGAAGAGCACCCTTGCTAGACCCCAGAAGAAGACATTGCAGCCAGCCCTGAGGAGACCTGATATGCTAGGGTCAGATGGAAGGGGAGGAGGTCCTCCCCTATCAGTGGCCTTGGAATGGGGCAGGGAGGAGATGAGGGAGGGATGGTGTGATTGGGAGGGAATGAGGGAGGGGGTTATGGCTGGGATACAAAGTACATACCCTGTGATTAATATAAAAGTAAATAAATTATTAAAAAATTAAAAAACAACAAAATAAAACCAAATGTATTCTGTGTATGTGTATGTGTGCTTGTGTGTTTGCCTGTGTTTGAATATGAATGTAAGTGTGTGTTTGTGCTTGTGCATTTGTGTGTTTGAGCATATGCATCTGTGTGCATGTTTGTGAGTGTGTGTGTTGTGTGTGTATGTGTGCGCACACATGCATGTGTGTGTGCATGTGTTTCTGTACCAGAAAATCAGAGGACTGCATCAGGAGTCGCTTATCTGTTGCCACCATGTGCCTCCAAGGGCTGGAACTCCAGTTTTTGGACTTTGTGGCAAAATCTGCAGCTATCTTGCTGACTCCACCACATGTTTTAGGGACCTATACTTTGTTATAGTAACAAAGTGACAACTTTTATCAGTCAACAGAATATTTTTTTCTCTTTTTTGCTACCATTTGTCAGTTCAAAAGTGCTTTGTATGTGTTGCAAAACATATACATATATATATATATAAACATATATAACTACATATTTTATGAGTCACCATTGAATTTTCAATAACCTGTCTTAATTGCCACAAAAAAGCTTGTGAGGCTGACATAATTGTTATATTTTTTCAGATTACTTAAAAAGATGTGGAGAAGTTAGATAGTATGACCAAGTATTCAGTATGGGAGCTAGAATTTAGGCTTTCATAAGGCCAAAGTCCATTGGTTTAGTCATAAGTGTAGTAATATTGATAAGTTATTATGGTATCAATTTTCCAATCTTTAAGAGAAAGCATAAAATCAGGTGGCCTACATAAAAGTCTGTGATGCTTAATGTTTCCCCAGAATTCAGCACTCCAAAGCTAAACATGTTACTGTTTTATATTTTTATTCTATGATAATTAATTAGATACATTTGTGCTGTTTTTCTTGGTACCGTGTATTTAGATGTTAGATTGCAACTTCCTTATCTCATAACTCAAATCAGTTTAGTTTGTCAATTTGTGTTCACACTACTTTCAATATTAAGAAGCAGTTTCTAGAAAAAAGTTTGTCCTTCTTATTGATGAAAAATTCAACTAGTTAATGACTATGGAAAATGGTTTCTAACTTCTTTTTGAATAACAAATATTAAATAGAATAGGACAAATCTAGGAACACATGTATCTGACAATCACTTCTTCATAAACAACTTCCTCATTTGTGGGTATTAATATCCCTGAATTCCTGAAGCACATAAGCATCACTCTTTATTTTATTTTTTTCCTATTTTGAAGAAAAGCATAAAACACCCAAAACTGGATCTATTAGAGGAACCGTAATTCCACAAAACTGAGTGTAGCACTGATGCATCATAAAAAATTAAAAATATGCTAAAGGAGAATGGGAAAAGATCTCAGTGGGTCTTAAATGGGAAATCATAGTCTCATTTATCTAAATGAGGACAGTACAGACCCTGATTTTGCTCAGTGTGAAAAACTTAAAAATGTATTTTAAGTTCTTAGTGGAATGTGTTAAAGGAAATCATTGTTTAGTTGACTTGAAATTTTCTAGAATTGCTTAAATAACTAATGCCTTGTCCTTGGAGTCATGACTTATCTCTGAAAATTAAATGGTTGAGTAGGCTAACAAAGAAGCCCCTCAGGTCTCTAAACTGATAATCAAAATGAGTTATTGATACATTATTTTAAAAGAAATATCATGCGCAGTACTTTCTACCTCACAGAATATGAAACAATTGTTGGAGAGTTATTAATTTAAAAATGCCTTTGGACTGTACTCTTTGTCCAAAGTGGAGACTGTTTGGGAGTCACATAGAAATAGATGTGTGGAAGTTATTGGAAACTTGAATTTTCTATATACAATAAAATTTATATACAAATTTCTATGAAAGTTAGGCTTTCTATTTTTAGTCCTTGATTATTAAAAGAAAGCTATGTGTAATGGAAGTAAAAAGCTTTAGATGATCCACCTATGGCATGCTGAGTTTATTTAATTTATTCCTATGTTGATAATATCTTTTACATTATTGCCACAAATGATTGTTAATTAGGCAGAGAGGAATTACTATTACTTTAAACATAACTAACAATGAAAAAAATGAGATATTCTGAAAACTTTTATGAAAGTCATTATTTTCTGCTGTTTCTATACAGAGCCATTGGAAGACAGATTTTTGTTATTTCCCTGTCAGCTCATGTTTGACTTTTGCCATTTATACAAACATAATGTAAAAAGTCACAGAAGAGGTAATGGGTGCTTCCAGCTTTCCTGCTAACATAAGAAAGATGACGAACTCTAATATTCTTAGTCATTGACATTTACAACTATGAGTTTGTTTTTAATACAGGGCAGTGAGCAATGTACTAAGGCTTCGGAGACTGCTTTATGGCATACACTAAAGGTGAATCACTTTTTTTTTTTACTAGATTTATTAGCTAGAGGAATTGGAGTCTCAGGAGAAAATGTAGTCAGTCTTAACCCAAGGAGTGATCACCATAGTTATTTCCTCTCAAACTCTCAGCAGGATTCAACCACTCCAAAGTCCTCTTCCAGGATCTCGATTTCCTTCCCCAGCTGCTTTCTGCCACCTTGGGTACTGACAGAGTGCTCATTAACAAACCTAATTGATTTTTATTAATTATCTGTGGTATAATCTTTTCATTGTTTCCTCCCCTAGTATCTAAGCTTATTAACTCTAAACACGCACACAGTATAATTAGTTCTAAAGAAACTTTGTAATAGTGAAAGTTAATATACAAACTGATTTAAAAAAATAAAAATATATTTTTTAATTTTCTACATTTATAAAATTATAAGCATTCATTAAATAGAATTAAGGAGAAAATCCTGTCAAGTGGCTTTTTAAAAGCAATTAAAATATTAGTTATGAAGAACTGCACAGTTCTGAATTTAAATGGTAATTGTAAGATAAAACAACTCAAATGAAAAGGCCTGAGAATAAACTCAGAGTAAGGAAGGATCGGCACTCCTGAGATTTGAGTCTGAACTCAGTCCTTAACATCATGATGTAGATCACCTCACCGTTAAATTATCATTGAAACTGCCTTAAGATCATGAAAATAACTTAAAGTAAGTCAGACATATTACATCAATAGGTCAAAATGAGAGTAATATGAAAATTCTAACTTAGGATTCAGAGACTAGGATGAAGATGTTCAGACTGAAGCATCTCTTTCATGCTTTTCAACTCTGGAAAACTTTTCTTACTCTCTATAAGACCAAATTTCTTCACTTGTTATGTGAGATCAAAAAAAATCTCTCTCATAGGATTGTTATAAAACTAAATGTGTTAATGTTGAAAAAATGCCTAGAATACAAAGTGTCAAGTAATACCTAAGGACTATGATACTCACTTATACAAATCAATCTTGCATCTAAAAGTTAACTTGTATATCAAATATAAATCATTCTTGTCCATTATATAATATTTTATATTAAGCAGCTCCCAAAGTTTGGTGCAGTTTATTGTTGGCCATGTCTCCCCCTATCACAAAACTATTGTTTTGATTATTCAGAACATAACCTGCACCATGACTAGTTTCTACTTGGCACCACCATCTTTAGTGTGTTTTTTAATTATGTCCCATATCTAACCACTACTTGTCAAAATAATATTTTCTGTAATATTTCAAGCAATGTGTTTTCTTCATCATCTTGACTTTGCTGAAACTAATTTACCTATGAAGAAGTTTTTTCACTAATGTTTAAAATTTTAATTAATTACAGTTTATTCACTTTGTATCCCAGATGTAGCTCCCTCCCTATCCCCTCCCAGTCCCACCTTCCCTCCTCTTCTCCTGTGCCCCTCCCCCAGTTCAATGTAGGGGAGGTCCTCCTCTCCTTCCATCTGACCCTAGACTATCAGGTCTCATCAGGACTGGCTTCATTGTCTTCCTCTGTGGACTGGTAAGGCTGCACCCCCCTCAGGTGGAGGTGATCAAAGAGCCATACCATGAGTTCATGTCAGAGACTGTGCCTGTTCCTATTACTGGGGACCCTCTTAGACACTGAGCTGACATGGGCTACTTCTGTGCATAGGTCATAGGTTATCTCCATGCACGGTCCTTGGTTGGAGTATGAGTCTCAGAAAAGACCCCTGTGCACAGATTTCTTGATTCTGTTCATCTCCTTGTGGAGCTCCTGTTCCCTCCAAATCTTTCTATCTCCCCCTTCTTTCCTAGGATTCCCTACACTCTGCCCAAAGTTTGGCTATGAGTCTCAGCATGTTTTGATACCCTGCTGGGTAGAGTCTTTCAGAGGCCTTTTATGATAGGTTCCTGTCCTGTTCCCTGCTTTCTCCCTCTTCCAGTGTCCATCCCATTTGCCTTTCTGAATGAAGATTGAGCATCTTAGTTTCCTTAGGTGTACAGACTTTAGTATTATTATCCTATATTATATATCTAATATCCACTTATAAGTGAATATGTACCATGTGTGTCTTTCTGCTTCTGGAATACCTCACTCAGGATGATCTTTTCTAGATCCCACAATTTGCCTGAAAATATCATGATTTCCTTGTTTTTAATTGCTGAGTAGTACTCCATTGTATAAATGTACCATAATTTCTGTATCCATTCCTCAACTGAGATACATCTGGGATATTTCAGAACAAAATGACAGTCTACAGATTGGGAAAGGATCTTCACCAACCCTATTTCTGACAGAGGGTTAATATCCAGGATATATTAAGAATTTAAGAAGTTAAGCAGCAACAAATCAAGTAATCCAATTAAAAATTGGGGTACAGAGCTAAAGAGAGAAACATTGAATGGCTGAGAAACACTTAAAGAAATGCTCAACATCCTTAGTCATCAGGGAAATGCAAATCAAAACGACCCTCAGATTTCACTTTACACCCATCAGAATGGCTAAGATCAAAACTTCAAGTGACAACACATGCTGGAGAGGTTGTGGAGAAAGGGGAATCCTCCTCCATTGCTGGTAGGAATGTAAATTTGTGCAAGCACTTTGGAACTCAATCTGGCACTTTCTCAGACAATTAGGAATAGCTCTTCCTCAAGATCCAGCTATACCAATCCTAGGCATATATCCAAAAGATGCTCAAGTACACAACAAGGACATCTGCTCAGCCATGTTCAGAGCAGCTTTATTATTCACATGATGAAGTTTTCAATGAAAGTGTTTTATTCATCATTTTGTGCATGTCACTTTCTATAAAATATATTTGTGGATTATTAGAAGATTGAAGCAAACACTTCAGAATCCAGGCTGTAACAGTTTTCTTCACCAATGATTTGTTGATGTCATCGCTCCTTTTCTCTAAAAATGTTTATGTATGTTCTCAATAATGTGTTTCTTTATTTTTATTACCTCATTCAAGAATTAACATTGATCAACTTTTATGTAATAGCTACTTATACTAAACGTTAATTATATGTTTAAACAATGATTAAGATGTGTGATGCCTTTGTTAAAGAAACAGAGGTTAGTATTGCAACAATATTAGAGCTACAGAAATTTCTTACCTGACATACGAACTTTTCAAAGTACAACTTTTCAAAATCATGCAAAACACCACTATGAAACATGTGTCCATTGATGAATACACCTGGGGTAGCTCTTGTCTTAATTTGATCTCTGCAAGCATGCTGTGATGATTGTCAATGTCCTCTGATATGGTGGAGCATGGTCTGTTGATTGCATTCTTCTGACCTATAGAAGCTTGTTTTATTGATCACTGATGGCATCTGATATGTTGAAGCATGCAATGGTGCTCACAGTGTCACTTTATCTGTAGAAGTATGTTTAATGGTAATCACCAATGTCATATGATCTATAGAAGCATGTTTTAGGATGATCATCAATGTCATCTGATTTGTAGAAATATGCTGTTGTGATTGTCAAAGCCATCTGATCTGTAAAAGCATGTTTTACGCTGTTTATCCATGTCATCTGATCTGGAGAAGCATGATTTGGTGATCATCAATGTCTTCTGATCTTTAGAAGTGTGTTATAGTGGTCATCAGTGTCACCTGCTGTAGAAACATGTTTTATGATGATCAGCATTATCACATGATCTGCAGAAATGTGCTATGGTGATTGTAAATGTCATGTGAATTTCATTTACATAGAAACATGCTATGTTAGAAATGTGTTATGGTGATTACTAGTGTCATACCATGTTTAATGATAGGAATCTACAAATGCATGTATGATAAAAAGTGAAGTATTTAGGGAGGTGTAAAGCTTGGCTTTCCTGGAAAGAAATTCTTTATTTAACAAGGAAGAAAGGGACCTAGAGAAATAAAATACAGAAAGCGTATAATTCTACCAATATGGAATATTAGAATGTTCTTTCCTTACTATACTGTGTCATTGCTTTTACAAATTTGCTTTATTTTTTTAAAAACGTTTTCAGCAGACATGATAATTGTGTGCTCAACTGATATTAGATGATAAAAAGGGAAATCCAGAGAGCATTGTAAATCTCATGCAGCCTTCATTCCAGGTAAAGGGCATGTCAACCGTGAGGATAAGATGAGAAGATAGGAGCAAGAGTTTTGAGGTTACGAATTTATTCTTTTACTGCCTTCCACCTTTGTAAAGGGGCTGCTAGAGGCTTGGATGAAGGAAAAAGAAGCCTAAATAATATGTGAGATTAAAGCCAGAATGAAATGAAAGCAAGCAAATACGTAAGGGAAAGCCACCATTATATTAAGTCCTAAGCAAAGAACCATACCTACAGCCTGTCTCTATTCCATAGCTTGTGTAAGTTTTGTCTTTGTGTTTTTTCTTGACATAGACAGGATAACAGTTACCATGAAACTACATAGTAAATTTCTTTTTTTTTCTGATGTCCTTAAATGTTTATCTCAAACAAGGATGAGCCACTCTCAAGACAGAAGTAGATGAAATTGTGCTGTTGTTTCTTGTTTGTCTGTCTCTCCCCTCTGAATTATGAATACGATTCTCCAAACACACAGCCTAGTGGCCACCAAATCTGCCCTTGAGGTATGAAATCACCTTCCTCACCTTCATAACAGTGCAATTTCCTGTGCTCTGATTTCTTCATATTTTCAAGGAGAAAAACATTCCCTGAATAAATTAATTTTTAACAACAGAACACAGATTGATAATTATTTAATGGGACACCTGCAGGGATCAGCATTTTAACTTAGAAAGCAATTCTATCCTACCAGACTTTCAGGCAGCATGAAATAAGGAACATAACACACGAGTAGTCTTAGTATTTCACAGTGAGAGGGAAGTCTAGCCTACTTTTGCAGAAATTCCAACTTGAATGAACTTACAGTTAAAATTTTAATGTTTTGTATGATTTTGTATTAAGTTATAAAATTTTTATGTAAAACAGAAAGTAAGTTAACCAATTAGTAGCACATGTTCAAAAAATCAAAGATATGAAATATACTTGAAATAGTAAAATTCTAAAAGTAAGAGAAAGATCTTACTACAGATAGAAAAATTTTTAAATTGCTTTTACAGTAGGCAGGGTTTGCTTTTAAAACTCAAACTATTTACTTATTATAACGAATTTCCCATTCCTCAGTACTTCACACCCTACAAAATATATGTGACTGATTTTTGTAAATGAAGTTGTTTCTCTGAGTGACCATTATAACCCCTGACATACAGAGCATCTATCTACGCCAATCCAAATGATTTGCTTTCTTTTACATCAATTTTATGTGCAATTTTCTGATTTTACAACACAATTAACTAAACTACTTTATGCTGAGGCACTATTGTTTGTATAAAAGAAAAATTTGCTTAGTTAGTTATTATTATAGTATAAATGTCATGTGCTTTGATAAATAACATATTTAAAGTGAAAATCCAGTATTAATAATCAGCTAAATACTGCAACGTCCTTACAGAAAGCTTCTTTCCTGAATCTGGAAACTTTGTATCACTGTGTTCCACATTGTTTCCTTTCTAGCACTCTCCAGCAAAGAGCATAGCATTCATTGTTATGACTAACTTTCTTGGTGACTCATGTAAGACCATTTACATGATATTTGTGTATTTTGCGCAGACTATCTTTTGTATTCCCCAGACATCCTTTTTTTTTTCACTCAGGTTGTCATATAAAGTAAGATATCATTATTTATCTTTTTTTTTTTTTTACAATTTATTTACTTTGTATCACAGTTGTAGACCATTCCCTGATCTCCTCCAGCCCCTCCTCCCTCCTTCTCCCTTCTCCCTCTTCCCTAGTCCGCTAATAGGGGAAGTCCTCCTCTTCTACTGTCTGACCTTAGCCTATCAGGTCCCATCAAGACAGGCTGGTTCTTCTTCCTCATTTGGCTGGCTAGGTTGCCCCACCAGGGAGAAGTGATCAAGGTGCAGGCAACCAAATTCATGTCAAAGACTGTCTCTTTTCCCCTTACTGGCAAACCCACAGCTGTCTATGGGCTGCATCTGAGCAGGAGAGCTATGTCCTCTATGCATGGTTGTTGGTAAGGTTTCATTTTACGAGATAACAATATACCATTTTAAAAATATGCTGCATCTTTTCTGCCTGTAGGTCACTATTAGGTTCCTTCCATATCATGGCTATTATGATTGATGCTATAATGAGTCTGAGGACACAAATAGATTTCTGATATCCTGCTTTACATTTTATTTTTAATTTCTAAAGGAATATTAATATGAGTTTACATAATGGCAGCACCATTTAACTTATATCTCATGAAATTTCAGCTTCTCTCACTTGTCAGCAATGTTGATTTTTGTTTTTGAAGAGAATCTGTCTTCTCAAGTGTGAGCTGGCTGTTGTTTGTTTGCTTGTTTGCTTTTTTTTTTTAATACTTATTATTTATTCACTTTGTACCCAGATGTAGCCCTCTCCCTCATTCCCTCTCAATCCCACCCTCCCTACTTCATCTCCTCCCATGCCCCTCTCCAAGTCCACTGATAGGGGAGGTCTTCCTCCCCTTCCCTCTGACCCCAGCCTATCAGGTCTCATCAGGAATGGGTGCATTGTCTTCCTCTGTGGCCTGGTAAGGTTGCTCCCCCCTCAGGGGAGGTGATCAAAGAGTCAGCCACTGAGTTCATGTCAGAGACAGTCCCTGTTCTGCTTACTAGAGAACCTACTTGGAGACTGAGCTGCCATGGGCTACATCTGTGCAGGGGTTCTAGGTTGTATCTATGAATAGTTCTTGGTTGAAGTATCAGTCTCAGAAAAGACCCCTGGTTCCAAATTTTGGGGTATTGTTGCTTTAATTGTGGAGCTCCTGTCCCTTCCAGGTCTTATGATTTCCTGCACTCTGCACAAAGTTTGGTAATGAGTCTCAGCATCTGCTTTGATACACTGCTGGTTACAGTCTTTCAGAGGCCCTCTGCAGTAGGTTCCTGTCTGGTTGTTTTCTCCTTCTTCCGTTTCTGAGGATTGATCATCTGACCCAGGGTCCTCCTTCTTGTTTAGCTTCTTTGGGTGTACAGATTTTAGATTTTTATCGTACATTATATGTCTAATATCCTTTTATAAGTGTGTGTGTCTTTCTGCTTTTGGGATACCTCACTCAGGATGATTAGAATGGCTAAGATCAAAAACTCAAGTGACAATACATGCTGAAGAGAATGTGGAGAAAGGGGAACCCTCCTCCATTTTTGGAGGGAATGTAAACTTGTACAACCACTTTGGAAATTAATCTGGCGCTTTCTCAGACAATTAGGAATAGTGTTTCCTCAAGAACTAGCTATACCAATCCTAGGTATATATCCAAAGTATGCTCAAGTACACAACAAGGACATTTGCTAGATCATGTTTGCAGCAGATTTATTCATAATAGACAGAACCTGGAAACAACCCAGATGTCCCTCAACTGAGGAATGGATACAGAAATCATGATACATTTACACAATGCAATACTACTTAGCAATTAAAAACAAGGAAATCATGAAATTTGCAGGCAAATAGCGGGATCTAGAAAAGATCATCCTGAGTGAGGCTGGCTGTGTCTTTTACTTTCACTTGCCTAGTGATTGGTGATGCTGAGTGCCTTTTATTGTGCTCCCTTCCCATTTCCATCTCTCTCTCCATCTTGTAACTTGCCTTTCACCTTCAGATTATTTTTTCGACTGTGCCAAACTCTTTAGTTTGTCATAATTTCAGTTGTCTAAATCTGCTTCTTCTGTTGCCTGTGCTTTCAGTTTCAGGATAATTAAAATATAGGTTACCTTTAAGGAAGTGTTTTCACTTGTTTCCTTTATCCTAGAGATGTGAGTTTGATTTTAGATTTCAATCCCAAATTTCTATACATTAATTCTTGGAAATGGAAATGTCCATGCCATCTTCTCATATAGATAACTGTTTATATTTTTGCACCAGCATTCTTGACAGGTTCACTGAAGATACATTAACTGCATATTCACAGTATTACTTCTGAAATCTCTATTCCAATCCATAACTTACATGATTTTTATATAGTTACTATTGATTAATGAATATTTTATTCTATTACTCAATCCTCCTCAAAAAAGTGAGGATTGTAAAACTTCGTGGACAAAGAATAAAACTTTTAATATGAAATGGTGTGATAGACATGTTATTATTTTTCAGCCCAAGTATTCTTCAAACATTGTACCATGTGCTAATGCTTTTTAGGACAGATCATATATATTTCTGACATTTTTTATTTAATTTTTCATTATTGCATCAAATTCTTAACATTTTAGCTGTAATTTTTGTTGAGTTTGTATAGATCACAGGAAGACACATAGAAATGTAATCTCTACATCTGTCTGTGATTTCTATACTTAACTGAAAGTATTGTGTACCAAATGAAATACTATGTGCAATTCAAGAATCCTTGGCTCTGAGTTGAAAGGATCCAAGCCATTCCAGTGATCAAACCATTCACATACGATTCATTGATGATTTTCCACCTGATGCTAAATAACTGTTTTTTTGAAGATAAATCCCTAATATTACAGTCACTGACAAATTTAAAAGGTAAAAAGGCTCTTCTTGTTCAGTCTTCAAAAATGTACACTATAAAAAGAATGAAAATAGAACTTTCATTTGAACTATATTTTATATTTTGAAAACCTTTGATCTTATGCTACTGGAAAAGAACATTAAAGCCAATGAGACAAAAGTATAAATAAACAAGGAACAAAATATTACAACTGGAGAAAGTGTGACTTGTGGGATGCTACTGTAGCATCTTACACACAAGTTTACTATATCAATAATCACAGTACATAACTTTAAAAAGAAGAGTAGGAAATTAAAGCCACAATCACAGATGGTGTGAGACGTCTTTTGCTTCCAGTGATTTTAGAGTTGAATGGAGTTTTTCTTTGGCTGTAGTTTTAATTGTTTGTTTGTTTTTATATTATCTAACATATATTATGAAGCAGTGACTTTAAGGAAAAAAATCATGCAAACCTTTAATCTTGAAATTATAGAGCTATCATTAACAGAAAAGGAAAGGAATATTATTCAGTGGCAGAGAATGAGAACAGACAGGACCAGGAGAATATTCTGTCTTTAATGTCATAATTCTATGATTATCCATTAGCTATATTAAATAAAGTAAGTGCAAAAGTAGCAAATCATGACTTCTGGCAGTCTCATACATCCAGTTACTTCCTATTGGGCATACTTGATCTGAGAAAAAACTGTGAGATTTAACAGAGTCATAGTAATAGGAACAAGTTAATATCTAATTAAAAACAGTAAAAAAAGAAAAAGAAAAATCAATGATTCTGAGTAGTTAACTCTTGAAAAATAACTCATTAAGGAAAAGGAAACAAGAAAACCTGCTAAGTGCTGTTTTGCATTTGTTTATTTGTTTGTTTTTTTATCCTTATAGAATTGATCATTCTATCAAAGTTCCTGTCAGGAGCCGGCATTCGCCATTACAAGATGGCGCTGGTTTCTGCGTTCTTCGTGGACATGGCAGTGGCAAACAACTCGTGTGCGCATGTGCATAGCCCATCAGGGGCTATGCTAATGAGGATTTGAGATACGGACCAATCATGGAAGTACACACCGTCTTAAGTCCTATTTAAGCAGCGTCAGTCTGTAGCTCAGGGTCTTCCGCCTTTTACTGCTAGCTAAGCAGCTGAATAGCATGAAGTATTCCCAATAAAGCATGCTCCAGAAGAATCCTGTTGTGGCGTCTTCCTTGCTGGTGAGGTGGGCGCGACAAGTTCCAGTACGGACCTCACTTCTATTTTATTCACGACAAATACCTAGGTGATATGATGTCATTGTTTTCTGAGGTCATGTTAGCATGTTTACTGTTGCTGTGCTTGTTTTGCTCATATTTGTCAGTCATGCTGGTGAGACTTTATGTGTCTTGCTTCTGGCATTGAAAGGAGAGAATATCACTGCACCCTGATCATCCCGGTGTTACATTCTTTCTTTCTGATCAGCCATAATGCTCTGTGAGCCTTAAAAATAGGAGTTGATTGTAAATATATTTTTTGCAAATGGACTCCACAACCCTGCATTTTGGTTTCTTGTTGTATAATTATCTCCTGTTCCAAAGAGAAATTTCCTTGGTGAAGAGGGAAAATTATACTTCTATGTGGGTTTAACTGTAAATCCTTAATGAAGTTAGGGATTACGTTTGTTTAGTAGTTGGTGATTTTAGGTTCTCCTCCAAGATCTAATATTTCTCTTAGCCCTGTGTAGTTATCTAGGTTTCTAGTATTCAACGATTTTTTTTATTATTGTTGAGTGAGTCTTAAAGTTCAATTAGAAAACAATTGGTTACCTACACAGTGTACATTCCTGCCACAAATGCATCCTCAGATTCTTGTTGTACTGTTAATTGTTCTGTTTTAAGGACGTCATAGTTGGGTCGAACTGTTGGCTATTTGCATCCTTTGGAAGCTTGCACAGTGAGTTCTGGTACCATGAGAGTTAGACCACAAGAAGTACTTTAAAGCAGTTCCATCTTAGAGGCCTTTGGGCCCTGTATGTAAAGTGTATTGTCTTCAGCAATAGATATTTACTATCTCTTCAGATAGTGGAAAATTCAGGAGGTCACAACCTACACAAAGAACTATTGGCAACTTTGAAATACAGAAGCAAGAGAAACAGTCTTTCACAGGGAAGAGCACATCAATTGGTTATCCAATAACAAATGTTCAACCCTGAAAACCTACATAAAATTACATTATACAACCAAGAAGCTTGGACTTATATATTTAGGAATTTATATGTATATACATATAGAACAAAATTAATGAAAATCAGGCCACAAATTTGAAAGAGCAACAACAATTACAGGTGGAAGAAAGAAGCACACAAAATGTATTCTAATTTCAGAAAAAAATAGAAAATCATTTTAAAATATTCTACCATCACATCTTTTCTTCACTGTGTTTATTTTACAAGCATATTTATCATTCATAAAAATCAGCTTTCAATAGTGACTTCATGACCCTTACATTTGTGTTTACCTGTTTCTTGCTGCATTTCATATCTAGGAACCATCATGAAAACTTGCTCGAGATATGTGAGTATGTGTATATACTCAATGTCACTGAATATGAAATAATAATTTATATCCTACTATAAGGTAATCACATTTTCTTTTTTTTTCATGAAATTCTAATCTTTATTAATCTATTTTTATTAATTACACATTTTTCACTTTGTATCCCAGCTATAACCCCCTTCTTCATCCCCTCCCAATTCCACCCTCCCTTTCTCCTCTCCTCTGTTGCCCCTCCTCCAAGTCCATGTATAAGGGCAGTCCTCCTCCCTTCCCTCTGCCCCTAGCCTATCAGGTCTCATCAGGACTGGCTGCATTGTTTTCCTCTGTGGCCTGGTATGGCTGCTCCCCTCAGGGGGAGGTGATCAAAGAACTAGATACTGAGTTCATGTCAGAGACAGCCCCAGTTCCCCTTACTAGGAAACCCACTTGGAGACTGAGCTGCCACGGTCTACAATGTCCTTGTTGTATACTTGAGTATATAACTGTTAATGCATTTATGTATATGTGGATGATATCTAGAGTTGATTCATAAATGTCAAATGAGCGATGTGTTTACTAGCAGGGAAGTTTCTTGAAAGCTTGCAAGGTGAGAGCAGACTGAAACAGTCCTAAATATGATGATGGGAAGATGTCAGAAGACTACCTTCAAGTAATCTAGGCAAGAGCCTCTGTACATTCTTTCTTTTAAAAAGATGGAAATAAGAAATATGCCCCACCATTCAATAAGAACATTTGCTCAACTATGTTCATAGCAGCTTTATTTGTAGCCAGAATCTGGAAACAATCTAGGTGTCCCTCAATGAAGGAATGGAAACAGAAATTGTGGTACATTTACACAATGGAATACTACTCAGCAATTAAAAACAAGGAAATCATGGATTTTGCAGGTAAATGGTGGGAACTAGAAAAGATCATCCAGAAGAATAAAGACACATATGATATATGCTCACTTATAAGTGGATATCAGACATGTAATATAGGATAAACATACTAAAAACTATAGTCCTAAAGAAGCTAAACAACAAGGAGGTCAAACAGGACAGACATTGGAAGTAGGAGAAAACAGGGAAGAGGACAGGAGCTTTCCACAGAGGACCTCTAAAGGATTCTACACTCCAGGGAATCAAAGGACATACTGAGACTCACAGCCAAACTTTGAGCAGGGTGCCGGAATCTTTATAGAAGAAGAGGGAGACAGAAAGACCTGGAGGGATCAGGAATTACACAAGGAAAACAACAGAGCCAAAAAACCTGGGCCAGGGGAGGGGAGTGGCACTGCAGAGACCAATGCTCCAACCAAGGGCCATGAACGGAGAGGACCTAGACCCCCTGTTCAAAGGAAGACCATTGGCTGCTCAGTTCCCAAGTGGGTTCCCTAATAAGGGGTGCAGGGGCTGTCTCTGACATGAACTCAGTGGCTGACTCTTTGTACCGCCTCCTGGGGGTGGGGTGAACAACTTTGCCAGGTCACAGAGGAAGGTAATGCAGCCAGCCGTGATGTGACTTGATAGGCTAGGTTCAGATAGAAGGGGAGGAGGTCTTCCCCTATTGGTTTACTAGGAAAAGGACATAGGGGAGAAGGAGGGTAGCTGGGACTGGGAGGAGAAGAGGGAAGGGGTTGCAGTGAGGATACAAAATAAATACATTGTAATAATGAGAGATTTGGGAACATGTTTGGGGTGAGGATCAAATACTATGGGCTATTTATAAAATTAAATCAAGCCGAATAGCTTCTATTCACTTACAAATCCTATGTAATACTTGTAGCAATTAAGTCTGACCACTTTATCTTGACTGGGTGCCTTGGTTTCATCAGGCAGAATTTTATGTAACACGAGACAGACCAATGGAACTAAAGTTTTTGCAGAACAGATTCACTCCATCAGGAATAAGTTGCAAGTTGCTACTAACCTGAGACTGCAGGAATGCTTCTGTATACATATACACTCTGTGTGTACCCAAGACTACTGGAATGCTTCTGTATACATATGCAATATGTGTATACAATACCACACACATATGTATATATACATGTGCACATATATATGCACCTAAACACATACATATATATCTACTAAATGCTTCTGTACATACATACACCATGTGTATACCTGAGACTATTGGGATGTTGCAGTATGCATATACATTATGTATATGCCTGGGAGTACTGAATGTTTCTATATACATATAAACTATGTGTTTACATACACACATGTATGTATACATATACATACATATATGTACTAAAATACTTCTGAAATTATTACATGTAAATTTCTATAAATATATTTACATATATACATATATGTACACATATCACATACATGCATAACTATATATGCATACATATATGTATATACACATATATACTGTAGTAGAATGATTCTGCATACATATATACTATGTGAATACCTGATACTACTGGTATGCTTCTACATTAAATATACACTAATATATACACATATCTTTAAATGCTTTTTAAAATCAGACCTTTGGGAAGATGTTGATCTAAAAATGAAATAAAATCTCTGAGAGAATCAGCAGTTCATTTTTTTCTAAAATTATATAGCAAAGTTTTATGGCTTAATAAGTGTATATCTAGAAACATATTTATGCTTTGTATGTAAGCCAAAATATCAAGTGTATGAGGATATTTTTAATATTCTATTTCACTCTAATTTCTGTTTATATCAAAAGTGAAATTTTAATCCTGCTTCCTTATTTATTTTTGTATGCACTTTATGGAAGTATATATTACAATGTCTACGTCATATTTTCATGAACTAAGATGTACTTCTGAATTATGTTCTGACACTGTTTATAATTGAGTATATTGATCTGTAATCAGGATAACTTCTTTTTCTTCCAGTATGCTGGTAAAGTAGCTTTACTTGCTAAGGAATGTAATATCTTATGGGTATTTCTATTCTAACTGTTTAACCAGTTGTAAAATAAATATAAAAAGCAAATATTGTTAATAACATTTTTCTTAAATTTAAGAACGTTCTTAATTATTTAAAGTGAAATAGTTTGAAAAGAAAAAAATACAGTACCTGTATGTATTCAAACATTTTTTGAGTTTTAAAAATATCACTGTAAATATTTTTGTAATATTTCTTTCCATTTCTCCAAATGGTTCAAACTTACTAAATTATGATAACTGATATTTATTAATTGAAATAAAAATAGATGACAAAGGGGACTTAAAATGTTCTTACTTAATGAAATTTTTGGTGCAAGTAGTAAAATCTACAGAAGAGAGAAAAGGAAAAGAAATTAAAAATCTCTTAGAGAATATCCTGGTCACGTAGCTGATACCTAGATCCTGTTGTAAGTCTAAGCCAGACTAAAGTTTTATAATGAAATGACCCTGACCTGAAGTCTTTTTTGTAAGCGACTAGTGCCTTAATTATTTGCATCTGTGAACTCAAATGAACATACTTAAGGATATATCAATATGCTCATAAATCATCTGCAGGCGATAAGTGGTCCAACATAGATAATTAGAGAATTTACGGAAGGCTTACTCCCTCTGTTTATCTGCTGATGACATTTGTGGTACAGCCCTAACAGCAGGATAATTACTAGATTTATTCATCAAACAAAATCACGCCTTCTGGGAATGCACAGTGACTCCAGTTTTAGGACTAATAAAGACATTTTTCACCAAAACTCAAGTACTAATTTGCTCAATAACTAGCTGCAATAAGCTTTTATGGAAGCACTCAAAGAAAAGGCTTGGCACCAGAGGGCAGATAATTAAAGGTGCAGTATCCTCACACAAAAGGATCTGAACAATTCCCTGACCATATTAAAATTTAATTGTTGGATGTTAATTGAAAAAAATATATAAGTCACTTCTATTCTCTGAGTCACAGTAATTATTCTCCCCAGATCAAAAACATAACTGTGTGTCTAACTTATCAACAAAAGAAAACAACGTAAAATAAAGAGGTTTACTCCTTAAAATGAAATTAATAATCAATAAAAAGAAACTAAAATTAACCTTCTCACAATTATCTGAATCCAAAACACACTAGATTTGCATTTTCTTTCATGGTCTCTTTTTTCTTCCACTTTTTACCTTTAAAGACAAAAGTTATGATAAGTTAACTTGCTAATTTTTAAAAGTTTCAAAGACTTCATAAGTAACAATGGTTCAAATATTTTAGTAATTTGAAAATACAGTAACTTCTTAACAGCACAACTCACTTCAATGTTTCGGTAAATCAATTTTCTTTTTATCTTTTTGCACATTATGATTTCAGTTTTGTGTTTTTAAAATCAGTAACACAAAATAAACAAGCATTATTGATCAAATCCACTGAGCATTAGCTAACACTGAGGCCAGAATCTTCTAACACACCAAAGAGTATATTGCAGGAAAATACTGAGTAACCTCAGTCACTCCCTCAAAGTTTACATAACAGTGCTGTTAAAATGAGTAAGAATTATGAAGTTCTACTTTTATTTTATTTTATTTTTTATTTTTTGCATATAGGACACTTAAGGCATTCCCCTTGAAAACCAACTGTATGAGAATCAGAAATCCTCAGATCCTTGGGCTCCCTTTCTGCTGTAAAGGAATGATGAACTACACAAAACGCAGACTTTTAAACTCATGTTTAATTGTTTAATGTCATGGCTCTTGGTAGAGCATTGTTGCTTGAAAAATAAATTGGGTAATTCAATTAAATGGCTACAGAAGATACATCATATCAGATGTAGAAAGGCACTAACCCCAGCTTGAACTTGACGTCCCACATCGCTTCACTTATTTGACAAATGGATTCTTGAAAATAATTGAAACACATGGCTGCCAGCATAGGTCAATAATACTTTTTTGCCATTCAGCCTCTTAACAGCTTCCATTTTTTTCTTGCACTGTGCCATTCAGGGCAAAGATTGCATTTCCCTGGTAAATCATGCAAGCATTATTACTAAAATGGGACTAAATGCAATGAAAATGGACTACATAAAAGTAATGGCACTTAAGTAAAGGGAAGACCATCTACCAGGGCAAACACTAAATGTCAGCGTTAAATACTATATGACATTACTTCCATTACAAGCTCATATTATGCACATAAGAAAGCAAACCCACTAACTACAGCTGCATGCTACATTTTCCTTAACTGGACCAATGTTTTGAACACACTTGTGTTAATCCAAATCAAGATCTGCTGGTCCAGGAGTTGTCCCCTATATCTCTTTAGCTGCAATGCTACATTTAGGCCAAAGCTGAACCTGTGACTAAATCTTCAACTGAAGAATCCTATCATATCTAAACTCATCAGTTTATCTAAAAAAAGAAATTGAAGAACAAACAAAATTACAAACAACAAAAGGATTTAAAGTCAACATCCAGAATTAAAAAAAAACAAAAACATGCAAAAATGTTTTAGTAAATATTATTGCATTAATACATTCTAAGCGGTTATTAAGAAGATAGAATATGAAACAAGATACAAACATTCAAATAGAGACAATTTTTTGTCTCATGTTTAGAATCAGTGCCAGTTTCTGGATGTATATGATTTGGTGTAGTGTTCTGTTTTAATTAAAAAAATGTGTCCCAGTTTTATGACATCCAGACCTAGAAGTTATGTTGCAATTAGACAATACTGATTAGAGGTAAAAGTGCAACAAAAATTCCAGGGATTGACAGGGATTGACTTCTGTCTCTTCTGACTGCAATCAGCAAGCTCCTTCAACTCTTCCTGCCTCAGTTTTCACTTCTGTGAAGTAAATATAAACTTGAGTTTCTTAAGAGGATTAATTGTTCAATGCAGTGCCTAACCATAGGCTTCATAAACGTCAGCAGCCATTGCAAATAAAAGGTGGGAATCAAAAATATGCTCAAGTGTACAAGGACATTTGCTCAACCATGTTCACAGCAGCTTTATTTGTAATAGCCAGAACCTGGAAACAACCCAGATGTCCCTCAACTGAGGAATAGATACAGAAATTCTGGCAAATTTACACAACGGAATACTACTCAGCAATTAAAAACAAGGAAATCATGAAATTTGCAGGCAAATGGATGGAACTAGACAAGATCATCCTGAGTGAGGCATCCCAGAAGCAGAAAGACACATATGATATATACTCACTTATAAGTAGATATTAAACATACAATATAGGATAAAGATAATAAACTTTGTACACCTAAAGAAGCAAGAAGGAGGATCCTGGTGGGTAAGATGATCAATCCTCACTCAGAAAGACAAACGGGATAGACACTTGAAGTCTGAGAAAACAGGGAACATTACAGGAGCTAACCACAGAGGACCTCTGAAAGACTCTACCCAACATGGTATCAAAGCAGATGCTGAGACTCATGGCCAAACTTTGAGCAGAATGCAGGGAATCTTATGAAAGAAGAGGGAGATAGAAAGACCTGGAGGGATCAGGAGCTCTATGAGGAGAGCAACAGAACCAAAAAATCTGGGACAAGGTGTCTTTTCTAAGACTGATACTCCAACCAACGACCATTCATGGAGATAACCTAGAACCACAGCACAGCTAAGTGTCCAAGTGGGTTTCTTAGTAAGGGGAACAGGGTCTGTCTCTGACATGAACTCAGTGGCTGGCTCTTTGATCACTTGCCCCTTGGGGGGTGGTGGGGGAGCATCCTTACCAGGCCACAGAAGAAGACAATGCAGACAGTCCTTAGAAGACCTCATAGCCTAGGGTCAGATGGAGAGGGAGGAGGTCCTCCCCTATTAGTGGACTTGGACAGGGGCAGGGAGGAGATAAGGGAGGGAGGGTGTGGTTGGGAGGGAATGAGAGAGGGGACTACTGCTGGGATACAAAGTGAATAAATTATAATTAATAAAAAATAAAAACGAACAAATAAATAAATGGAAAAAAGGCAGGAGGCGATCATAAGATATTTGTGTAATGAGATGTTTTTAAATTAGCATGCAAATTTTGACACTGGGAGTCCCATTTAAATATTCTCTAGTCATGTTTGATTTTTGACCCTCTATGAGCCCAAAAGCTCTTTTAGCTTTCATTTCCTTCCCACCTGAAATGATGATGACAGAATCTGGAGGATCTATTGATCTGATCGTAATCTTCAGATAGGTTCATGTACCTTCCTTGAGAAATTCATTGAGCCAATTTAGGTTGTCTACATATGTAAGAAAATTTATCTCTCCTGTCAAGGGTAGTAAGTTCTGGGAAGCCAAGTTATGTAGGCTAACCACAGGATGTGATTATTGTCAGAAGAGCTCTTAGTTTTAATCAAATCACTCATTTCTTTCTTCTTTCCACTTTAGGACCTGAATCCAGCCATTTGTTTAGCTCTGTTACAACTGTGCACAGAGTCAACTTGACTGCACTGAGTGTGTCCATGCAGAGAGGAGAAAGATTTAACACGAGATGCAACAGTGGGCTCTGATGTTTTTCTATTGTATACTCTACAAGGTTTTACTTATAAAATAAAAATGCTATAGTCAAAAATTATAACAGTTCTTTGGAAGTAAGTTTAAAATTTAGGTTTGCTTTGGGCCTTCAGTGAGTTGAGGCATCCTTTAGAAATGACATTAAAAAAAAAAACCCAAACACTACAGTGCATTGTATGCAGTCACACATTTGTCAGAGCTAGAGTTCAAGCCATACCAGAATAAAGGGAAAGTAAAGCGACCACATCAGCAGAGGAAAGATATATGACATATTATGGATGCAGGTTGATGTTTCAAAAATTTTAAGACCAATTATATATTGAGATTCACAGATTCATTCCTACCACTTGAGTGTTCAATTAAATTATTTAAAGTTATTAAAATAATAGACTCTTACTTGTCATCATACATAAAATGTGCTAATTTGTGGATTATTATTCACCTTCTACTGAAGTAGTTCCATTGTTCTACTGCACACTGCTTACTGTGCCATGATTCTATTTTATGTATTCATTTCACAAATTTGAAAATTGAGGATCATAAAGCAAGAATATTATTATTCATACTCACAGAAATAAATGTATTCTCAAGTCGCAAAGGTTGATATTCATACAAAAACAGATTTTTTAAAACAATTGAAGAAGACTCCTCTAAAAAAATTCTTCTGGCAAAATGTACAAGCCCAAGAATTGTTTTTAGTCAGAGTATTTCAAAATTCTCAAGGCTTAGTTTTCCTAATTAGGATTATGGAAACAATCCTGGTAAGCCTAAAGGGTTTTGAATTGTGCTTGCAGAACATTAAGCAAACATGGGTATCTCCAGATTCACAAAGCTCCAATAAAACCATGTGTATATAATTAGATCAATCAACAGGAAACATTATGAGATATATGTGAGAGGAAACCTCACAACAAGCGGCCATGTAGTGAGAATTAACTCCATCCACCTAAGGGCTAATTGTTTGGTGCAAAAATGTCGCTGAAATTTACACGAGCTTTACACCTGCTGATGGGGTGTAAGACTATTTTTCAAGTCAGCAAAGTGCAGGCGAGCATGTTACAGTTCCTAGTTTAATAGACTTTGTTAATACTCATGTGTAATGAATGTTTTTGAAACATGCATCAGGTGTTTCGAAAAAGAATATTTTTTTTCTGTAAACAAAATACCCAATACTGCCATTCTTACTTGGAAAAACAAAGTCCAGAGGCAAAAAATATTCTATTAATGTCTGTATTGGAAAGTTCAAAGAAATGTTTAGTGAGTAAATATAAGTTTAATATAAGCTATATTACAGTCTTCTTTTATAAATAAAAGTCCTGTGGTTTCTTGCTGTTTTCTGTCCTGGTAAAAGTTGTTAATTTTTTTTCTTGCTTTTTAAGTTCTAAATTAGTTTTAAGTAAGAGAGGAATGGAAGACCAGAAAATTTTTACAGGTGGTGACTTTTATTTAAACAAAATCTCAGTTATTATATGTGCCCTTTTTTACAAAAACCAAATTGGTATTTTTCCTGGTCTTAAATATCCTTGCAGCCTATTTCCATTTTGTAAAAGAGATCACAAGTACATGAGGTTATGTCAAAAGTACTTCTGCCAACTTCAGGGAAGGCAATGCCCATGAATCAAGATCAACACAACCAATGGAACCTTTCAGAAGTTCAAGCCCATGTGGGGTATGAGAGGGAAAGTCACAAGGGCTAGAGCATGAACCTCTCTCTGGAAACATTAACAAAAGCCATGCCAAGAATACAGGACTCAGCACTCTACACTATGAGTTCAAATCCATGATCTGCTGTTAACAGTTGAATCTATATAGTGTTAATATATCTGAATGTGTCTTATTTTCTTCATTTATTAATTGTTGATTATAGTTGTATCTATACCATAAGCAAGATCAAACATAAGGACCAAATGAATTAATACAGAAAAGATGACTCACATTGATTGTCAATTAAGCTATTACTATATTCCATGAGAGATATGAATTGAAATGAATGTGATAGCCTGGTTTTATACTTTTTATATAAAATTTAGACTTTAAGAGTTAACTGAATTATTCATACAATTCCATTAATTTTACTGAAATGCAAAACTTACACAATTGTGAACTTATGAATATAATTATTTTTGCTGAGTCATATTTATAAATTGTTGGTTTTGATTGGATATCAGAATAAATTTAAATGAACCAAATAGATAGACTTTACATTTAGTTTCTTTCTGTGTTTACATGTTTCTCAAAAAGAGTTTCTTTTAAAAGCAATACTAAGCTGAAAGGTGGAAACTATAACTGCAAACCTACATAGTGTATCTCCAAGTAAGAATATTTAAAAATAGCTAATAACCCACTTACAAACAGAGCGGCATAATAAGAAATCCTCTAGACACTGATTTTAATATTGTAATTACAGCTCAAGTTACTAGAAGTACAACTTATAGAAAAAGAAGAAGAAAAAAAAGAATTCTTTTACTCAGAAAATTCTACTCCATAGTAAACAAGTATTCTAGTTACTTTTCATTGTCAACTTGACAGCATGTGGAATCCCTAGGGAGCTGAGACTCAGTGAGGAATTACATAAGTCAGGTTGGCAGAGGGCACACATGAGGGGTTTTCTTTTTAAATTTTTATATTAGTTTATTTACTTTACATCCCAAGGGTTCCCCTCCCTCCCCTCCTTCCAGTCTCCCTCACTTTCTCCCTTCCCTTCTCCCTTTCCCTGCCCAAAAGGGGAGTCTCCCCCCACCTTATTAACCTTCCCCAGCATATCAAGTCACACCAGGACTGTGTATATCTTTATTCCCTTTATCTTTATGATGTCGGACAAGGCAGCCCTACCAGAGAGAAGAGATCCATAAATAAGCAAAAGAGTCCATGTTAGAAACACCCTCCTCATTTCGCTCACAAGGCACCCCATTTGAAGACCAAGCTCCCCATCAGCTACATGTGTGCTGTGGGGCCTAGGTCCAGATCATTCATGCTCCTTGGTCATACATGCTCCTTGGTTTTATGCATGCTCCTTGGTTTTATGCATGCTCCTTGGTTATGCATGCTCCTTGGTCTTGCATGCTCCTTGGTCATGCATGCTCCTTGGTTGACTTTTCAGTCTCTGAAAGCCCTCATGTGACTGAGTTAGTTGTCTCTGTTGGTCTTCTTATGAGGTTCCTGTCCCCTCCAGGTCCTTCCATCTTTCCCCCAACACTTCCACACAACCCCCACAGTTCAGCCTCATGCTTGGCTGCAGGTCTCAGCACCTGTCTTGATCTGTTTTTGGCTGGAGCCTCCCAGAATACAGTCAAGCTAGGCTTCTGTCTGAAAGCATAGCAGAGCATTATTATTCGTGTCAAGTGATGTGGGGAGAATGAGGGGTGGGAGGTGAGAGGGCTGGGAACAAGAAGGGAAACTGAAGAGGGAGATCTCTTGGTCAAGCTGGAGGCCTGGGCTCATATGGGCATGATTCTAGCTGAGACTCCTAATAGGGGGTGGGGGGAGACATGAAGACTGAAGTGACCACCTCCCGCTAGGCAGGGCTAGTGGAAGGAGGGAATCACCACCCCAGGGACAAAACCTGTAAACCAAAAATTACCACGCGTACAAGAAGTGCAGGGATAAGGAGGAAACAAAGAGGGAAAGTCCAAACAATAATTGTCCCAACCTGAGACTCACGCCACAGTAGAGAGAGGTTTTTCTTAATTAGGGTAACTGAGGTGGTAACACCTGCAATGAATGTCAACAACACCATTTCATATGCTTAACTATATATATAGAGAGAGATTATATATATAAAATATATAATATATATTATATATAATTATATATATTATATATAATATATAGTCTCTCTATATATAATCTACATTAATATTATATTATATTAATATATATTATTAATATTATATATATATATATAACAAAGAACAAGGGAACAAACTCGCATGAGTTTTCCTAACTTCCTTACAGTCTCATGTCAACCTGCTTTGACTTCCTACCTTGATTACTTGCACTGATGTTCTGTAACCTGGAATTGCAAGCCAGATAAATACTTTTTTTTTCCCCTTAAAATGACTTTCTTCACCGTATTTTATAGTAGCAACAGTGTTGAAACTAGGATAATAGCACTGATATATGTTTCAAGGGTGTAACACGACAATCACAAAATGAAGTAGAAGTTTATGCTTTTTAAAAACTAAGCACATTTTCCAAGGAGAAAAATATTGTACTAACTTTGATATTGATTAAGAGGGAAAATGAAGAATATGCAGTTCAGCATAGACAATTGGTAGAGGGAGATTTTATGGGAGAAAAATTTGAACAGAGGAACATCCACCCAGAGAGAAAATCGTCCCATATATAATTAAATAAGAATTAAGTAAATTTATGTGAACATACTTCAAGTCAGTCTGGCTAACTCCAGACTCATTAGCTTCAAGCATAAGTGAAACAAAACTGCTATGGTGTTTAAATGAAAATGTCTGTCACTGCCGCTTGTGTACATGTATGCTCCTGTAATTCAATGCTTGGTCCTCAGTCGGTGGGACTGTTTGGGAAGAATTATGTAGGGCCTTGTGGGAGGAGGTTTGGTATTGGGAGCAGGCTTTGAGTTTCAAAAGACACACTAATCACAGTTCTATCTCTTCCTCTCCTCTCCCCTTTCCCCCTCTCTCTTTGCCTTGTTATTGTGTCTCAAGATGTGAGCTTTCCTGACTGTGATTTCAGACTCTTCCCTAGGGTCTTCCTTGTTGTTGAGCTTCTTTAGGATTCTAGATTTTATTATGTTTATCCTATATTATATGTCTAATATACACTTATAAGTGAGTGTATACCACGTGTGTCTTTCTGCTTCTGGGAAAGCTCACTCAAGATGATCTTTTCTAGTTCCACCCATTTGCCTGCAAATTTAATGATTTTCTTGTTTTAAATTGCTGAGTAGTATTCCATTGTGTAAATGTACCACAATTTCTGTATCCATTCCTCCACTGAGGGACATCTGGGTTGTTTCGAGACTCTGGCTATTACAAATAAAACTATGAATATAGCTGAGTAAATGTCCTTGTTGCATGGTTAACCATGCATATATTTCAGATATATGCCCAGAAGTGCTATAGCTGGATCTTGAGGTAGCACTATTCTTAATTTTCTTAGAAAGGGACAGATTGATTTCCAAAGCAATTATACAAGGTTCCATTCCCACCAGCAATCAAGGAGGGTTAAGGGCAAACAGGATGAACATTGGAAATAGAAGAAGACAGGGAACAAGACAGGAGCCTTCGACAGGGGACCTCTGAAAGGCTCGACCCATCAGGGTATTGAAGGAGATGCTGAGACTCATAGCCAAACTTTGGGCCGAGTACAAGAAACCTAATGGAAGAAGGGGGAGATAAAAAGACCTGGAGGGGACAGGAGCTCTACAAGGAGACCAACAGAACCAAAAACCTGGGCCCGAGTGGACATGTAGAGACTGATACTTCAACCCAAGGACCATGCATGGAGAGGACCTAGACTCCCTGCTCAGATGAAGCCCATGTGCTGCTCATTTTCCATTGGGTTCCCTAGTAAGGAGAACAGGGACTGTCTCTGACATGAACTCAGTGGCTTTGATCACCTCCTTCTGGGGGTGTGCAACCTTGCCAGGCCACAGAGAAGGAGGATGCAGCCAGCCCTGGTGATAGGCTAGGGTCAGATGAAAAGAGAGGAAGTCCTCCCCTACTAGGGAAGGGGAATGGGGAAGGAAGAGAAAGGAAGGGTGGGTTTGGGAGGAGATGAGAGAGGAAGGTACAGCCAGAATATAGAGTGAATAAATTGTAATAAATAATAATAATAATAAATTTAAAAGAGATGTAAGCTCTCAGCCACCCCTCTAGAGCCATGCCTTTCTGCTATGATGCCATAGATACTAACATTCTGAAATTGTAATTCCCAAATAAACTTTTCTACAACTTGCTTTGGTCATGTTGTCGTATGATATACATGGAAAAACAACTAAGGCTTTCCTTAGCACTTTTCTGAATCTATTTTAATCTTTTGCTGTAAGAACCACAAACTTATGAAGATGAAATGACTATATGATTTACTAATGTTAATATTTAGTAGTCTGGGGAAGAAACATATTATGTTAATATGGTATATGATTTATGGATAAATGGCTCATATTATTTGAAAAATTTATAATATAAAGTTATGGTAAAGAAACCTATAGTTAGGCTGTCTCTGACATGAACTCAGTGGCTGGCTCTTTGATCACCTGCCCTTGATGTGGGGGCAGCCTTACCAGCCCACAGAGGAAGACAATGCAACAAGTCCTGATGACACCTGATATGCTAGGGTCAGATAGAAGATGAGGAGGACTTTCCCTATCAGTGGACTGGGGGAGGGGCATGGGAGGAAAAGAGGGAGAGAGGTTGGGATTGTTAGGGATGAGAGAGGGGGCTACAGCTGAGATACAAAGTCAATAAAGTGCAATAAATAAAAAAAATTAAAGGTTAAATTTGGATCGTGATGGTTAGATTTAATATGACCAGGGGTTTCTCCCTTAATGGTTTTAACAACTCTTTCTCCTCTCCCTTGAAGTCTGTCTTCCTGCCTACTCAGAATCATCTATATCAGCTCCTCAGAATCAGCTTTCCTAGCAAGCACCAAGGGGCACAAAACTGTATTTGGCCTTTTCATGCAAAATGTGATATTTGACCCCTATCCGTGAATTGAAGTTCCCGAACAAAGGCTACACAGCAGTGTTGAGGACCTTCCATAATTTTTTGACTGATACAACTTCACTAATTGTAAACTGCAATGCTACACGTCCAGAGCCAGATTATGTTGATGTAACTCTAGTCTCCATAACAGCCATTTATTGCCTAGCTCCATATCTGACATAAACCTTGTGGCTATCAGATATTGCTTTTTGGAATGTAGAAACAAACTCCTGATTTTCACCTACTTAAAGGGTAAGAATGTTATCAGATGGTACCTGAGATTTACAACCAAGGCTTTGCAGCTTTGCTCAGTCCACTAAGTGGTGTTCTCATTTTTAAAACATTTTAAAATGTGTTTAATTTCTCCCACTTTACAGTGACCTGAATCTGTTTCCAGGCCACTCATATTTGAACCCAGAACACACTATGCCTTTTTGTCTTTGAAAAGAAGAAAGAAACCCATAATTAGATGATATGAATTAATAAGTTACCCAGACAGAATTCTCTCCTGTTAGCAATCCCTAGCCCTCTTTTATTGTTTTCTTTGACTGTAAGTACTTGAACTTCTTGATAAATCTAGCCAGCTATTCTTAGGTTTTATGCCACTCTGACAGTAAGCAGGAAGTCTTGCATAGTACTGTGCTGAGGTTTATGCAGTTGGATAAGTCAAGGATCATTACAAAGACCAATAGCTAACTAAAATAATCAAATGATTTTCATTTCATCTTGGAAATATGACTGGTGTCAAGGGTCCTCATTATATTTCAGCAACATATTTTTACTTCTTTTAAAAAAACTGGAGCGTATCATTATAAATAATCTGCTGAATAAAAATTTCTTTAACTACGTAAAAATCACATGAGGAAGAAACATGCATGCATAAAGTAAAATGCGTATAAAATGTGCAAGAACAAGGACACAAATATAAAAACATCTGTAACTGCAGCTGTCAACACCCTCTAGTGTCTGACGGAAACTGAATAAAATCGTAATAAGTTACTATTATTTATATAATTGTATAAAAATTCAAGCAGAGTTAAAATAACCTCTTGTTTTATATAATTTTCAGTATGTTTTTAATTGAATTAGAATTTTATCACTTTCTCCCGTGCATCATCCCATTTACACGGAGTGTCCTGAAAGAACCTGATCTTGTGTAAATGTGCATAACAAAGGAACACAAATCTATAACATATGCATACATGTGCACGATGTACACATGCATCTATATACAAACATATATGTTAGGCATAGACAGATATATTGAACCCATACACATATGTCTTATGTTCTCATTTCTTTTTCTACACCCAAGGTGATATAGATAGATAGATTTGAGTTTTAAATTTTTTGAAATTACAATTTGATTTCATTTTCCTTTTTTTCCTTCTTCTAGACCACCAGTATACACCTCCTGTCTCTCCTACAAAATTCATGGCCTCTTTTTTTTAACAGTTACTTCATGTATGTAGACATATAGCTATACATAAACATCTACTGATAATCAATTATGTCTGTATATTGCTGCTACCCGAGTGTATGCTTTCAGAGCTGACTGTCACTAGAAAACCAGTTGTTGTGCTCTTCTCAGGGGAAAGCTGTCTCTCCTTTTCCCAGTTCTCTTCAGTTGCCTGTAGCACTCTATATACACTTGAGGACTCATGAACTTTTTCTCCACCCATTTTGTCAGGTTCATTGTTGTCATCCTTGTTCAGCTCACATTTTGGCAGTCATGTTGGTAAGGCAATATGGGTATAGGTTTTGACATTATTATTATTTTTTGTTTGTTTTGACATTATTAAGAGACTCTATCTCACACCAAATTCCCTGTTGACCTTCTTATAAAATCATGAAGGAGGACCCTGTGGAAGATGTTCAATCCTCATTCAGAAAGATAAATGGGATGGACATCAAAAAAGGGAGAAAACAGGGAACAGGACAGGAGCCTATCACAGACGCATCTGAAAGACTCTACCCAGCAGGGTATCAAAGCAGATGCTGAGACTCAGAGTCAAAGTTTGGGCAGAGTGCCGGGAATCATATGAAAGAATGGGGAGTTAGTAAGACCTAGAGAGGACATGAGCTCCACAAGAAGAGCAACAGAACAACAACAAAAAAATCTGGGCACAGGGGTCTTTTCTGAGAATAATACTCCAACCAAGGACCGTTCATGGAGATAACCTAGAACCCCTGCACAGATGTAGCCCATGGCAGTTCAGTGTCCAAGTGGATTCCATAGTAATGGGAACAGGGACTGTCTCTGACAAGAGCTAATTGACCTGTTCTTTGATCACCTCTCCCTCAGGGGGATGCAGCCTTACCAGGCCACAGAGGAAGAGAGTGCAGACACTCCTGATGAGACCTCACAGACTAGGATCAGAAGGAAGGGGAGGAAGACCTTTCTTATCAGTGGACAGGATGAGGGAGAGGGGCATGGGTGGAAAGTAGGAAGGGAGGGTGGGATTGGGAGAGGAGGAGGGAGAAAGCTACAGGTGGGATACAAAGTGAATAAACTGTAATTAATAAAAAGAAAAAAAATCTGCCTCTTACAATCTTTTAACCTCTTCTTTCACAATGTTTCCTAAGCCTTGGGTACAAGAGTGTATTGTAGATGTAGCCATTGGGACTGGGTTTCACAATTCTATATTTTTATTGGTTATGATTTTCTGTAATGTTATCCTCTGTTCCAAAGAAAATTTTCTTTGATGAGGGATTAAGACTACACTTATTTATGGTTATAGAGAGAAATATTTGTAGATTTAAGAGCCGCTTTACAAGAGAAAGAGATCATGGTTAGTGCTGGGAATCTAGCTAACTATCATTGCTAGAAAAACATGGTTATTGGAGAAGAATCTACAGACATTCATGTACCAAACTAGCATGATCCCTAAAACAGTCTATTTAATTTGTTCTGCCATTGTCCTAAAGTTAGTTTCTGCCATGCTCTAATATTTATGTGCTTGAAATTTAAGTTCAATGAAAATCTGAGATTTAAGGAGGCATTAAGTTGGATATTATCCTCGGTGTACAAAAATATTTACAGGAGCAGCTCTCTTCATTCTGTTCTTCTGGCAGAAAAAGACACACCTACCTCAATAATACCCTCCTTGTCTTATCACGCCGATACACTAAGAAAATTCTCATCAGATTCTAAAGGATAGACCTAGGATCCTTTTTTTTTTTCTAAATTATTTACCATGAATGTTCTGCTGCATCAGCACAAAATAGATAAAGGCAGTGGCTAAACCCAGTGTCCATCTATAGTACTGAATTTCTATTGCTTAAGAGAAATACAAGATAGGTGTCATGCTGCCTACAATTCATGTGCCAGCAAGAGTCTTGTGATGGTTTTCCAGGTCGATTTCTTAGCCCTTTTCAACTATAAGAGGCTTCCCATCTTTTTTGATTCATGGTTCTTTCTTCAAATTCAACACTTCTCTGCCTCTCCTGCCTTCTGCCATTGTAAAGTCCCTGTGATTTTTAAAAACACATTCAGAGGATTTTCTCCTTATTTTCAGGTTGTTCATTTAGTAGCTTTGGGTAGAGTGCAGGGAATCTCCATACATGGTCCTTGGTTAGAGTATTTGTCTTTGCAGGTCCTCCTGGACCCAGGTATTTTGGCTCTGTTGGTCTCCTTGTGGAGTTCCTGTCTCCTCCAGGTCTTATCTCCCCCTTCTTCCATAAGATTCCCTGAACTCTACTCAAAGTTTGGTTATGAGTCTCAGCATCTGCTTCGATACCCCAATGTGTAGAATCTTTCAGAGTCCCACTGGAAGACTCCTGTTCTATTCCCTGTCTTCTCCTACTTCTGGTATCTATCCTGTTTGCCCTTCTGAATGAGGATTAAGCCTCTTTCCTAGGTTTCTCCTTGTTGTTTAGCTTCTTTAGGACTATAGATTTTAGTATGTTTTTCCTATGTGGTATGGGTTAATATCCACTTATAAATGAGTGCATACCATGTGATGATTTTTAAGAGGTAGGGACTGAAGCAAGGGGATATGAGGCAAGTTGCCTTGCTTCATACACAGTCTTTTATAAACTAGCCATTGTGACATATGTATGGAATCCCAACACCTGAGGTGTTCAGGAGGCAAGGTCAAGACAAATCTAAATTGTATAAAGCATTCAAGAGCTTGAGGTCACGTCTCAAAAATGAGTGGAATAACTCAACATTACATATTAGATGTGAATTAAAAAAGCATTGAAAAAGAAGAACAGTAAAACAAATATGACATCAATAATTTGTAACAAGCATTGCATTTTTGTTTTTTTGGAGGAATTTTTAATTGTTGTCTTATGTATTTGGGGGACATGGTATAATGTATCTCAAGCCCTTGAACTCTTTGTATAATTGAGACTTGACTTGATCCTCCCTCCTGCACATCCCAGGTTCTGGGATTGCAGATATATATCATGATGCCCAGTTTATAAAAGGTTCTCTATGAAGCAAATGTAACTTGCCTCATATCCTCCTGCCTCAGTATCCCAAGTCCTGGAATTAGCACAGCATAATAATAGAACAATGCTTAACAAATAGAGACTGGCTTCCCAGAAAGAACAGTGCAGAGTAGGGACAAGGACAGAAATTTTTTATATATAATGAAAAATATTTAAAATTTTTGATATGTAGAAATGTAATAAAACTATAAATAGTATGAATGAAATATGTCCAGATAGACAAGGAATATACACGAAGATGGTGCTAACTTCATGAATGGTTCATGATGAAGCTGAAGCGGAGACTAAAGTGGAATAGTTCTCTGGAATCAGATTGAGGATGTGAAGATCCAAACTCAGTAATATTTGAATGTCTTCTGCATGGGAACAGATATAAATAAAACTTTGCTCTTTCAACTAAAAAATAGAATCAGAGTAGATCATTAAAAATGAAAAAGAGGGAGAGTACTTGGAGACTTAATGACATTAGTAACTTTATGATAAAATTCAATTTTCAGAACTTCCAATGGTATGAATCTAAATTTTGTGTTTCTTGTGTTGTCAGATCTACAATCAAGTAAAGAACACTACTATTGGAATGCATAGCCCATATTCATGAAAGGTTTTATGTCAGGATCTTCTAGGTATATTAAAAATCTATGCAGCTTTTAGAGCCTTCTGAAAGAACTCATTTCAATAGTATTTTGTTGACAGAAGATGTGCATCCTGATAAGTAATAAAAAAAAGATCCCTGTCTTTTTGGCTGAGATTTTCTAGTCATTACATCATTGAAGGAAAGGTAGTATTCTCACCACCGATTCCAATCTCCAATGATAACATCAATTCAGCCATTTCTTGAACATATATTTCAGTATTCTTAACATCTCTATTAACGTTCTCGTTTTTAGTTTTATTGTTAAGTTTTAATAGTAGAAGCTATTTAAATGGAAGACTTTGATGTCTCAATGATGTGTCACATTTTTCTCTGACGTTTAAGTAGTCAAACACCCTTTTTGTAAAACAATTGCATGTTGATATTGGAAAACAGCAGTTTATAGAATGCAAGTTATAAATATTTTTGTATATATTTTTAAGTATGAATTCACATTTTGCTCCATTAAAATAAAAAGAAAACACTTCTACAATTATAGTCAAAGCTACTGATAATCAAGAAAGTAAATGAGTAGAGAAGGACTTTCTATACATACATGTGAGCTGCACATTATTTGACTACAGAACTTTCTTGAGCATATTTTACTTTTTGATAGATATGTCAAACATACAGATATGCCTTATATTCCTTCTAATTCTAACAGGATACTGATCTCAATGAGAATGAACTTAGTGCAAGGGGACATTTGTGTGAAGAGGTACAATTGGCGTAAAGCATAGAGAATTTTTTTAAGAGCTAAAAATTTAGAAAAATTAAATGTGGTTTTTTTTCACATGTCAAAGAAGACAAGTATACACACATAACAGTAGCAGAGAATGTTGGTAAAGATGTAATAAAAAGAAAGCATGAATTGTTTTTACCGTAAAATACATTAACCTTTAATGAAAGCAATGTATCAATTTCACATGAAAGTTATGTATATAACTTTGATTTGAAAATAGACATGCAATCATGCAGAAATTTGTAAGGATTTTAATCATATTTGAATAATAAAATTATGTAAGCAATACTCATATAAGTTCAAGCTATTGAAATAAAAGTTTTTCATAGGTGTGTGGGTTTATTTCTGTGTCTTCTGTTTGATTCCTTTGATCCATCTTTCTGTTTCTATTCCAATACCATGCAGTTTTTATTACTATTGCTCTGTAGTACACAGCTTGAGATCAGGGATGGAGATGCCTCCAGATGATCTGTTGTTGTACAGGATTGTTTTGGAAATTCTGTTTTTTTTTTTTTCACCATATGAAGTTGAGAATTTTTCTTTCAAGGTCTGTAAAGAATTGTGTTGGTATTTTAATGGGAATTACATTCAATCTGTAGATTGCTTTTGGCAGGATGGCCATTTTCAAAATGTCAGTCCTACCAATGCATGAGCACTGGAGATCTTTCCATCTTCTGATATCTTCTTCAATTTCTTCACAGACTTGAAGTTTGTTTCAAAAAGGTCTTTCACTTGCTTGGTTAGAGTCACACCAAGGTACTTTATGTTATTAGTGGCTATTGTGAAGGGTGTTGTTTCCCTGATTTCTTTCTCAGCCCTTTTGTCTTTGATATACAAGAGAACTTCTGATTTTTTTTTTTTTTGGCTTCTGATTTTTAAAAGTTTATTTTTTTTTATCCAGCCACTTTGCTGAAAGTGTTTATCAGGTAAAGGAGTTCTCTGCTTGAATTTTTGGGGTTACTAATGAATACTATCATATCATCTGCAAATAGTGAAAAAGTGACCTCTTCCTTTCCGATTTGTATCCCCTTAATCTCCTTTAGTTGTCTTATTGCTCTAGCTAGGACTTCAAGTACTATGTTGAAGAGATATGGAGACAATGGGCAGCCTTGCCTTGTCCCTGATTTCAGTGGGATTGATTTAAGTTTCTCTCCATTGACTTTGATGTTGGCTATAGGCTTGCTGTATATTGCTTTTAGTATGTTTAGGTATGTGCTTTTATCTCTGATCTCTCCAAGACTTTAAACATGAATGGGTGTTGGATTTTGTCAAATGCTTTTTCGGGTTTCTAAGTAGATGATTATGTGGGTTTTCTCCTGAGTTTATTTATATGGTGGATTATATTGATGGATTTCCATATGTTGAACCACCCTTGCATGCCTGAGATGAAGCCTACTTGGTCATGGTAGATGATATCTTTTATGTTCTCTTGGATCCTGTTTGCAAGTATTTTTTTGACTGGTTGTTTTCTTTCTTTTTTCTTTTTTTATTAATATTAATCACGGGTTATTTACTTTGTATTGCAGCCGTAGAACCTCCTTCATTCCCTCCCAATCCCACCCTTCCTTCCTCCCTCATCTCCTCTCTGTCCTTTTCCAAGTCCACTGCTAGGGGATGTCCTCCTCCCCTTCTATATGACCCTAGCTTATCAGGTATATTTAGGAGTCGCTGCAATGTCCTCCTCTGTAGCCTAGCAAGGTTGTTCCTCCCTCGGGGAGGACTATATTCGAGCAAGGGTTATAGGTTATTTCCATACAGGGTTCTTGTTTGGAGCAACAGTCTCATAGAGCATCACAATGTCCTGATATATTTTGTCCTTGTGGAGCTCCTTGGGTAAGATGATCAATCCTCACTTAGAAAGACGAATGGGATGGACATGGGAAGTAAGAGAAAACAAGAAACAGGACAGGAGCCTACCACAAAGTGCCTCTGAAAGACTCTACCTAGCAGCTTATCAAAGCACATGCTGAGACTCATAACCAAACCTTTGAGAAGAGTGCAGGGAATCATATGATAAAAGGGGAAGTTAGTATGATCAGTTTGCAAGTATTTTATTGAGTATTTTTGCATCAATGTTCATAAGAGAGATAGGTCTGAAGTTCTCCTTTTTGTTGGGTCTTTGTGTGGTTTAGGTATCAAGGTGACTGTGGCTTCATAGAATGAGTTAGGTAATTTTTCTTCCATTTCTATTTTCTGGAATAGTTTAGAGAGAATTGGTGTTAGGACTTCTTTGAAGGTCTGGTATAATTCTGTGCTGAAACCATCTGGCTCAGGCCTTTTTTTAGAAGGGAGACTGTTGATGACTGCTTCAATTTCTTTGGTGGATATAGGAGTATTCAATCTTTCTACCTGATCTTGACTTAATATTGGTAGGTAGAATCTATCAAGAAAATTTTCCATTTCATATAGATTTTCAAATTTTGTGGCATATAGACTTTTGAAGTAAGTCCTAATGATTATTTGGATTTCCTCAGTGTCTGCAGTTATGTCCCCCTTTTCATTTCTAATTTGGTGATTTGGAAACTGTATCTCTGCCTTTTAGTTAGTTTGGCTAAGGGTTTGTCTAGCTTGTTGATTTCCTCAAAGAACCAGCTCTTGGTTTCATTGATTCTTTGAATTGTTTTATTTGTTTCTAATTTATTGATTTCAGCCCTGAGTTTGCTCATTTCCAGCCATTTTCTCTTCTTTGGTGTGTCTGCTTCTTTGTTCTTTAGGGCTTTTACATGGGCCATTAAATTGCTTGAATGAGATGTTTCTAATTTCTTCCTGAATACTTGATTTTTGACAAAGAAGCCAAAACCATTCAATGGAAAAAAAGACAGCATCTTTAACGAATGGTGCTGGTCCAACTGGATGTCTACATGCAGAAAAATGAAAATAGATCCATATTTATCACCCTGCACAAAACTAAAGTCCAAGTGGACCAAAGACCTCAACTTAAAACCAGATACATTAAATTGGATAGAAGAAAAAGTGGGGAATGGTCTTGAACTCATTGGCACATGAGACAACTTCCTGAATAGAACACCAACAGCACAAACTCTAAGCAGCAATCAATAAATGGGACCTCGTGAAACTAAAAAGCTTTTGTAAATCAAAAGACACTGTCATCAGAACAAGATGACAGCCTACAGACTGGGAAAGGATCTTCACCAACCCTATACCTGACAGAGGGCTGATAACCAGAATATAAAGCAATAAATTAAGCAATCCAATTAAAAGATGGGGTACAGAACTAAACAAAGAATTCTCCGTAGAGGAATATCGACTGGCAGAGAAACACTTAAAGAGATGTTCAATGTCCTTAGCCATCAGAGAGATGCAAATCAAAAGAACCATGAGATTTCACCTTATACCCATTAGAATGGCAAGATCAAAACCACAAGTGACAATACATGCTGGAGAGGTTGTAGAGAAAGGGGAACCCTCCTTCATTGCTGGTGGGAATGTAAACTTGTACAGCCACTTTGGAAATCAATCTGGTACTTTCTCACACAATTAGGAATAATGCTTCCTCAAGATCCAGCTAGACCACTCCTAGGCATATATCCAAAAGATGCTCAAGTACACAACAAGGACCTTTGTTCAATCATGTTTGTAGCAGCTTTATTCATCATAGCTAAAACCTGGAAACAACCCAGATGTCCATCAACGGAGGAATGGATACAGAAATTGTGGTACATTTACACAATGAAATACTACTAAGCAATTAAAAACAAGGAATTCATGAAATTTACAGGCAAATGGTGGGATCTAGAAAAGATCAACCTGAGTCAGGTATCCCAGAAGTAGAAAGACACATATGGTATATACTCACTTATAAGTGGGTACTAAAGCTATAAGATAGGATAAACACACTAAAATATGTAATCCTAAAGAAGATAAATAAGAAAGAGGACCTGGGGTAAAATTAACAATCCTCACTTAGAAAGCAAATGGTATGGACATTGGAAGTAGGAGAAAACAAGTAACAGGACAGGAGCCTACCACAGAGCACCTCTGAAAGACTCTACCTAGCAGTGTATCAAAGCAGATATTAAGACTCATAACCAAACCTTTGGCAGAGTTCAGAAATCATATGAAAGAAGGGGGAGTTAGTATGACTTGGAGAGGACAGGAGTTCCACAAGGCCAAATATATCTGGGCACAGGGGTCTTTTATGAGACTGTATCTCCAACCAAGGACAATTTATGGATGTAAACTAGAACCCCTGCTCGGATGTAAACTATGGTAGCTCAGTATCCAAGTGGGTTCCCCAGTAAGGGGAACAGGGACTATTTCTGACATGAATTCAATGGCTGGCTCTTTGACCTCTCCCACCCCAAGGGGGGAGCAGCCTTGTTAGTCCACAGAGGAGGACATTGCAGCCAGCCCTGAAGATACCTGATAAGCTAGGGTCAGATGAAAGGGGAGGAGGACTTCCCCTATCAGTGGACCCAGAAAAGGGCAAGGAGGAGAGAAGGGAGGAACAATGGTATTGTGAGGGAATGAGGGAGTGGGATACTGCAGGGATACAAAGTTAATAAACTGTAACTAATATTAAAAATAAATATTTATTAAAGAAGAAATAAAAGTTTTTAAATGAAATGTTGCATGATATTGTTAAATAAAATAAGCAACTTGAACATCATCAATATATGTGTACTGACATTCTATTATCTGAGCAATGTGAGAAGGACAATTAAAAGTGACAAACAGTGGCTCTTTTGGCAAAATTAGATCATTGAGTTTATAATTTTAACCGCGCTTCTTTCTTTAATATTTAAAAACTTACAACAGACATGTTTTTATATAATCAAGAAATCACTGAGTAGTAATTTTATGATAATTGTGCTATAAGCCCATTTGAATAACATAAGTCTGTCCAAAGATAAGTAAAATTTTGTTAGAAATGAAATTGACATGTTCTGCTGTTTATACTGTTGAAAACTAGTAGCGAGTAGAAATGCAATGCATTACCAAAAGGCAGATTGGCTGCAGTGTGAAATTGTTTCTGATTCTTTGAAAATTGGATTTCTATTATATGAGTAAGTTCTTGATTCTAAAAGAGTTGATTATAAGGCAAAGCGTGACCCTGTGGGTGAGTACACAACAATGAAAAACACATGAAATTGTTATAGAGGCCATTAAATTTACCCAAAATACAAACTGAACTAAGACAGACATTTTGATCACAGGAAAACTATGAACCCACTTATTATCTCATTTCTGCACCTTTAAATATTTATATATTTTCTTTTTACATAAGATAAAAGAAAATACTAAATGTTTAGCTTTACATTAAATTCTCATCACTAGAAATGAGTTAAATTTTATGTAAAATTTCAGATAGAAGACTGGTTGCACAAGGGTTTGTGACAGTCAAAAAAATGAAAAGTATGACACAACGAGGTTCAATTCATAGCCTTCAAGAAAAAGTTTTGGAAAATCTCACATGCTAGGCTAGGGAGATGGCTCAGCAGGTTGAAATGTGTTTGATATACAAGCTTGGTTAACAGAGTTTGCATACCCAGAATCCATGTAGAAATGGAGTATAGAACCATGCACTTCCAACTCATCACTGAGGACAGAGGCAAGAGAATCCCTGCAGTTTACCTGGATGGCCAATCAAGGGCAAAGTGTGAGCTGCGGGGTCAATAAGATAACCTGTCTCAATAACTCAGCTCTGGCTTCCACATGTCCACCCCTGCACATACATATACATAAACACATGAACAACACACGTACATGAAAGACTTTATGGATTTAGTTAACAAAAAGAAAGATAGGTTAAATGAGACAAAAGAACATTCAAAATATGCACAATATGAAAAAATTTGAAGGTTTGGGAAAAGGCAGTCATTTGAAAATTTAGCATTCAGGATCATTTAAAAATCAATCAATCAAATGATCTAAAACACGACATACTATATGCCTCATCCTTTATCTACAAAAGCAAAGAAAATGAAAGGTATATAAATGATAAATCTACAAAGAAATGCTCTTATAATAAATTAAAAGGTTGTTTTTGAACTCCAGAAGAATTATGTTTTCAAAGGTGATAGTCATATCAAGGCATTACTTACCCAAAATAGAAAAGTAAGTTAAGGTAGTTCTATCTGCAGAAGTAGATATTCTAGTGACAACTGAATGATAGCTTTGCCTATATATTTTCCTCCTGAGTGGTCAATGATGATGATAAGATTATCATTATATTTTACTGTGGAGAGCTGCATGTGCCGCGCCTTAAAGATGGCGCCAGTTTCTACCTTCTGCCACCCTGTTGGTGAGTGCTCTTGTGATAAACAACTCCTTATTTGGCTGTGCTGTGTCTGATTATCCACCTTCTCTTGCGTGTACCTATCCGCACTTCCCACGTGGCTACCCCGGGTTGGCTGGCTCAGGGGTACTTATTCCTGGGACAGGCTCAAGAAGATTGTTCAAAACTCCTGAATAAACTGCTTGAAGAAGAGCTCTTGTGTGGTGTCTTTCCTTGCTGGTCGAGGCAGACGCAACAAGTGGTGGCCCATATGGGGAATCCTCTTCTTTCAATGGCTCAGAACTTCTAGCAGTCAGGGCAGCGTGCTGGTAAGTTACCAAGGTAAGGTGGGACAATAAGGTCCACGGTCATTGCAGCTAGTTACTCTTTTGCAAGTTCCCAAGGTAAGGTGGGACATTAAGGGCCGCGGTCATTGAGGCTGGTTGCTCTTTTCTGTAGATAAAGAAAGAGCGAAGACAAGTTCGTGGAGCAGCAAACCGAAAGGGAAAGTAGTGGAAAGTTCTCTGTGTGGTGAACCGAAAGTAAAGCAATGGGCACCTCATATTCGCACCCATTCACGATTTTTTTTGGCTCTTCAAGAGCTGCTCTTATCCAAGAACCTTAAACTCAAGCTGCAGCTATCGCTGCCATTTCTGTTGTGGCAGTGAGTGCCACAGTTTCTGCTAATGTGGCTCAAGCTCTTGGTATTCAATCTTCTTTAAATGCCCAGATAAAAGGAGGGCTCATGTTAGTCAACCAAAGAATTGACCTGGTGCAAGAGCAAGTTGACACCTTATGGCAACTAGCCCAGCTAGGCTATGAATGGAAAATGTAGGGCCTCTGTGTCACTTCAGTACAATATCAAAATTACACACAAGCTGCTAACTTGTCAAAAATTTTATCCAAGCATCTTATAGGAAATTGTTCAGCAGATTTTGAAGCAACCATGCAAGAGCTGTGCCTGGCAATAGTGCATGTGAACTCCACCAGAGTTGATCTCTCCGTTGCTACAGGACTGACATCTTGGATTACCTCTGCCATGGATCATTTTAGAAAGTGGCAGGCATTTTGGGCAGTAGCAGGCCTTCTTATGCTGGCCTCCCTGGTGGGCCTGTGGGGTTTGCATTGGATGAGGGTGATACATAATAGAGACAGGGCTATGATCGTTCAGGCGTTCACAGCTATTGAGGCTGGACAGTCCCCCCAAGCATGGCTTGCAGCCATGAGATAACGAGACTTCACGTTCAGGCTGCATGGCTGAGCACTGCACATGAGACTTGTGGGCTGCTAATGGTGGTCTCATGGAGAGCATGTTTGATAGCATGCGGGTTAGTACCACCCTTCCCCAATTAATTTCCTTTTCACCTCCCGCCCTCTGGAAAAATGGTACTGGACGGGTTGGACTCAAGTTGGGTTGAGAGGCCTGATGCAGAGTCCATACAATGTCCTGATTTGGTTGCTGGAGATCAGACCTCTACTCTCGCCTGTTTCGTTTTTAAACAAAAAGGGGAACTGTGGAGAGCTGCGTGTGCCACGCCTTAAAGATGGCGCCAGTTTCTGCCTTCTGCCACCCTGACAGCAAGTGCTCTTGTGATAAACAACTCCTTATTGGCTGTGCTGTGTCTGATGATCCGCCTTCTCTTGCGTGTACCTATCCGCACTTCCCACGTGGCTACCTGGGGTTGGCTGGCTCAGGGGTACTTATTCCTGGGACGGGCTCTCCTCAGGGAAGAAGAGGAAGAAGAAGAAGATTGTTCAAAACTCCTGAATAAACTGCTTGAAGAAGAGCTCTTGTGCCGTGTCTTTCTTTGCTGGTCGAGGCAGACGCGACATTTTATTTCATGTAGCATTTTGCATCTTACTTGAGGCATTAAGTGCACTATACCAAATGTGTCCTAGTATGACCCTGATGCCATTCATTTCATTTTGTCAAGTTCTAGAGTGAAGACATAGATTCAGTGACTCACAAAATGGAAGGAATGTACTCTAATTTCTGTTGATTTGAACTAGTTTATCTGCGTCTCTCATAACGTTTGTGGGACTGAAAGTCTGCACTATATGAGGGCATTTCAAGATGAATCTCAAAATTCCAATTTAGGCTTTTTAAATTTTTATATTAATCACAGGTTATATACTTTGTATCCCAGCTGTAGCCTCCTCTCTCATTCCCTCCCAATCACCCCATCCCTCCCTCATCTCCTCCCCCCCAACTTTCCCAAATTCACTGATAAGGGAGAACCTCCTTTCTTTCCATCTGACCCTAGCTTAACAGGTCTCTTCAGGGCTGGCTGCAATGTCCCCTTCTGTGGTCTAGCAAGGCTGCTCCTCCCTCAGGGGTGGGAGGGTGTCAAAGAGCCAGCCATTGAGTTCATGTCAGAAATAGTCCCTGTTCCCCTTCCTAGGGTACCCAATTGGATACTAAGCTACCATGGGCTATATCTGAGCAGGGGTTCTAGGTTATATCCATACATGGTCCTTGGATGGAGAAATAGCCTCATTAAAGACCCGTGTGCCCTCACCTATTTGGTCTTTGTGGAGCTCCTGTCCTCTCCAGGTCTTACTAACTCCCCCTTCTTTCATATGATTCCCTGAACTTTGCTGAAGCTTTGGTTATGAGTCTTAATATCTGCTTTGATACACTGCCAGTTAGAGTCTTTCAGAGGCCTGTGGTAGGCTCCTGTCCTGTTGCTGTTTTCTCCTACATTCAATATCCATCCCATTTGTCTACCTAAGCGAGGATTGATCATCTTACCCTGGGTCCTCCTTCTTGCTTATCTTCCCTAGGTGTATAGATTTCAGCATGTTTATCCTATCTTATAGGTCTATATAAGTGAGTATACATTATGTGTTTCTTTCTGCTTTTGTGACACCTCACTCAGGATGATCGTTTCTAGGTCCCACCATTTGCCTGTGAATTTCATGATTTCTTCATTTTTAATTACAAAGTATTCCATTGTGTAAAAGTACCATAATTTCTGTATCCATTCCTCGATTGAGGGACATCTGGGTTGTTTTCAGGTCCTGGCTATTATGAATAAAGCTGCTACAAACATGGCAGAGCAAATGTCCTTGTTGTGTACTTGAGCATCTTTTGGATATGCCTAGGAGTGGTATAGCTGGATCTTAAGGAGCCACTATTCCTAATTGTCTAAGAAAGTGCCAAATTGATTGCCAGAGTGTTTGTACAAGTTTGCATTCCCACCAGCAATGGAGGAGGGCTCCCCTTTTTCCACAACCTCTCCAGCATGTGTTGTCACTTGAGTTTTTGATCTTAGCCATTCTGATGGGTGTAAGGTGAAATCTCAGGGTTGTTTTGATTTGCATCTCCCCGATGGCTAAGGACGTTGAGCATTTCAATTGTTTTTCTGCCATTCTACACCTTGACATGCAGGTGCTCACCCTTGTGTGTGTGTGTGTGTGTGTGTGTGTGTGTGTGAAAGAGATAGAGCTAGAGAGAACAGAGAGCCTATGCATTTTCCTCTAACAATCACAACTTCAGTTTTTGTTTTCCTCCAATCTTTTTTTAAAAGATTTAATTCACTTTGTTTTTCTTATATAAAAACCCATATGTGGTATCCACAGCTGGAGCCTAGGTCTCAGGAGCAAAGACAATGCTAGTGCCTCTGGGGGCAGGAATGAGATGCACCAAAAGAGAGCCACAGCAGCCTGTCACCTTCCATAGAGCAGTGTGGTGTTTGCCAAACTTGTTGCCTCAATAGCCTCTTTGTACAGTGCAGAAGCAGACAGGGGCTGGCCAGCCGACCAGGTTCAAGGCTTTTGTCACTAATGGGGACTACAATGGTCACCTTTTTCTTGGTGTTGTTTCCAAGGAGGTAGCCACTGCCATCTGAGGATCCATCATCTTGGCCAAACTTCTTTAGAAAGCTCTATCTCATACTAATTTGTGACCACTAATGTTGATTGTCATAGCATAAGAAAGTTTTAGTGATTTTGTAGCTCAAAGTTAAAATGAAACACTATGCTACTCTAAGGTTGCAAATCCTTATTTAAAAAAATAAAGAACACTTTAATTTTCAGTGGATTACTCCTACTGTATGTACCTATAAAGATATGGCATTAGTTACTTCACAGGTAGCTATTAAGAAATGGCTTTTAAATGAACATTCACTCAGGAAAACAATCAGGATATTCATTGGTCATAGAAATGGCTATATGCAATATAATAAATTCCTATAGTTCCTGCATTAGACCTTGATGTAAATGTTGTGTGTCCAATATTCTGATGACAGGGATAGTATCCATTACAATGTTGTGGATCTAATTGGGGGCAGTAAAGAAGAGAAAAAGCCAAAACACAAGCGAAAGAGGAGGCAGGATTATGGGTTGGAAAGGATGTAAAAGCTGTAACAAAAAATGACTACAGCTACTATTCCTTGAGATACGGAAACAAAGAACATGCTTTTTTTCCATGACCAAGATTTTCTTGGAAGTAAAGTAATACTTTCAAAAAACTCACCATGGCAGAATCTTTGTAAGAAAAGTTGTCTTCTCACTCAAGGTTCTGATTTTTCTTTCTCAACAACTATGGTTAAGAACGGTAAGATAAGAATGAAGCACCCAACAAAAGATTACTTTCTAGACTTTGCTTGAACGTTTGTTTTGAAATGAGTGGTGTAACATGTAAATACCCACGATTCCTTCATAAAAGTTGCTAGCCTGTAATAGACTTCTCAACAAATAGCTCATGATATCACTGGCTAGAGACAAAATCAGAGTGAATGAACAGATTCCTGGAGTGAGTAAAGGGGGAAATTAGCAATCTGTTTAAAGTCGAAGATGACCTAACAACAGTCCATTGATACATTAACAATACAGTGTACTAAAAATTCACTAATGCTTACACTTAGATAACTACCTTTATAGCAATCTTTAAATCAACTAATCAAACAAAATATAATTTATTTCTTAATATATCAAATTTAGAATGACATCCCTACTAGATTAACTTGTGACCTCACTCTAAATTGGAAAGTAGTAAGTTACTATCATGAGTAGATAAGACGTTTTAATTAAATAATTATGTGTAAGTGATTGTGACTTTTGATGTCTTGTAACTTCATAGAATGGCTTCATTCCTCTATGCAAAAGCATCCTTTCACAGAACTCTTTGCATTTTATTGCACTCCTGTGACAAAAAAAAAAAAATTACCTGGAGTGGATAGAGAGAATAAAATAGGTGGGAGAGAAGGTGAGCAAGGAACAGGAGGGATCAAGTATGGGGGAGGATGGTCAAACAAAGAATTGGAACAGAGAACTGAAATCAGTGGGGGTGGGTATTTCTGGGAAGAGCTAGAAATCTAGGACAATAAAAACTCCCAGGAATCTATGAAGGTGACCTTATAAGAATCCTAGAAATAGGGGCTATGGAACATGAAATGGTCCCATCTTTTAACCAAGCATGGCTTCCAGGGAGAGACAGAAATACCAACCCAGCCACAAAACTCGTGACCCACAATCTTTCCTGCCTCTAAAACGTGCATGGACAAAGGGGCAGCAGAAAGTGAAGGAATAGCCAACCAGTGACTGGCCCAACTTGAGTCCAAGACCATGAGAGGGAGCCCAACCCTGATTTCACTTATGCAGACAAGAGGCTAGCATAAGAGCTAGTGGTTTCTCCAAGCAGCTGATGGAAACAGAAGCATAGACCTACAGACAAACATTAGGCAGAGCTCAGGAATCTGGTGGAAGATGGGGAGGAGAGATTGAATAAATCAGAGAGGTCAAGGACACCACAAAAAAATTTATAATCAACTAATCTGGGCCCATAGAGGCTCACAGAGACTGAACCGCCAACCAGAGAGCATGCATGGGAAGGACCTAGGTCTCTCACACATATGTAACAAATTTGCAGCTTGGTCCTCATGTGGGATCTCTAACAGAAGGAGCAGAGGCTTTTTCTGACTCTTTTGCCTGCCTTTGGATCTTGTTCTCCTGACAGCCATGTCCAGCCTCAATAGAAGATGTGCCCAGTCCTACTATAACTTGATATGCCAAGGCAGGTTGATATGTATGTGAGGTCTCCCTTTCTGAGAAGAAACAGAGGAGGATTAGGGAGAAGGGAGGTGAGAGGGAAGGATTGGTAGGAGAGGAGGAAAGGAAAACTCTAATTGGTATGTAAAGTAAATTAATTAATGAATGAAAAAATAACATAGTAGCTGACAGAGTTGTAGACATATATTTTCAAACTGCGTAATTAATGTATTTGTAAAATATTTAAGTAGAAATCTATTGGCCTTTGGTTTTTAGATTAGCAGTATAATTCTAGTCGTTTGGAGACTAGATAAATATGCATATGCACATTTATGTAAGAAATTTGTAGTATATTGGAAAATTTGAAAGGTTGTTATTGAATAGAAATAAACATATCCATCATAGTAATCATAACTTTTGGCCTAACTATCAATATCTGAAAATTACTAGGCAAAGTTACAATGAACATTTTTGAAATACAGTTATCAATAATTTTTAAATAAGGAAAGGTTTAATATTTTCTTTCAGTTTAATTTTAAACAGTGTTTCATGATTTGATATCTGCAAGTGATTTGTATGAAATGCTTTTATACTGAGCTTGATCATATTCATTAATCACTTCTTTGGAAATGTTCTTCTGTTATTTCCCTTTTAATATCTTATCAATGTTATTGTATTTTAATTTTTAAAGTGCTTTTATTTATGGAGAAATAAATTTGCTAGTTGAAATGTTGATAAAAGGATTTTAAGGTGAAATAAGGATTCCACTTTCCCTCCTAGGCCACAGAGGTGGAGTTTGCACCCAGTCCCTAAGATACCTGATAAACCAGGGTCAGATAAAAGGGAAGGAGGTCCTCCCCTGTTAGTGAACTTGGAAAGGGGGCAGGGAGGAGATGAGGGAGTGTGGGATTGGGAGGAAATGAGGGAGTGGGATACAGCTGGGATACAATTTTAATAAATTGTAACTAATATTAAAAAAATAATAAAAAGAATTCCACTCTCAAAAAACATGTTATATCCTGGCCTCATTAAATCAGAAAGAAGAAAATACAATTAAGGTCTTTAAAGGTTTTAAAGTCACCTGAATTTTGTAGTCATTAATTATACGAGTGTCATTAGTTAAAGTTAATCTTGTTATGCTGATATGTAGTATAGAAACTCTTAGCATAAGATAATCTGTAATTCTCTTGGAGCTCTGAGAGAGGAATCAAAGCTAAGAGTAGCATATAGATAAACTATATGTATGTGAAATATATTTCAGTGGGTAGAAAACTTGCCAAATCTTTTATTTTACATAGAAATTTCTATTCACACTGAAAGTAAAGCAGCAACTTTTAGAATGGGTTTGAAGCCACATCTCTACCTAAATGGTCCCTGCATCATTTTCTTAGAAACTTTCTTATAACCACGGAATGTATTTATTTAGGTTGTATTACTTTTAAAGAACTTATAATATGAAAAATGCACCCATTTTTATTTACTTTTATGTATTCTACAAAACAACATTCTCTCTTTCTCTGTGTTTTTAGGATAAATGCTGTACAAATTGGATTCCTAAATATGTTAGCTTCACATAACATTACCATGAATCTGTGATGGCGCATAGGTACCATTTAATTTTGATATTTACATATATTGGATTTTTTATTTTCTAACTGTGATGTTTTTCAGGAGGGTAGCATGTCAATCCTCAGGCTACAAAGCCTTGCCATTGATGTATTTGAAAGAATTTCTTTTAAAATGCTCTCTTATTCCTTATTGGGGTTTTTTTGGTGAATAAGAGAATAATGCTACTTAATAATTTAATATTAATCTGGGTAAGTTCAGCATAAAACTGCATTGTCATCTTGATAGGCAAAGGTTGTTTGAAATATGGCCACTTTATTTATTGGAACATGTGAAACTATTCTTGTTTCTTAGGCAGCTTTCCTTCGTTACATCAAGAATGGTAATTGTATTGAGAAAGGCACAGTAGAAGATGATTGTTTGCTTTTGTCATGGAGATGAATTATCGCAGAATGCATACATGAAAAATAAAAGCGGCATTCCATAAATTGGCCCTTGATGCTTTGTTCATTTGATTGCATTGTTCATACATTCTAGCATGAGCTAATCCTAAATAATATAGTAAATAGAAACATTTTTGTTGAAGCAGAATTACTTTCTTTACTAATGAAACTCAGCTTTATAAAATTACTGTGTCTGACAGCACATTGCATTTAAAATTCATAATTTAATCTATGCCAAAAGCTGAGTAGTAACAGAAAGTTTGCATAGCTATTATCATTTTATTAAATTAGTAATAAGAGTGCATAATGAAAAATGGAAAACTTTTTATTTAAAATTTAATGGAGTGCAGCTCACAAGCAATGCAAATTAAAAACTAGTATATTTTAATCCCAGACATTTCAATAAAATCTATTAAGAAAATTGTAATTGTCAGTAACTATTGAATGGCTTCAAAAACTTTTTAATCAAAAAATTAAAATTGTGGCTAGCAAATTTTCTAAGAATTTAGGAAGATAAAATGTTAGAATACAAAAAGACCTCATCATCTATTCTGTCTCTAAAAGAATATTTAAAATATTCTTTTAATATAAATTGATAGAAAGCCAATTTAATATTTGCTTCTTGGAAAAATTGCATTTTTTAATATTTGAATTAGGACACCATGAAATGTAATTAAATGTTGCTTATTAAGCTGGGTTTTAGATAGAATTTTTACGCCACTGGGAAGTCTGTCCACTGAGAAGTCTGAGAAGTCTGTCTGGCTCTGCTACTTTTAAACTAGTTCATTTATTTTTCATTGAGTTGCGATTCGGGGAGAGACAGAGCCGTTTATTCTAGCTACAACTATCACCTGGTGTTTGCTAAATCACTGTGAAATTCTTGCAACAGCTGTTTGTTCCTGGGGAAACATTCACTTCATATTGCAGCAATAAACTGATCATTGCCAATTAAATGCCCATTAATTGTGTAAGCAAGGATTACTGCCAGATGTTTACATTAGAAAGAAAAATATCCTTTGCTATTTATTTTCCACTGATAACCATTCCTTCTCATGGAAATAATTATGTATATGAGATTATATAATACACCACAAATTTCAATACAAAAATTAACAAAATAACTCCTTAATGGGCTAGATTTAATAGAAAATAGGCTAAGAGTGCATTTTGCATATAATAAACAAAATGCTTCTGAACAAAATCACTTTCTCAATGTGATGGAAAAAAGGGAAGATTAATTAGACAACTAACCAGCCCAAATGATCTAAACTGTTTCATTTGCTGTATCACATTCCATAAGAGTTGTCTTTGTTTCTTCTATATTCCAGTTAAGTCGTAAAGATAAGAAAGTGCATTCTTAAAAGTTCAAATGAAACAAGCTTTTCACTGAAAATAAAGGGATAAATATAAAATCAAAGCAAGTACTGGTTTTAGATATTTAGCTGAATTTTCCACCTCTGCATTTACCTGAAGTGTCATTCATCTTCTAAATATGATTTAAGTTTTTTCTAAAATGTGGTAGTGATGAAAGTGAAGCAAGGACTTAATAATATGTTTTCTCAAGTAATTTATTTTCAATGCCAAAATAAAATGGGAAATAAACACTTACCATAATGAATACATTTATTACATCTTTTAGTGCCTAAGTATATGGGAAAAGTTACAGGAAAAAAAAAACTGTTTTCATGGCCAAGCACAGCAATAAATTATTCACTCTCTACAGAGAGCTTTCACGGGATACATCACTTGCCTATTTCTGTGCAGTGGCACCTTCCTGTATTCATAAGGAATAGCAAATACATATGCATTTTTTCCTGTTAAAAAAAAAGACTGTGCCCAGCCCCTCATACCAAAGCATACAACAAGTATGCAAACGGCAACAAGAAGATTAGGTGGCATTCTGTTCCTCACCACACTGAACCACACCTCCTCTTTGGAAGGTGATCACAGGACATATTGAGAACCGCAGAAGACATGAAACGGTAGCATCTGGGTCCTTAAATATCTCCACAGGCATTTGTAATGGCATCTTTGAAGTTGTCTCTGCATCTGTCACATGTTGAGACTGCACATTGACTGCCCCAGCTGAGCACGATTTTGATTCTTTGAGACTCTGAATAGTGTAATCTGTTTAAGAATAAGACTCGGGAAAATCCCTCATAATATCCATACACAAGCTCTTTCATGATTAAAAAAGGGGGTCCTCATTCCCATAACTGTTATTTTTTTCTGAAATGATGCCAGCCTTTGAGTTAATAATACAGCCTTCAATTACATTCCAGCTTTGCACATTTTTTGAGAACCTGTACTCAAAAAGCCACATATCTACTTTTTTTTAACCCAGTATTATAGAAATTACTACTTGAGAAGGCCTGTATAAATGTGATGTGTGTGTAATCGTCTTGGCATCTGATTATAAAAGAAATGTGACCACTGTCAACTCACTTTGAAAATCATTTTTATTCAACCTTTTGAGCAGTGTAGAATATAAGAATAAAAGCTGATTTGACTTATATGGTAATTTGAGTGCTATTGACTTTACATCTATTAAATTAATATACATCTTAAATTAAGTCATAAGATGCTACTTAACATACCTCATTGTGCAAGCAGACTATTTTCTAATATTAGTGCAATCTTCAAGCTATAGCACTAGCTTTATAAATATAAATTGGAGCTATTAAGTAAGGTTCATTCTCATTCTGTAGTTATCCCATCATAAAGCTTTCAAAATTAACACAATGTTTCTTTGGTATTTCTAAACTCACTATTTCTAGTTCTTTTAGCTTTGTTAAAGAGTGTGTCAAATATTTTTATTAACATTACAGTGTTAAGAGCTTAGTGTTCTCTTCTTTAACATTCTCCATTTAAAAAAAAAACACTAGATGAGGAAGGAAAATTATGGACACCTAACCACGACTAATTTCACTATGTATGTATGTGTGTGTGTGTGTGTGCGTGCGCGCGTGCGCACGTGTGTAGGAACACACACACACACACTAAGCCAAACAGGAAAGGAGAAATCTGCCTTATGCCATACCAAATTGTGTCATCTGTGCCATAATTTCCTGTTTTAAAGATTAGCCCGAAAATACTGTCCATTCTTCTCTGTTCAGTTAGAGGGTTGTTTTTTTTTTTTCAATGAACAAAAGAAACACCACTATTTAAATTAGAGGCTTGTGAAAACAAAGATCAGCATTGAGTCAAAGTTGCCAATCTGTGCACCTACCTTATATGCCTTCGGTGATCATGAGGAATTAAGCTATTTACACAAAAATAAAATGTCCTTTGACCTTCAGTAATCAGAGCCTGAAATACACTATGACACACCTATTGATATTAAACAGCCGAGAACCATCAGGACTTCCCTGAAGAATCCCACTCTACACGTTCACCATATAACAAAACTAAGACAACCCCTCTTTCTCAAGAACACATCATTGAAGGGCAGAAACTTCTCTCCTACCCTCTTCTGCCAACTTGAGACCGACAATTACAATTTCTTACTCTACCAAAAACACTTTTATCTACCACAAAATTTGCTGTGTGTTGGTATGTCTTGGTGGATTATGTCTGAATTATATTTTATGGTTGTTTGATATGTCTTTCTCTTCACACACAGAGTTTCCAAAATCAGACTTCTGAAATGTTGGACTTGGGAACTCTGATGGGACTCATTAAATGAACCCAAATAGAATACAAAAATGTCCAGGAATGTAGCCTGTTGCCAGAAAAGCATCTACTGGATTCGGAAAGCTTCCATTGCTTAACAAATTGAGAGAATGGAGTTTTGGCAACAACGGACACATGATTACATTAAGTGACAAAAGCCATCTTAAACATTAGTTGGCTAGAAGTGCTGTGAATTATGAATAAGTAATATTAAACAATAATGCAACAACCCATTTTCCCCTTTACTCTCACATATTCACAACACTCATCTGAGAAAAGATTCTAACTGGTCAAAGAATTCCAGAGTCAATTATTTACTTTTATGATTACCAAAAAAGAAACCTTGATGGCAAATTAACTTATTTGGTATCATAAAAATTGAAACTTAAAAGTAGAGTAAAAAATAAAGACTGTAGAAAATTATTCTACAGATAATAAAGGAAATATAAAAAAGTATAAAATGTGCTGTGGCATATATTAATTTACTCATTATTTTATTCAAAAAATATTTACTAATTACTATGGTCTAAGGATTGTGAGAAAGCATAGCTTAATACAAAATACATTAACTCATTAATGGATTTAATTCTGGTTCATTTATTGAGTGGCTACTCATAAAGAGAAGGCCTGTCTCCTTTTAAGAATGATAATCTCAACTCTAAAATTAGAAGAACAAAATAGATACTAAAACATAACTAATACTCATTACTGCATTGTCTTTATTTTTCAATAAGGCAGTGCACCATATTGTATATTTAGCCTATGGGTCTGCAGGCTGCTGCTCCAGACTTCACAAAATGAACATATTTTCCACTAATACAATTGATCTCATATATGAAATAAACAAAATATTCTGAAATTCAAAAGTATTAAAAAGGAAACCTTTATAACACATGCAATTGTTATGCACACACACACACACACACACACACATATATATATATATATATATATATATATATATATACACATAGAGAGAGAGAATACTTTAGAAATCGTCTAGTCATTTTCAGATTCATAGTAAAAGATTTTCAGATTCATAGTGCTCTCCCAACAGACTATATGAAGCTGCTACATGATCAGTGAGACATTAGTCCGATAGGATCCTCCAGAATAGAGTGAGTCATTAAATGGTTCTAAAACACCATCAGACTTCCAAACATAAAAGTTCTGATAGAATAATCCTGGAAGACTTAAAGAGGAATAAAAACTTGTTGCCCTTTTCAGATTGATATAAACATAGTACTGAAAATCTAATGTTGAAAACACTGTAGTAGGAAATGTCCAAAAGGTATTTTTAAAATCATCAGCCTTCTAGTGTTCCTCAGCCAGTTGATATGATTTGAGGAGAGAAATTATGAGTGGAATAAGTAGGAGCAAGTGGAACAACAGTTGTCTCTCTTTGTTAGGAATCACAGACTATAACTTGACTAGCTATTACTGCAGTGATTGTTGCGCATTTGAAAACCCAGACAATGTTTTAGAGAAAGCAATGTTAGATGCACAGTCTTTTTTAACAACAGCCATATATTATGAAAATTTCATTTTCTGTCAATATTTCTGTTATACACCTTGACAGAGTGTGCTTACACAAACTAAGGCATTAGAATTACCAACTGCTATGTGGGATACATTATGTATGTGCTCCATTGCTGACGAAAACATTATGTGGGATATGAATGACGTAGGATTAGATCCTCAGTCATATCCTCCACTAATCAAGGATAAGGAAAGCACAAAGAATTGCCAGTAGTTTAGTAAGATGAAAGATAAAATCTTCATCTCTGCATAAACAAAAATTTCTCTGTCTAATGCTTGTTGGCATCACATACAGTGCCATGTTTTGCTCTGTTCTGCAAGACAATAAAGAGCAGACATCAATAGCCAAACTAGAATAAACAAATACCAGCCTTTGGTGACAAAGCAGAAAAGAATTGGGCCTTCAGGGGAATGATAAACAACCAGAATATTCTGGCCATGTCATTACCCTTGTTAGAACAACATTCGGAAATCACTTTTATCTTCAGATGGAATTTTTCGTACCTGAATTATCACTGCATAGTAGTGAGTCACCAGTGTAAGTAAATTTAAATTTATGTATTGGAATCAGTGGCCATTATTCCACAAACAATGTTTCTATAAGTTCCTTGTTGCTTCTCTTGCAGCTTATTTAGACATTTGCTTAATTATTCCCTCTGGTTCTAGTCCATTATTTTGAACATAATTTATTATAAACATATAGAATTCTCATAAATAGACTCTTAGCTATATGGAGCTCATTTTTTCCCCTGCTAAAACAACTGACACTCAAAGTTTTACCAGCTCAATAATTAAAATGATTCAGGATCATTCCCTAAAACGTTCTTCCATAGCCCTGACATAATTTATATCTTCAGATATATAGTAAGCAAAACGTATTTTCAGCCATAGATGTCACTTATACCACTGAAAGCAAAAGTCTCTCACAAATTTCTCCTTGTTATACAGTGACACAGGAGTGTGGCAATCCACCGGAAAAGAGACAAAAATGGTGAATCGGTGCTCAGTAGACAGCATGAGTGTCATCTCTCTAACTCCCTTTCTATGTCTATAATTACAGACTGTTCTAAAAATAGAACCACTGAACAAAAGTAATCAATGGCTATGCCACAGGTTTACACTCTAACAAAAAGAATGTTCTCAACTTTGTAGATTTTTCTCAACTCCAAAGTTTATGAACAACAGTGTCAACTTATAATAACGCCAATGACTACTATGGAAATCTTTGTGGAGAAAAATAATGGCAACAATACTATTCACTTTTCTTTCTTCCCTAGGGTTCCTAGAGCATATGCATTGCCTGATGTGTCAATGTCATTGCTACAGGCACTGCTCTTTGCTTTCCAAAATGGTCTAGCCTTGGCAATAAATATCATACATCGCATGATTCATCACCCTTATATGCTAGTGATTCTTAGAATTTCCTGATTCCAATAATCCATGTACTTGAATTAAATAACTATATTGGGAGGAGCCTACTTAATAAACTCTACTAGAATAAACTGTTCAAAACACTAATATCGAATAGTAAATATGTGTCACTTATTCCATGGTTCTTGACAAGTTGTCTCCCATGCAGTCATTATCAGTGCATAGCTTGAGAAATTACAAACAAGGTTTCTAACAATTTCTGTTAAGCATATGCTCAGGTGACACATTTACTTCTGATTATGCAGTTTAAAATGGCTCTTCATTTGGGTACGTGGACACACTATATATATAGCTCGTCATTTGGGTATGTGAACATAATATGTGACTTCAGAGTTTGGGTACTTGGTGTTAATAATTGAAATGTCTGTGTACTCTGCTCCTTAACCAATAAAATCTCAGTTGTGAAGGAGAAAAAAATGTTCCTTCCAACAAGAGAGTTAGAAAGATAGCTTTGTGCTGGACATTTGATGTCAGAATTGCTTGCTACAAGAAAGTGAGATGAAAACCTGTTGTGCAAACATTTTGGCTCCAACTATGTAATTTATAAGAGCCCATTCAATGAGTTATTGTGGGCAGGGGTTGTGAGAAGTACAAATTCAGAATCAACTGTTGGTTTCCTTAAAGAGAAACCTAGAATAACGTCAATATTAAGACAAGCATTTGGATCAGTGAAAGCTAGCGGTCACATGGTCCTCATCTTTAAGATTCTAAAATCCTCTCTATATATGAGTGGTCTATCTGATAATTAAATTCATGAAACCAAAATTGATGTAGCTGAGTAAAACATGGACTGAAATAAACATCTGCCCAGCAGTCTAAGAATTGAAAGTTGCTACATCTGTGCAGAGGGTCTATGTCCTCTCCATGCATGGTCCTTGGTTGGAGTATTGGTCTCAGAAAAGAACAGTGGGCCCTACACAGATGTAGCCCATGGCAGCTCAGTCTCCAAGTTGGTTCACTAGTAAGGGGAACAGGGGCTGTCTCTGATACGAACTCAGTGGCTGGCTCTTTTATCACCTCCCCCTGAGAAGGGGACAGTCCACATAGGAAGACAATGCATACAGTCCTGTTGAGACCTGATATGCCAGGGTCAGGTGAAAGGGCTGGAGGTCTTTCCCTATCAGTGGACTGGGGCAGGGCCATGGGAGGAAAAGAGGGAGGAAGGGTGGGAATGGGCTGGGATGAGGGAGGCAGCTACAGCTGGGATAAAAAGTGAATAAATTGTAATAAATAAAATAATAAAAAAAGAAAAAAATAATTGAAAGATACAACTTTCCTACTGCCTGACACTTCTGACATGTAAGGCATCATTCTACCATTTTCACTCACCATTATGTCTCACCTGAGCAGCTATAAGCAGTACATCCACAGTCCGCTCCTGCCAGGTGCACAGACACCAACAAGACTCTCTGGAGTCACTTCCCTCTTCAGTGCCTAACTGCTCTCATTGCTTTTAGAATAAACATCCAAATCTTTACCACACGTCTCAGGTTCTGTATGAGTTTATGCTGCCTTCTCCATTTTCACTCAGAGCATTTTGTCACATCTCCACATCCCTTCTTGTTCTGGACTTTGCTGCTTAAAACCTCTTTCTCTGTTTCTTCTCATGCCATCTGCAAACCTGCTGAGCCTGCTGAGCATAGTGTTCACCTTCTTTGAGGTGTCACTTGTCATCTTTCAGACCTTAGCTTATTCACCATTTCCTCTGGGAAGTCACCCTAAACTCCAAGACTAAAGTCGCCACAAATACATTACACACATGTTAGAACCTTCACAAAATTTCCCTCTGCTGTATTAAGCCAATAAAAGAAAGAAAAAGAAAAGGAAAAACAACAACAAGAAAACATTTGTAACTTTTCAAACAGAAATTGGTAGAAATTTTTATTTTAATGAAATTGATTATTTCTAAGCTGCAACTACAACTAATAATTTAAGATTATCAAAGGAAATATATTTGATTTGTGGTTCAGCAAAAATCTAAAAGCACACAGCTATCCTGTTCTACATTTTTTGCTTTAAATTCACATTTAGTTCAGTAGTCTTAAGTTCAAATGTAGTCACTCTTATAAAAACGCTTTTATGTTTATTTTCTAATCCCATAATATACAGGGATACATACAAAGGCCTGCGTGCTAAGATGAAAACATTAACTTTCTATTTGTTGGTTTTGATTTGTTTTGTTATTTTAAAAATATTTTTAAAACACACAGCATACATAACTTAATAAGATACATTATAAACTGTTATAGAAGTGTATAGCATTTATTAAATCAATGGATATATACATTTCAAGATTAAGAAGACAATATGTATTTTAAATATCATAAAATATTAGTGTGGAATTTTCTCTGAAGCATTACATGCCACTAAAGATGCAAACTTTCACTGCTTTTTCCTTTCTCTAAATACAAATACTAATAAGAGAAGTGTCAACTGCTGAGTAGCACTCACTGTACTCCTTGGCTAAGGTCACCTGCCCTAAAATTTCTTTGGGAAGATGATGTCTCTAAACTAAATGCCAACTACTCATTAGCAACTTGAGTATAATCCAGCATCATCTGAAACATATATCATATGGAATAGATGCCACAAAAAAGTAGAGGAAAGGGCACTGGAAATGCAGGTGAATAATAGAAATATCATAAAATAAAATTTTAAAATTTGAAGACAGAGTAGTTTTCTTTTAAGTGTCATTTTCTCACTTTCTCTGTATTTATTTTAGAATGATCACTGTCTGTCTTCCAAATCCTAGCTGTGTTGAGGAAGGATACACCATGTATAAGTTAAATGAGTAAAACATCTTCACCACTGTAATGTGTCTTAAAGAGAATCTTTTCCAATAATTGTGTAAATGAAACTTTCCTGACAGCTGATTAAAACAATAATTGCCTACCAGGAATTTCCAGAGTTATGAAGGCATATTACAGTTTAGAGTATCTCATTAAAAATCAAATTCACAGCATCAACAGGTCCTTCCTGTGCAATGTAATTACATGACAGGAACTTAATTGAAATAAAGTGGAAGCGAAACCTGGCCTAGCACAGACATGTACTGATGGTTAAGACTCAGCAGGGTGGTATTACCTCATTAAGTGTGGTCTTCTCATGTGTCTGCCCATTACATTTCAAGAAAACTAAAAATAAGAACAAGTCAATTAAATGCATAAATATATAAATATGTGTTGACCTTCTATAGTGTTTATAAAATGTCCTTAAAACCACAGACTTAAAAAGTTCATAATTTTTTTTCTTTCTGGTTATATTTACAAATTTGAATAAAAATAAATTCTACATTACAAAATTTTCTAAGTCACATATGTTGGTTTATTCAAGTGTTAAACTCTTGCGCTAATGATTGCTAAAAGCTATTGTTGGCATTTCAGTCTGGATCTCACTCAGACAAAAGCTGAACAATGGGAGATTTCATCATTGCTAACCCAGTTATCATCTGCTTAAAATCTGAAGCCCTAAAATATTATGAGCCAAGCAGAATTTGCTTATTGTTTCAACCCTCAGAGGGAATTGATCTAAGCAAAGTCCTTATAACTTTGATGCTAAATGCAAATAATCAAACTATGATCCAGTATATGTAACATCTTTGATAAAAAGGAGTTCTTTGTTAGCCACTATTCTTCAAATGGCAACAGTACATAAATCCATCTGCAGGCAAATGGATGGAAGGTAACCCAGAGGCAGAAAGATAAACATGGCAGGTATTCATTTACATGTTTATATTAGCCATTAAATACATGATAAACAACCCACAATCCATAGAACTAGAGAGATTAGGAATAAAGAAAGGGACAAGGAAGTACACAGGGATATCCCTGAGGGGAAGAAATAGGATAGATTTTAAGGATGGACTGTGGGTAGGGGTGACAGGTTTCCCTGAGGGGACATAGTTCGAGGGAAGAAATGTGAGGAGAAACAAATCTCATTCTTAAAAATGAAACTACATTGCCTAATAAAGTTAAAGCTTTATATATAACTGTACATGAACCAAAGCCTAAAAGTGACATTTTCTTTTCTTTCTTTCTTTCTTTCTTTCTTTCTTTCTTTCTTTCTTTCTTTCTTTCTTTCTTTCTTTCTTTCTTTCTTTTTCTTTCAATTTATTCACTTTGTATCCCATCTGTAGCCCCCTCCCTAATCTCCTCCCAGTCCCACTCTCCCTCTTCTCCCCCCATGCTCCTCCCCTAGTCCATTCCTAGAGGAGGACCTCCTCCCCTTCTATCTGACTCTAGCCTATTAGGTCTCATCAGGACTGGCTTCATTGTCTTCTTCTGAGGCCTGGCAAGGCTGCACCCCCGATGGAGATGTGATCATTAAGTTGATGCCAGAGACAGCCCCTTGTCCCCTGCTGCAGAACCTACATGGATATTGAGTGTATGGGTTACATCTGAGCAGAGGTTTTAGTTCACCTCCATGTTTGGTCCTTGATTGGGGTATAGGTCTCTGCAGGCCAACCTGGGCAAAGATTTTTTTTTTGCTCTATTGGTCTCTTTGTGGAGCTGCAGTCTCTTACACGTCTTTCTATCTCTCCTTTCTTTCATTAGATTCCTTGCACTCTGCCCAAAGTTTGGCTTTGAGTCTCAACATTTGATTCAATACTCCAATAAGTAAAGCCTTTCAAGGCTATCTGTGGTAGTCTACTGTCCTGTTCACTGACTTTTTCTGTTTCTGACGTCTATCCCTTTTACCCTTCTGAATAAGGACTGAGCATCTTCCCTAGGGTCCTCCTTATTGCTTAGCTTCTTCAGGAGTATAGATTTTAGTATGTTTATCCTATATACCATTTGTGTTTTTCTGCTTCTGGGATACATCACTCAGGATGATCTTTTCTTGATCCCACCATTTGCCTGCAACTTTCATGATTTCCTTGTTTTTAATTGCTGAGTAGTATTCCATTGTGTAAATGTACCACAATTTTTATTTCAGTTCCTGCACTGAGGGATGTCTGGGTTGTTTCCAGCCTCTGGCTATTAGAAATACAGCTGCTAAGATCATGGTTGAGCTAATGTCCTTGTATAGTTGAGCATATTTTTGATATATGCCTAGGAGTATGATACCTGGATCTTGAAGTAGCACTATTCCCAATTTTCTGAGAAAGTGCCAGATTTATTTCCAAAGTGTGTGTACAGGCAATGTAAGCCTGTATACTCACCAGCAATGGAGGAAGGTTCCCCTTTTTCTTCATCCATGCCAGCATGTGCTGTCACTTGAGTTTTTGATCTTAGCCATTAGAATGGATGTAAGATGGAATCTCAGGGTAGTTTTGATTTGCATTTCCCTGATGATTAAGGACACTGAGCATTTCATTAAATATTTCTCTGCCATCCAATATTTCTCTGTTGAGAAACATCTGTTTAGCTCTGTACCCTATTTTTTAATTGGATTATTTGTTTCTTTGGAGGCTAATTTGTTGAGTTCTTTATATATTTTGAATGTTAGCCTTCTGTTGGATGTAGGGTTGGTGAAGATCTTCTAGTCTGTCTGTATGTTGTCATTTTGTTCTGCTAACATTGTCCTATGCTTTACAGAAGCTCTTCAGTTTCATGGGGTCCCATTTATTAATTGTTGATCTTAGAGCTTGAGCCACAGCTCAGTTTTTGTGTTCAGCAAGTTTCTCCTGTGTCCATGAGTTCAAGGCTCTTCCCCACTTTGTCTTCTAGTAGATTTAGTGTGTCTGGTTTTATGTTGAGGTCTTTGATCCATTTAGACTTTAGTTTTGTGCAGGATGATAAATATGGATTTATTTGCATTTGTCTACATGCAGACCTCCAATTAGACCAGCGCCATTTGTTGCAATTGCTATCTTTTTTCTATTGTATGCTTTTGGCTCCTTTGTCAAAAATCAAGTGTCAGTAGCTGTATGGGGGGGGGAGTATTTCTGGGTCTACAGCTCAATTACAAGTCTATTTCTATGACAATATCATGCAGTTTTTATGACTGTTGCTCTGTACTATACCTTGAGATCACTATGGAGATACATCCTGAAGATCTTTTATTTTACAGTATTGTTTTAGCTAATCTAATTTTGTTTGTTTTTGTTTTTCCATATAAAGTTGAGAAATGTTCTCTAAAGGTCTGTAAAGAATTGTGGTGAGCTCCAAGATTATGGGGACCAGTGCACATCGTTTCTGAAGGGCAGAAGATGCAAAAACCAAAACTGGTGAGTGGATTGGCAGCTGAAGCCAGAACATCCACTTTGAGGCTTCCTGAGCTAGAGGGGACAACCTGTGAATTTGGACAGATTGGATGCTGGCCACCATGGAAGTCTCTGGGATTCTGAGAATGACAAACTATCAACCCCCTCTCCCTGCACTTTCAGCTGCACCTTTGTTCTGCAACAGCAGTCAGGAGTGCATAACCCCAGGTACAGGGTGACCTAATGGCCAAACAGGGGACCCAAATCTGAGAGTAGAAAATTGTGGGCTCTCTGAGCTTCCCACACACACCTACAAGTGAGTTTGAGGGCCTTCAGTGCTTTAGACACAGTCTTGCCAATGAGTAGGTGCAGGAACTCTGCACTTTGCACACACCTGCTAGTGAGTGTTCCTGCAAGAGAGTGCATACAGAGCTCCAGATCTGGCTCCCTAGCAGCCAGACATCAAATCCTTCCCACCCACACCCCTCTGTGGGCAACATGGGTATCCCTGCGACAGTGTTCTCAACATGAAAACCCCTATTCTCTGGGTCTCTCAGTAAAGTCCAGCCAAACAATTCCTGGAACAAAGATGGTGTGGCTCAGGCAGATCTGAGAACTTGGAGCACAATACCAAGACAGGCCTGTGGGCCACTGAGCCATTCAGGGCACCTGTGAATGCACACTGAGCCCACTCAAACTGTGCTGGCACCACAACCTGCCTCTGTGCTTCTCACTTTCACTTCACCCTGCGAAGCAGGCACTACTCCACATCACTCCTACACTTGCACACTTGTGCCTGCAAACTTCCTCCCATCACTGCATCTGAAACACCAACACCCACTCTCAAACTGGAGAACCCCTCTCATCTTCCTGAAGAATATGGATCCAGTCTGCAGTACAGGCTCCAGGAACAAACAACAAAGACTACTGAGCATCAGACAGCTGAAGGCAGGCTTAAAAATCAAAATGTCATGGCTTCACTAGCAACCCCCAGAATCAATGGATAAAATTAATTCATTGGAAATACAGGAAAATAATTTTAATGCTCTGCTCATCGAGTTATTAGAAGCACATATAGAGGAAACAAACAAAACTCTCAAAGAAACACAGACAAATATAGCCACACAAAGAGAGGCACATGAAAAGAAAATGCATAAAAAAAATCGATGCCATCATGGAAAGACAGGAACTCAGTGGCTGAATCTTTGATCATCTCCAGCTAATGGGGGTGCAGCCTTACCAGGCCACAGGGGAAGACAATGCAGCCAGTCCTGATGAGACCTGATAGGCTAGGGTCAGATGGAAGGGAGGAGAACCTCCCCTCAGTGGACTTAAGAGGGGTACAGGAGGAGATGAGCTAGGGAGGGTGGGATTGGGAGGAAATTAGGGAGGGGGCTGGAGCTGGGATACAAAGTGAATAAACTGTAATTAATATAAAAAATTAAAATTAAAAAGGAATCCACATTCAAACATAAGAAGGAAAAGACATGAAAACAGAATTATAATCAATAAAGAATACACAAAAAGAGAAAATCCTGGAGCTGGAGAACTTAGAGAAAAAAATCAGGAAGCACGAAGATAAGCATCACCAACAGAATACAGGAGATGGAAGAGAGAATCTCAGGTGCTGAAGATTCACTCCCAGAAATTGATACTTCTCTACAAGAAAAAAATAAAATCAGAAAAGTCACAAACACGAAATAGCAAAAATATCAAGGACACTATGAAAAGACAAAACCTAAGAATAATAGGTATAGACAAAAAGGAGATTCAAGGCTCTAAGGTTCAGAAAATATTTTCAAAAAAGTATAGAAGAAAATGTTCCCAACTTAAAGAAAGAGATGTCCTTAAACATACAGGAGGCATACAGAACATCAAATAGACTAGACCAGAAAAGAAACTCCTCACAACATATAATAGTCGAAATACTAAATCTATAGAACAGAGAAAAAATATTAAAAGCAGTAAGGAAAAAAAGGTCAAGTAACATGCAAAGGTAGACTTATTAGAATCATACCAGACTTCTCAACAGAAACCATAAAAGCCAGATGGGCCTGGTCAGATGTCATACAGACCCTAAGAGACTACAGAAGCCAACCCAGACTACTGGCAAAGCTTTCAAACAACATAGATAGAGAAAACAAAATATTCCATGACAGAACTAAACTTAATATCTACATCGCAATCAAGCCCTACGGAAGATAATAGAAGGAAACCTCCAATCTAGCAAAATCAACAACAGGCAAGAAAATACAAGCTATAGATAACCTCCCAACAAAAACTAAAATAAAAACAAGCACACAAACACATTATCACCAGCAATTCCACAATAAAAGGAACTGACATTCATTGGTCACTCTTACTTGTCTATATCAATGGATTCGACTCTCCAATAAAAAGACACAGACTAACAAAATGGTTGTTGAATCTAGCATTCTGCTACATTCAAAAAACACACCTTTGCAACAGTGAGAGACACTACCTCAGAGCAAGGGCTGAAAAAAGGGTTTTCAAGCAAACAGGCACAGAAAACAAGCTGGAGTAGCTATCCTAATATCTAATAGAAAAGACTTTCAAACAAAATTAATCAAAAAAGATGCGGAAGGGCACATCATTCTCACCAAAGGAAAAATCGACCATGAGGACATCACAATCCTGAACATCTTTGTTCCAAATACAAGTGCATCTGCTCCAGATACAAGACCATGTTCATTAGTAAAGGAAACATTATTTAGGGGTGGGAGAATCATTTTTTAATTAATTGATCAATCAATTAAGTAAGTAATTCTTTTTATTTTTATTAATTACAGTTTATTTACTTTATATCCCAGATGTAGCCCCCTTCCCCCACCCCATTCCTACTCTTCCTCCCTCTTCTTCTCCTATGCCCCTCCCCCAGTCCAATGATAGGGTAGGTCCTCCTCCGCTTCCATCTGACCCTATTCTATCATGTCTTATCAGGACTGGCTTCTTTTTCTTGTGGACTGGTAAAGCTGCTCCCCCTTCAGAGGGAGGTGATTAAGGAGTCAGCCCATGAGTTCATGTCAGAGACAGTCCCTGTTCCTATTATTGGGGAACCCTCTTAGACACTGAGCTGCCATTGGTTACTTCTGTGCAGGGGTTCTAAGTTATCTCCATGCATGGTCCTTGCTTGGAGTATCAGTCTCAGAAAAAAAACCCTGGGCCCAGATTTTTTGCTTCTGTTACTCTCTTTGTGGCGCCTCTGTTCCCTGTAGGTCTTTCTATCTACCCCTGCACTCTGCCCAAAGTTTGGCTTTGAATCTCAGCATATGTTTTGATATCCTGCTGGGTAGAGTCTTTTAGAGGCCCTCTGTGACAGGCTCCTGTCCTGTTCACTGTTTTGTCCCTCTTCTGATGTCCATCTCCTTTGCCTTTCTGAACTATGATTGGGCTTCTTACCAGTGTCCTCCTTCTTGATTATCTTCCTTAGGTGTACAAGTTTTAGTATGATTATCCTATATTATAGGTCTAATATCCACTTATAAGTGAGTATATACCATGTGTGTCTTTCTGCTTCTGGAATACCTAACTCAGGATAATCATTTCTAGATCCCACCATTTGCCTGCAAATTTCATAATTTCTTTGTTTTTAATTGCTGAGTAGTATTCCCTTGTATAAATGTACCACAATTCCTGTATCCATTCCTCAACTGAGGAACATCTGGATTGTTTCCAGCTTCTGGCTATTACAACTAACGCTGCTATGAACATGGTTGAGCAAATGTCCTTGTTGTATACTTGAACATTTTTTGGATATATGCCTAGGGGTAGTATAGCTGGATCTCGAGGTAGCACTATTCCTAATTGTCTAAGAAAATGCCAGATTGATTTCCAAAGTGGTTGTACAAATTTACATTCCTACCAGCAATGGAGGAGGGTTCATTAAAGCTCAAATCACACATTGATCCCAATACTTAATAGTGAAAAACTTCAACACTCCACTCTCACCAAGGGACTGATTATCTAGACAGAAGCTAAATAGGGAAATAATGACACTTACAGAGGTCCTAAATCACATGGATATTGTTGGGAGCTGCTGTTCTAGCAGCTGCTTTGATATTTAAATCTCAGTAGAAAGACTGGTTTTATCAGACCTTCACTGGAGTCAGTAAAGAATTTCCAAGTCTATCTCCATTTCTTTGTGACAGCAGGTGGGATAGCTTGTCAAAATCACACCTCTTATTTCACCTCCTTGTGAATTTAACTCATTGTGCTGAACTGCTTTTATTCTGGCTTAAAAGCAGTCTGAAATAAAGCAAGGTGTCTAGTCTCTACTAGAACCTCTTGGAAAGGTTCCATGTGTTCTACGTTAGTTTATTAATTTTAATCCTCACTCCCGACTCAAGAACCATTCGACTCTGCTAGCAGGCTCTGACAGGATATAAGAGATGTCTACAGAACCTTTCACCCAAACTCAAAAGATATACCTTCTTCTCACCATCCCATGGAATTTTGTATCCTATCAGACCACCATGGCCTAAAACTAGACCTCAACAACAACAGAAATAACAAAAGCCTACACATGCATGGAAACTAAACAACTCTCTACTCAACAACAGCTGAATCAGAGAAGAAATTAAAAAAAAAGGAAATTACAGACTTCCTAAAATTAAATGAAAATGAAGGCACAACTTACCCAAATTTATGTGATACAATGAAAGCAGTACTAAGAGGAAAGTTCATAGCACTAAGTGTAAGGTTATGGGATGAATTTAAAAGATGATTAGACATACAACAGATCTTCTTTGAAAGTGGTTTAGGTGGATATGAAGAGAGGACATATTGGGGAGAAAGAGAGAGGGGAGAAAGAGGGGAAAAGAGAGAGGGGGCCACCCTGATAGAGAAAGGGGAGAAGGCTAAGAGAGACCAAGAGAGGCCAAGGGAGAAAGAACCAAGAGAGCAAGCACGTGTCAGGTTGTACATTTAAGGGGCAAGGTAACCTCGCCTTCCAGGTGTGGCTATCTGGCAGGTGACATATGACATCATGAGTTGCTAGGCAACAACTCAGAAGTAGGTTTTGTTCCAAAATCCTAACATTCCTCCCCTTTTCTATAATTAAAAAATGAGGAACTTGGGCTGCTAAGTTAAAGTATATAAATTTAGGTTCATTGGAAGCAGTTCTTGGTTGTCATGTAAGGGCTTAAGAGAGAGAAAAATTATAGCAACAAAATGGTCAGATTACATGGTCAAGAGGAGGAAGAGAAGCCTCTGCCCTGGAAATTTTAGGATAGAGGGTTGTCAGCATTGTTTTGCCAGCCATGGTAGGGACTGAGAAATGCTGGGAGAACCTGGAGCTGCTTGTCCTGGGCCTGAAGCACACCATTCCACCCTTTTGTTAATAATAAGTGAATAACGTGCATAGATTCTCTTCTGGCTACTTCCTGCTGACACTGGGGGCTCTGTAGGGGGGTCAAAAGGCTGAAATGTTGGCCAAGTCCAGGAAGAACAGGCTGTTTTGATGCTGTCTAGGCTCTGTGAGAACATCTATGGCTGGGAGGGAAAGTACAAGTCCAGCTTGATGGAAGTCTGTGAGGTCAGGGTTGAACACTTGTAGCTGCTTTGGTGCTGTTGTAGGTATATGTGTCTGGTAGGACAGTGAAATATATATATATATATATATATATATATATATATATATAGAGAGAGAGAGAGAGAGAGAGAGAGAGAGAGAGAGAGAGAGAGAGAGGCAAATGATAAAGTTAAGTAGGTTACGGAGAAAAGCCTTTAGGTATATATTGAAAACCTTTGGGAGAGCAAACAGAGGTGGAAGGTTTGGATCAATGAGACTTGAATATGGGAACCTCCGTTTACCTTGGGGGACCTTTATATACCCAATCACTGGCAGTAGTTAAAAAGGCTTTGCTCTAGATCTGTCATTGAGGTGAGGTTTGGTTACAGAAGTTTGTAAACTTAGAGGCCCTGGTGCTAGCACGCACTAGGTGTAGAAACCTGAAATTCTCCAGAATACATCCCAGAGGAGAATCTGGAGAAATGGAAGTCTGGGCATTTACCATTGGGAGGCAGAGAAGTCAGTGACCTTCCAGAGGTGTGACCCAAATGAGAGGTCCTACTTGATCGTCAGCTTTTGTCCAGAGACGGTCCGCCTAGCACTAGGACTTCCACGAACAAGAGAGGGGGAGAATAGACCGTGTGCGAGTGGGAGGCTCCCTCAAGGGAAAGTAGAGACCTAAAATGGAGGTCATGACAGAGAGTTAAGACTATGGCTGAGGGGAGGTCCCTCCATCTCAAAAGATAGTACAAAGTTGCTGGAGTTCAGCTATCAAGCTTCCCCTACCCAGAGAGGCATTTTATGCTAATAAATGAGATGAACTCACCGATGTAGTAGCTGGCCAATGAGGAGAACTCAACAATCCAGCCAGTGTTGCATGCAGTAAATAGCAGTCTGGTAGCCAGTAAAGGGGAGTCCCAAAACCAGGGAAAGGGGAGAAATCCCACCTTTTGAGATAGGCAATAAGTGCAGCTCTTATCTCAAGCCCAATTGACATGAGAGGTGGATTTAGGTGGACTTCCTGCAGCTCACAAGAATTACTTTTTAAGTTTTAAGAAGGAGATAAAACTTTAGACATGGTAGTATTACAATTGTAATCTGCACTGAAATATACATTGTAGAAAAAACAGTACACATACACATTTGTGTTAAAAGTTAACAGTATTCTTTAAGGTGAGCTCTGAAAAGGCAGAAGCCTTTCGTGAAGTAAAAGGGAACTTAACTTTTAGTATAAGTACACATTATAGAGATTTAAAATCTTGAGATTAGAACCATAACAGTAGGTGGTATCGTGGAAAGTTTTGTGTTAGAGTTAGATTAAAAAATGAGAACTCTATTGATAAAAGTCAAAGTTCTGAACAGTCAATATAACAGTATCATAGGAACAGGAGAAACTATTAAGCAGTTTTACTTATTTAGGATATCTTAAATCAAATTAGACATTGCAACCTTTATAAATTGCATTTGCCAATCTTAAGACATTTTCTTAGACTCTCAAACATTTATAACTTGCATTCAACCAATCTTTTTTTCTTTTTTATATTCTTTTTTTAAATTAATTTATTTATTTTTGTATCAATCACAGGTTAGGTACTTTGCATCCCAAGCATAGCCCCCTCCCTCATTCCCTTCCCCCCTCCTCGCCCTCCCTCATCTCCTCCTGCCCCCTCCAAGTCCACCAATAGGGGAGGACCTCCTCCCCTTCCATCCAACCCCAGCTCATCCTATCCCCTCAGGGCTGGCTGCAATGTCCTCCCCTGGGATCTAGCCAGTCTGTGACTCCCCTGCATGTATGGGGGAGGGTCAAAGAGTCAGCTATCAAGATCATGACTGGAAACAGTCCCTGTTTCCGTCACTAGCATCTTCAGTATGACACCTAACTATCATGGGCCCCATATGAGCAGGGGTTCCAGGCCACATCCACACGTGGTACTTGGTTGTAGAAACAGTCTCATACAAGACCCCTGTGCCCTGCTCAAATTGGTCTTTGTGGAGCTCTTGTTCTCCCCATGTCTCACCAAACTCCTTCATTTCTATCATCACTTCTCCCCCTCTGCCAAAAGCTTGACCACAAGTCTTAATATCTGCTCTGATACACTGCTACATTGAACCCCCCCCCAGAGGTCCTCCTTGGCATACTCCTGTCCTGTTGCTTGTTTTCTCCTCCACTCAATGTCCATTCCATTTGTTCATCCAAACAAGCATTGATCATACCCACCTGGGTCCTTCTTCCAGTATATCCTCCCTAGGTGTGTAGATTTCAGCATGACCTTCCTATCCTATAGGTCTATATAATTGCGTATATACCATGTGTTTCTTTCTGTTTT